>JAQGEQ010000080.1:0-483145 GCA_034620365.1 Pegea sp. RAD2-039
AAGAGCTAACACACATACATAAAGTAAAAGATGTAACGCATGGTATTTGATATCACTCAAAACATCTAACAGTGAACAATTACATGGAACGTTGATAATATAAAAACGGGAAATATCACAGTTTAGAAATGAAAATGTTGGCAATATTATAACAGTTCAACTTCTGCTTGAATAACACGAGTGATTTGAAGAAAGCACCTCTCGCTAACACACATATATTAAAATTTTATTAAATGTGGCGATAAGAATATTCTTCTAATTTATGTATATTATAATAAACTTCATTATAAAATTAATTTAAAAAATCTAATTTATAATTTACAATAATTTAATAGTTTTGATAATTCTTGAAACAATTGATAACTAATAGATAAATAATTATAATTTATCAAATTTATAAAAAAAATTGCTTGAATGCTTTTATAGCAGACAGTACGAGAAGAAAAAAAATTTTAGAATCAAATAATTGATGTAGAAATTGATGCAGAGGTAAATATATAATAATATTAATATATATTCAACACATGGCTGCAAATGACAAATTATAAAGTTCTTATAGAGATCATAATATGATCAGCAAGATAATGAAAAGGTCTTAAGAATCACAATTTAATATAATTGATGTAGAAATTGATAAACTGCAGAAGGTAAATAGAAGTTATGAATTAAAATTAGGAAATAAGTGAAGAAATTGAAGAAATTGAGAATTATTTGTCACTTATTAACATAATTACATAAATCTTATTTTTAAAACAATTTCAAAAGAAGTGATAGATTGTGATGGAGTCGGGAAGGAATTCCAAACCTTGGTCACCTTATTAAAAAGTTGTTACTTCACTAGGTGTTAGTAAAGTTGTTAAATGAGTTAATTTCGAATGAAGAGTTTGTGATGGAAAGCAACTAAATCTGTTTGTTCAGTTGGCAAACTTTTGTGTTTATCAAATTATTTTGTTATTTGATGAACAGTTCTTTATTGATGACAATAAAAAGAAATGTTTATGAGAGATGCAGCAAGAAAGAGTAAGTAAGAGAAGGAAGGATGTAGAAATTGTTTATTTTGGTGGGCAGCATGTAACTAAATAAGCTAATAAACAAAAGACAAACGTGTCCAACGATTACATGAAAGATCTTCAAAGTTAAATATGAGTTAATTTCGAATAAAGAGTTTCTGAGGACATATGAAAGAGGCTCAAATAATTCATGAAAGTTAAGATGAAACCATTAATAATTTGAGAAAACAGTTTGGAGAAAAGTAAGATTTAGAAGAATTTAATGATTAAAATAAAATTTGAGATTATTACCATTTGGTCTAAATTCAAACTCTAGAAATTCATGACCAAATTTTCCTTTATGTCCAACATAATATCGAAGATAAAATTCATTATTCATTTTGACTTAAATAGAATCTACAACAAAAAACAAAATAATTTCCAAAATGAATAGTTAAAAACAAAAGCTAATAAATATTTGAAGATAATTTTGTTTAAAAAGTAATAAAAACCTCAAAAAATATATAAATATTATGTAAAAGCAAATATATAATCAAAATAATTTACATTTAGCTTATAAGACTTTAAAGAAATGAACAAATTGCATAAAACAAGTTAATGTTTAAAACTTATACAGAATAAATTTTATACAAAAATCACATTTTAATAATTATAGTAATTGTAAGCCAACAGAAAATCAGAATAATGAATAAAATTATTATATGAAAATAATAATAATAATAATAAATAATTCTCAAATAAAGTTAAATGAATATCCAACAATTTTTTAATATATAAAATGTAAAGTTTTCAGAAAAAATAAATTATAAAAAATACAAGAAAGAATAAAACAGTTTTACAACATATTAAAATAAAAAATAACTTAATTTGATAAAAGTTTATAATATTACAAAGATTTAATAAAAAGACAATTTAAAAAAAGTTGTATCTCCTAAAATACTTTTAAAATATTATTTAAATCTAATTAAATATTTTAGAATAAAATTAGAAATTCAAACAAAATATAAAAAAATTTAAATAAAAGATTTATTTACAGCAAATTAGATTTTAAACATTTTTTAGGTAAAAAAAGTAAAATTAAAAAAGTTTTCACAAATAACAGAAAAACGATTAAAAAAATAATTCAAAACTTAATTAAATATAAATATTCAAGCAGAAGACTTTTTCTAAGATTTTAAGAAGTAAATTTTACAATAAACAGAAACTAATTTAAAATAAAATTACTCCATTTCATTCAAGCCTAACCAGTTGAGTTGTAATGAACGATTATCTGTGGAAAGGCCGGGAATGACCAAAGTGGCTTTTAAATTAAGTTTTAGTTTAAAGCGCTAAAGTAATTTAATTTAAATTTTTTAAATATTCTTTAACAAATATACTTATAAAAAATTGATGAGAGATCTTAGAGAAAAAAATTAATTTTTAATAATTGCATTTAAGAATTATTTACGAGATTAGTATGCAGGAAAGTTAATATTAAATATGATAGTTATAAGCATCGTCTCAGTCTCTTCAATTTAGATATTTTGGAAATCCGACGGATTAAATATCAATTAATTCTTATTTTTAAAATTATCCACAATTTAATTGATATTCAGTTTAATGATTTCTTTTCCATTAGTCCTTCCCTCAAGTTATATCAGCTCAGACGACACACATTACACCTTAATAAGCTTATATCACCTGGTACATTGGTAAGAACAATTTTTTCTCATACCTTACAATTAATACATGGAACCAGCTGCCATCAGACATTGTTATGTCGAAGTCACTCGCATTGCTCAAGTAGAAGTTGAACCGTTATAATATTGCCAACATTGTCATTTCTAAACTATGATTTTTTCTCTTCTTTATATTATTAACATTCCATGTAATTGTTCACTGTTATATGCTTTGAGGACTACTAAAATGCTTTGTGTTACATCTTTTACTTTCTATATTTTTGGCTAAATAGATATTATTTGTGAGAATGTGTGTTAGCGAGAGGTGCTCTTTTCAGGTAGCCTCCTTCTCATTTATTGTAATAAATAAATAAAATATTTTTAGAAAATAACTCATACAATTTATTAGATAGAAATCTCATTTAAAATAATTGTGTTTTTATTTTAGCATTTTGGTTTAAATTTTCTTTTAATGTCAATATAATCATGGTTCAATTCTTCTTTATTCTTAATAAGTAGTTACATAATTATTTAATCTTACGATTAAACATTACGAAAAAAAACGAAACCTGTTTAATGCCGAAGTTGAAACTTTGGCAGTTTACTAAATAAATTTGTTGATTCTACGATAGAAAATTATCTGTAGCTGAAATGTACTACAAATAGTTATAAAAATTTATAACATAAAAAATACTTATTTATAACAATAATGAAATGTTCCATAAATTTAGTTATAAATGATCAAAAAGTTTTCTAGATTTTCAGTGAATTTATAAAAAACAAATCATTTTAAAAGTGCAACAAAAAGAAGTTGAATTTATTTATGTAAAATGGAAACTGGCAGAAATGTTCTAAAAGATGAACAGAAGTTTGAAAGACAATTTTTAAAAGTATAGCTTAGCTTCATTATAGTTTTTTGTAACTTAGTATCAACACATGATTATGATTTTATCATTTTTTAAATATTACAGTTAAAAAGTAGACTAAGGAGAACAATTTTCAAAGAAATTCATGGGAAGCTATAAATAGCTTTAATTATCTCTTATTGTTTCAATTCTCAGAACACAAATATTTTTTTAATGTTTTTTTTTGAAATATTGTTGTATGAAATATACAATTATATTGATTCAATATTATAATGTTAAATGTTGAAGCGGTTTAATGGACTTCGAACTTTGAGAATATTGTGGATTCGATGGTTAAAAGTGTTGAAAGTAATTTCTTTTGTCTGAAAACTCTTCTGCGTAATTTGTAACTAAAAAAAGTAAATTTTGTATTTTTAGCAACAATTAATCTTTGTTTTTGGCCAAAAATGGTCAGCATGTAAGCCAGGACAGATATTATGGAGACCTAGTTGTTGCCCATGTAGCATGACTCCACACCAACCTGATATGCAGCGGAACAGAAGGACTGATGTAGCTGCATCCGGCTGACGTCACAGGAGTTGTGATAATAACACTGAGTACAACTGAGGACGAACTACCTATGGGTCTCCAACTCCGGGTTTTAAATTCGGATCTCCTAGAAGTTTCGTGACCAGACCACCCTAGACCCACAAGACCCCTGGGACTTTTCCTTGTCACTAATATGTCCTCCTGGGACCTTCAACTTGATCAGCTACATCTTGAAGACGGACTGCTCTTTTGATAATTCAGTTTTTAAATCACAGAAGGAAAATATTTGAAAAAATTTATTTTGAAGTTTTTTAAATTTTCCAAAAAAATTTTTTGATGAAAAACTTTTATTTTAACGAAACTTCACAAATCATCTATGACGTCATCGCCTCTCGACGCTTCTTATTAATCAATTCCACTAATTCTTTCGCGTCTTCTGAAGTCTTCACCCGAATCTCCAACTTTTTTTGTTTTTGAATCGGATCTTCTAGAATTTTTGTCATTAACGCACAAGGCCCTTCTACCTGAGTTTTCTTATATAATTTTTTTTGTTACATGTTTCTGCTCGAGCCCGGATCCTTCTACGTGTCTGAAAGTGGTAATTACAACCAGATATACAACGGAACAGAAGGACTGACGACATTTAGTTAAATCTGTGATTTTTATAAAAAAAATTAGTTTTGAAAGTTAATAAAACTTAGAAATTGTAAATTGAATAAAATTTATATTAAATTTGATTCAAATAAATTATTAAATAAAAATATCAATTTTTAAATTTATATTTGGAGATATTAATTTATTCAACACATGGCTGCAATTGACAAATTATAAAGTTCTTATAGAGATCATAATATGATCAGAAAGATAATGAAAAGGTCTTAAGAATCACAATTTAATATAATTGATGTAGAAATTGATGAGATGATAGATGTTATTAACTTAATTAAAATTTGATCTATTCGTTGTTTTTCATCTTTTTTAAATTGAAAGTTGCAACTACCAACTGTTTGGTAAATTCTTTTTGAAAAAAAGAAGTTGACTTTAATGTCCTAGGTCCTGTCACTGGACATCTAATGATGGGTCAGACTCTTATAGATCAAAACTCATCTAATTCTTAAAAAATTCAGGAAAAAAATTGAAAGTTTCTGATTTAAAGAATCATTTTTTTTGTAACTCGTCAAATAAAAATCTTTAGTTTTTTGTGGAAATATCTTTTTAGCTTTATCGACTTTAAATCATCAAATTAATTATCAGAATAATAAAATATTGATGATAAAAAACCAAATAAATAATATTTTCTCATTTTTACTAAAAATAAAGAAATTAAAAATTTTGAAAATGTCGAATCTTTAAATTGATTCGTGACGTCATCAAAGCGATTTTCTGCGATCTTCTTTTTAATAACTTTTTAACAAAACTCATTGAAAGGAATTTTTCAGCTGAAATACGAAAGTGGCAAAGAAAAAAATGACGTCATACAAAATAGAAGCTGTGACGTCATTAAGGAGAGAAGCAGTGACGTCATATAGTAGTGGCGACATCACAAGGAATTCATAAGAGCTTCAAGGGAGGTTTGTTGATTACAATCGTTTAAAAGCAACGCGCGACGAACGCGATTTGGGGGAAAACCCATATCCGTGAATTGTTTTTGCAAATTAAGAAATTTGATTGACTGAAAAAGAAAAATTGTGGGTCAGAATCGAAAACGACCAATTTCGGTCTCAAACCTTTTTTTCATCAGATGCAAATAAGTTTAGAGCTTCTTGGATAGCAGTAAAATTAAAACCAAGTTGAGATATCCGTTCAATCAAACATAATTGATCAATAACCTTTGAAATCGATGACGTCATTACTTCTACAAGCTTCTTTTTTCAATCTCACCTCTTTTTCTTCAACTCCAAAATCTTGAACAACTTTGATCACGTGGTTTCGGGGAAAACCCATTTTAGAAACTTTTCGGATACAACTTTGCTGATCTGTAGTCAGATGCTTCAAATCTTCATCATCATCAATTTCAACTGGCTTCTGATGACGTCATAACATGATGCTGACGTCACACGAGTGATGACGTCACTACAAACCTTTCTTGGTGGCAACTTTGGTAAACTCGTCAAAGCTTTGTTAATTTTTTCTTCGAACTTTCGGCGTTGTTCGTCGTTTTCAAATTGTTGTGACGTCATCACGGGTGGTATCTTCGGCGATGATGACGTCACTGCCTTTGATCGTGGCTTCGGTGTAGGACTTGATGACGTCATCGGTGTATTGACGTCATTAGAAGAAATTTGATGACGCATTCGTGGTTTTGGTGAATTGCTGATGACGTCATCAGTTATCATTTGAGCCATCTGATCAATAATTGATTTCTTTGATGACGTAGTGTGGTGATCACGTGATGCTGTTGATGACGTCACTCGTGGTTTGATGGTTTCTTCTTGATGACCGCCCGCTGAAAAATGATGACGTCACAAACGCCACTACGATGACGTCACAAACGCCACTACGATGACGTCACGAACCTAATTTAAAAACTTGCGAAAGTTCTTTAATATCATCAATAGTTCGAAGTTCTGCGTTTGAAAATGGATCTTGATTTTCAGATTCAAATTCACTTAAATTGATTTCATTCTGACTTGACACTTGTTGATCTATAAAAGATGACGTCATCACCATGTAATGACCTCATTGATGACGTCACCTTGATCTTTATCGACAGGCGAAGGTCTTAAGATGGTGTTATCTTGGAAGAAACGGTGTTCATCACTGCTTGAAGCAGAAGAAGGTGAAGGAGTCTTGATCTCCTCTGCTTGTTTTCTTTTAAAATAATTGGATAGAAATTCATGCTCTTTGCTGAAATCATACTAAAAAAGACATAAAAATTTTAGGGTTTCTTTTTGGGGGGTTTTTTACTTGATTTTGTTGGAGTATTTCATTGATGCTTTTTGTAGGTAGATTGATTTGTTGTTTTTTTTTTGATTTTACTAAAAGAATTTCAGCTAAACTGAATTCAATACCATCGAGATAAGGATTTTTTGAGCTTGAAGACAATAGATTCATCACAAAAGACACAGAAGAGACAGAGAACTGGAAAATTGAATAAAATTATCTTAATTTATATTTCAATAATTTAAATTCTTATTTAGAATTAAGAAAAAAACTAAAAGATAAATATAAATGAATTAAATAAAAATATAAAAAGAAAAATAAACAATAAAAAGTTCAATTTTTAAATTAGAAATATAAAATTTAATTTAAATTTACTTTTTTCCTCAAAATAACTTTTTAAATTTATTCTAAAAGTTTAATAAAAATTAGTTTTTGAAAAAATATTAAACAAACTAATCAAAAAAATAAAATTAAATAGATTAATAAATTATTAAAATTAAAAAACTTTTAGAAATGTTTTAAAATTTAAAATTTTAGTTTCGTCATCACTTAATCATAAAAATTCAAATTCAGCATTTTAAGAAATTCTTTCAAGAAAAATAAAAAAATAAAAAAAGATAATAAAGTTTAGAAAATAAAATACTCAGAAATTTGAAAATTAAAAGAAATAAAATATTTAAATAAACAATTTACCAAAAAAAGAAATTTTATACTTTCTAAACTTTAAACTTTGAATTATATAAAAGTAAAATAAAATTTTAAATTTAATTTTAAGTAATAACGAAATGACGCAACAAAAACTCATCAAATATTAAAAAATGAAAAATTAATTTATTACACAATACAGAATAAATCATTAATTACATTAATAAACTTTACTGTGATCAAACTTGTAAAAATTATAACATTTTATACTTTATAAGATAAATTAAATTATTTCTAATGCCAAAATATTCAAGAAATAAAAGAAAGTTTACCAAAAAAAAATATAAATCGCAACATAAACAAGGGAGTTAAATTTAATTAAAAAATTATCCAAAATGGCGTTTTTCAGCTTTGGCAAATTTTAAAAATCATCAATTAGAAATATTTTAAATTCTTAAAAATAAGATGTTCTTGTTACTTAGTTATATTTGGTATAATATAAAATAAATCAAATTGTCATTAATTTAATACAATAAAAAAAATTATAAGCAGAAAAACTGCTGTACAATTGTAATAGTTACAAGTATAATAACAGATTAAATTCAAGTTTAAAAAGTTTTTTTTATAAGAACAACTGAAACTAATAAAAACTAAAGTTAGCAAATAAAGTTTGAACTAAATAAATCAAAGAAAAAATAATAATCGCGAGTTTAAGAACAGAACGATTAACATATATAAGATATATAATTTGATAATAATATTATATATAGTTTAATTGAATCCAAATTAAAATTAAGGAAAGAAAATGAAAATTTAGTTACGAATCATTTTGAATGATTTTGATAAAAATTGAAATATACAATACTTCTAAAAGTTATTTTCAAATTAAAAAATTGATATATATTTGAAAAGAAGTTGACCTTAACTTCATTAGGCGACTACCTTTCTCTTTTTTGCTTTGATTAAAGAGTAATTTCACAAAAAATCATAAAAATAAGAATTCTTACAATTTATAAATCTGATGATAAAAATTCGATGACTTGATGCATGAAAATTTTAGTTTTCGAAATTTAGATTTTTCTGAGCTTTTAACCAAGCAGCTTTATTTACTAATAGTTAGAAGATAATGCCGTAATCCGTACAACGGAGCCTTATTAGTTGCATCCCTAATTATTTTCTAAACTCTTTATCAACTCTTTCATCAAATATTTGAGTTTATACGTTATACTTATGTGAAAACAGATTTCATTTTTGGCGTCTGTTTATTGTTTCTGACGAGATATCCCTCAAAAAAAGATGCAAATGCAATTATCACCAGTGGTGCTTGAACAGTATCACTTAAACAGCAATTCTCTTCCAGTATAATATTCTATTATTAGTCTATTATTCTTTCACATATGTTTGTGAATGTTATTCTCATTAAAGTAGATTAAAGTATATTGTCCCATTTGTGAAATTATAAATAAAAAAGTTAAAAAAAATAAAACAAAAGAATGAAGTTCACAAGTTCTCAGTCATCTCTTTCTCTCAAAGAATTATCCTCTAATCATCTTCCTCTTCTATAGAACTCCAGTTTTTGATTTCTAAATCTTCTAATAAATCTTCCCCGAGTCCAAAACTTCAACCACCCAGACAAACCAACCAACCAACCAACCAACCAACCTTATGTAGATTGAACCAAAAAGCAGCTTCACGAGAATGAAAGCTTCTTAGGTAAGAAAGAAATAAATTCATAAATAAATTAATTTGCTAATAAATTAAAAGTCTTCAACTTTTTTTGTTTAAAACCTGGAGCTTCTCTTGAATTTTCTTGAAACTAACATTTCTAGCATCAAACTCAAAACTAAATTAATTAATCCAAAATTAGATCACTGTCACACTGTCAAACAAGAAAGACTTCGTGTCCCACTATCTTGACCTAACCAAACTGACCTTGTTCCTAAGTGAGGTGACAAAATCTCAAAATTAAACTTGTGTCCTCATACTTATATGGATACTTTCAGAAATTAACATAGTGCTGACTCAATTACTTTTCAATCTTCAGACTTCAATCCAGACAACTCAATCTACTGACAAATGTTCCACCTTTCAATAAATAAATCTTCAATTTCTAACTGACTTTTATCTTAACAAAAATGAAATTATCCAAACGTCTGATAATTAAAGACCTGATTTTGTTCTTTAATGATTCAAAACGGGTCCACCACACAAATTATTTGTTCAAAATTGGTTCAATAGCTTCACAAACATTATTAAAGATATTCACCAAATACATCTGTCCTAAAATAGAATCCAACTCTTCCATATGTAGTCCTCATCTTTAAAAAGATATCACGAAGCTTAAATTCGTCGAAAATTAATCATCTTTTATTAGCAAAACCCTTTTCGTCATACGAAGACCATCTCTATGAGCTAAATCCTTGTATTATCGACACCTTTTAATGATTAGAAGAAGATTAGAAGAAGATTAGAAGAAGATTAGAAGAAGATTAGAAGAAGATTAGAAGAAGATTAGAAGAAGATTAGAAGAAGATTAGAAGAAGATTAGAAGAAGATTAGAAGAAGATTAGAAGAAGATTAGAAGAAGATTAGAAGAAGATTAGAAGAAGATTAGAAGAAGATTAGAAGAAGATTAGAAGAAGATTAGAAGAAGATTAGAAGAAGATTAGAAGAAGATTAGAAGAAGATTAGAAGAAGATTAGAAGAAGATTAGAAGAAGATTAGAAGAAGATTAGAAGAAGATTAGAAGAAGATTAGAAGAAGATTAGAAGAAGATTAGAAGAAGATTAGAAGAAGATTAGAAGAAGATTAGAAGAAGATTAGAAGAAGATTAGAAGAAGATTAGAAGAAGATTAGAAGAAGATTAGAAGAAGATTAGAAGAAGATTAGAAGAAGATTAGAAGAAGATTAGAAGAAGATTAGAAGAAGATTAGAAGAAGATTAGAAGAAGATTAGAAGAAGATTAGAAGAAGATTAGAAGAAGATTAGAAGAAGATTAGAAGAAGATTAGAAGAAGATTAGAAGAAGATTAGAAGAAGATTAGAAGAAGATTAGAAGAAGATTAGAAGAAGATTAGAAGAAGATTAGAAGAAGATTAGAAGAAGATTAGAAGAAGATTAGAAGAAGATTAGAAGAAGATTAGAAGAAGATTAGAAGAAGATTAGAAGAAGATTAGAAGAAGATTAGAAGAAGATTAGAAGAAGATTAGAAGAAGATTAGAAGAAGATTAGAAGAAGATTAGAAGAAGATTAGAAGAAGATTAGAAGAAGATTAGAAGAAGATTAGAAGAAGATTAGAAGAAGATTAGAAGAAGATTAGAAGAAGATTAGAAGAAGATTAGAAGAAGATTAGAAGAAGATTAGAAGAAGATTAGAAGAAGATTAGAAGAAGATTAGAAGAAGATTAGAAGAAGATTAGAAGAAGATTAGAAGAAGATTAGAAGAAGATAAGAAGAAGATCAGAAGAAGATTAGAAGAAGATTAGAAGAAGACTCAAACCTGATTCAAACCCAGTAGCTAAATACAACCGATATCCAAATGTCAGAACACCTAAAATAATATTAATGACGTCATCGTCACGTTCTTAATGACGTCATAATAGCACTGATGTTGAAACCAAAACTGTTTCAAACATTAATGTTTCAGAATTAATCTAAAAGTTTATAATACAAAGATGTTTTCGACCAAATTGTTTGCTCAAATTTTTATATGAGATAATTTTGGTTTCAGAAAATTAAGATTTTTTTTAAATTTAATTTTTTTAAATAAATATTTGAAAGTTATTTAATAATAAAATATTTCAAAAATTTTTTTTAAATTTCTTCAAAAATCTTTTTTTTATTCGGAAAAGTTTTTAAATTAAATTTATTTCTTGGAGATATTATTTTAAAGATTTTAATATTTTAGTTAAAAAAATAAAGATTTTATTAATTAAATAAAACTTAAGTTAATCCTAAAATGTTTTATTTTCATCAGTTTGTTTTTAATAAAGAAAATGTTTAATAAAAAAGTTTTATTAAAAAAATTGAATAGAATTTTAATTTTTTTTATTACAAATTGACGCATTTTCCTGTTTTTAATAAAGGATGACGTTTTTTTCTATTTCCTGGTTAGTAGGTTTTCCTAACTAATTAGTTTTGCAACCCTAACTCTAATTTTTTAAACTTTTAGAAACATTTTGAACTTTCTTTTAAAAAAAATTGTTTGAAAGTGTTTAAATAAAAATTTTAAATTTATAAACAGTAAAACCTATTGTTAGATCTGTTTGAAAATCTTTTTTTTTACTTTTTGAATTCATTTTGAACCGACTTTTTTGCTTTAATTCTATTTAATTCTATTTAATCAATTTAATTCTAGTTTTTTATTGAAATCTTAACTTTTTTAAAACATCAAAAGTAAAATATATTTTAGTTTAATTGTATTAAAAAGTTTGTGAATTGTTTTAATACCTTAAATAAGATGATGTCACTTTTAAAGAACTCTGGCATAATTTAGATAATGAAATGTAAAAAATTTATGACTCATTTAAGTTTGGTATAAACGTTTTTTTTTTTAATTTTTAGTATTGTTTCTTTTAACAAGAAGTCAGATTAATTAGATTCAGATAGTTTTAATTGCTAAAATTTATTTTCTACAATTATTTTTTATAGAAAATTTGGTTTTATATAAAAGTTATTCAAAGTTATATTGTGAAATACTATTTTAAACAAGTTTATTTATTCTATTTGTTTATTTTATTCAGCAGTTAAAAAGATTTAATATTTATAAAAAGAAATTAAACTATTTATAAATTGTAAACTATTTTGTATTTTATTTGTTTTACTAAAATTGTAATCAAAATGTTAAAATATTTAATATTTAAAAGAATTAATTCTTGAGTAGTACAATGTGAACGACGAATTTCAAAAAAAATTATATTTTAACCACATGAGGCGCTAGAGAAAAGTTTATTATTTTATCTAAAACGCCTTTTTAGAAATTATTATTAAAAATTTTCCTGTTTTATATTAAAACCAAAAATCTGTTTTTTTTATTTTATTACTCTTTATTGACAGTTCAATTTTTATAAATAAAAAACTTTTCTTAAAGTATAATTAAAATTATTTTAATATTTTTAAAAAAGTGTTTCATTTTAATTTTAATAAATTTTACTTTTAGATAGAATAACTTTGTTTTTATTAAGATTTCTTTTAAAGAAATGAAAGATGTTTAGTTGTTGTTGTAAAAAACAAAAAGAACCAACTACAAATGTTCAGTTAGCATCACCACAGATAAATGTTCCAATTTTAGTGGAACCAGTTTCTCCTTCTAATCATGTTCATCTTCAACAAGGGTCTGCTCCTCCAGGTGAAGAAAGATTTCTTTTCTTCTTAGTTTTAATATTTTTTTATTTTTTTATTTATAAAGTTTTATAATTTGAATTTTTGCCAAAAATCTTATTTCTCTTATATTAAATTTTCTTTTAATTTTTAGAATTTAATTATAGATTTTATTTTTAAACTTTTATTATTTTAAACTTTTTGACAAAATTTTTTAAACAATTTATTTCAAAATTTTGATATTTAAAGAACTAGAAAATTATTTCAATTTTTCTTGAACTTAAAATTGTTAAAAATTTTTTAAAAATGTTAAAATTTAATTAAATAAATATTTGGTCTTTGATGAAAACTTTAATTTCAAATTTAGTTTAAATATATTTAAAAAAATGTTTTCTTTTCAAATACTTTAAATTTTTAAATTTTTTTTGAAACTGTTACATTACAACTATGACGTCATCAATAGTAGATTACTAAATGAAGGAAATTGAATAAAACTAAATAATAATAAAATAAAGCTAAATAATAATAACAGCTTTTAAGTATTTCTAAAACTATTACTAAAAAGAAATTAATTCATTATTAATGTTTATGATAAATATAATAACAATAACAAATAAATAATTGGCTTATTATATATACATTACTAGTAAAAGTCACTTGTTACTAATGACGTCACTTGTTGCTAATGATGTCATTTGTTACTAATGGCGTCAACTGTTGCTAATGACGTCACTTGTTACTAATGATGTCATTTGTTACTGATGACGTCACTTGTTGCTAATGATGTCATTTGTTACTAATGACGTCACTCGTTGCTAATGGCGTCACTTGTTGCTAATGACGTCACTTGTTGCTAATGACGTCACTTGTTGCTAATGACGTCACTTGTTACTAATGACGTCACTTGTTACTAATGACGTCACTTGTTACTAATGACATCAACTGTTGCTAATGACATCAACTGTTGCTAATGACGTCACTTGTTGCTAATGACGTCAATTGTTGCTAATGATGTCACTTGTTACTGATGACGTCACTTGTTGCTAATGGCGTCACTTGTTACTAATGACGTCACTCGTTGCTAATGGCGTCACTTGTTACTAATGACATCAACTGTTGCTAATGACGTCACTTGCTGCTAATGACTTCACTTGTTACTAATGACATCAACTGTTGCTAATGACGTCAATTGTTGCTAATGGCGTCACTTGTTACTAATGACGTCACTCGTTGCTAATGGCGTCACTTGTTACTAATGACATCAACTGTTGCTAATGACGTCACTTGCTGCTAATGACTTCACTTGTTGCTAATGACGTCACTTGTTACTAATGACGTCACTCGTTGCTAATGGCGTCACTTGTTACTAATGACGTCACTCGTTGCTAATGGCGTCACTTGTTACTAATGACGTCACTCGTTGCTAATGACGTCACTCGTTGCTAATGGCGTCACTTTTGTTACTAATGACATCAACTGTTGCTAATGACGCCACTTGTTGCTAATGGCGTCACTTGTTACTAATGACGTCACTCGTTGCTAATGGCGTCACTTGTTACTAATGACGTCACTCGTTGCTAATGGCGTCACTCGTTGCTAATAGCGTCACTTGTTACTAATGACATCAACTGTTGCTAATGCCGTCACTTGCTGCTAATGACTTCACTTGTTACTAATGACGTCACTCGTTGCTAATGGCGTCACTTGTTACTAATGACATCAACTGTTACTAATGACGTCACTTGGTGCTAATGACGTCACTCGTTGCTAATGGCGTCACTTGTTACTAATGACATCAACTGTTACTAATGACGTCACTTGGTGCTAATGATGTCACTTGGTGCTAATGATGTCATTTGTTATAGGAGCAAAGAAGTATGTTGCTATGTATGATTATGATGCAAGAACAACAGAAGATCTTTCATTTAAAAAAGGCGAAAAACTTTACATCCTAAACACGTAAGTAATGATGATGACGTCACTGATGATGACGTCGTCAGTAATATGATGACGTCACAGAGATGGTGATTGGTGGCGCGCGCGTTCTGCTGTGAGCGGATTAGAAGGATATGTTCCAGTTAATTATGTTGCACCAGCTGGTGGTTTAGAATGTGAAGAGTAAGTGATGACGTCACAAGAAGATGATGACGTCACATGTGAATGACGTCATATGTTTACAGTTGGTTTTTTGGTAAAATATCTCGTAAAGACAGCGAACGGAAACTTGTGATGAATAATCCGCAGAAAGGAGTTTTTATGATACGAGAGAGTGAAACAGCAATCGGTAAAATCCTCTCCCCAAAAAGTCCCCAAGATCTTTAAATTGATCTTTTTCAGCAGGGACCTACTCTCTCTCCATCCATGACATTGATCCGATAAAAGGAAGTACTGTGAAACATTACCGGATCCGACAATTAGATAATGGAGGATACTACATCACTACAAGGACACAATTTCCTGATCTATCTACTCTGGTTCAACACTACATGCGTACGTCATCAGCGATGACGTCATCATCTCATGTGTGACGTTGTGATGTAGGTTCTGCTGATGGATTATGTTGTCAGTTAACAACAGCTTGCCAACAACATGAAACTCCGGCAACCATCTCAATTGCCAAAGATGTCTGGGAGATCGAACGTAACTCTTTAACGATGCAGAAGAAGTTGGGAGCTGGCATGTTCGGCGAAGTCTGGAAAGGTTTGTGACGTCATCACTTCTCTTTTAAACATCATGACGTCATCACTTCTCTTCTAAACATCATGACGTCATCGTTGTTAGGAATATGGAACGGTACCACTGAAGTGGCAATCAAGACCCTTAAACCAGGGACAATGACCCCCGAGTCGTTTTTAGCTGAAGCGAAGACGATGAAGCTTCTTCGACACGAGAAGCTCGTCAACTTGTACGCCGTCGTCTCCGAGGAACCGATCTACATCGTCACCGAGTTTATGTGTCACGGAAGTTTATTGGATTATCTCAAAGACGGTGAAGGAAGATCTTCTAATCTTATTGATCAACTCGACATGGCTAGTCAGGTTATGATGACGTCATCAGTTTCATGACGTCACTAACACCACTGATGACGTCACAGATAGCTTCAGGAATGGCGTACATCGAACGAATGAATTATATTCATCGTGACGTCAGAGCCGCGAATATTTTAGTTGGAAAAGGTCGTGTTTGTAAAGTTGCTGATTTCGGATTGGCTCGCTTGATTCAAGATGACGAATATAATGCTCAACAAGGTTTGATGACGTCATTCACGTGTTGATCACGTCATATTGATACTGATGACGTCATAGGCGCGAAGTTTCCTATCAAATGGACAGCACCGGAAGCAGCTGCTTATGGAAAATTTACAATAAAATCGGATATTTGGAGTTTCGGAATTTTATTGACTGAAATTATCACCAAAGGAAGAATTCCTTATCCAAGTAAGTGATGACGTCATCGTCGATGTTTGTAGTGACGTCATCGTCGATGTTTGTAGTGACGTCATCGTCGATGTTTGTAGTGACGTCATCGTTGATGTTTGTAGTGACGTCACCATCGATGTTTGTAGTGACGTCATTACCATTTGTAGTGACGTCATCATCGATGTTTGTAGTGACGTCACCATCGATGTTTGTAGTGACGTCATCACCATTTGTAGTGACGTCATCATCGATGTTTTGTTTCAGCGATGAATAATCGAGAAGTTTTGGAGAAACTTGAAAGTAATTATCGAATGCCGAAGCCGATGACGTCACCACCTTGTCCTGATTCTTTATATGATTTAATGTTACAATGTTGGAATGGAAATGAACATCAAAGACCAACATTTGAATATATCCAGGTACGTCACAGTGACGTCATCATCGATTTGTAGTGACGTCATCTCTTCTTTTCAGGGTTTTCTCGAAGATTACTTTACAGCAACTGAACCTCAATATCATGAATCTGTTCAATGAATGACGTCATTAATCGCGATCTCTATACGTCATCATCTTTAATGAGATTATTTTAATTTTCTTTAAATCATTATTCCATCATAGCCACGTTTCGATGACGTCATCACTTTTTGTTTTTTACTCGGAAATCTTTGCCACTGTATCATCATCTTCAACTGATGACGTCATCTCGCCTTATTTGCATATTTCTGCCTGTCTTCCAGTGCAACCAATTGCTGCTTTTTGTACATTTCATCTGTGAAGTCATCGAGCGTTTGTGACGTCATTAACATGAAGCGTTCGTGACGTCATCATCGATGAGTGTTTATGACGTCATCAACTACATTCCATTTTTGCTACTTTTTTCGAAAATTACTTTTGATCAAATACACAAGATGAAAAAAGAAACAATTTCGTGTTGATTTTGTGACGTCATCATCGCGATACATGTGACGTCATCATCGCGATGTCATCAGTGATTTTTATGAAGATATTTTCAGGCGTTAGTGATAATATTTGAAATCTGACGCGACACCGGAAATAATCGACGCCTAAAACGCTCGAAGTTGTGACGTCATCAACAACTTCTCGAAAATATTGACAAGAAGATTTATTTGATTTTTTTTATTGGCGAAAATCTTTTGAAAAAAATAAATCTTTTATCTTCTCCATCTGAAAAACAAAACAAAGTCAATGACGTCATCAAAACTCGATGATATGACGTCATACATCTTCAGAACTTTATCGCGTCCACCACTAGCAACTTTAGATCCATCTGAAGACCAATCTAATGCAAAGACTTCATCAGCGTGTCCAGGAAGATCATTTAATAATTTCTTCGTTTTTCCAACATCCCAAACCTGATGATGACGTCATAGTTAAATGATCAATAGATGATGACGTCACTCACCTTTAAGGTGCTGTCACTACTTCCACTAACAAGTAATCTGCTATCAGCTGACCAAGCGACCTGGTAGACAGAAGACACATGACCTCGAAGTGTCGTGATAAACCTGCGATGATGACGTCATTAGTTGAAGGTCGATGAATTTAAATGACAAAAAAAGTGATTCCAAACAAAAAAAGTGGAAAATTTATTTTAAATAAAAATTTGTAAACATTAAAAATCGCAGAAAAAAAATTAATTAAAAAAAAAATCGAAAAAATTTTTCGAACTTTCCATTTTTTCCATTCCACAATTTCACAGATTTATCAAAAGAAGCAGAAGCGATAATTCGCGCGTCAGGTGAAAATCTGACGTCATTAACAATCGCTTGATGACCAGTCATCCGGAATAAAGACTTTTTAGAAGTTGAAGGAATCCAAAGTGTTAAAGTGAAATCATCAGATCCAGAAACCATCATCTCGCCTCCAATCATCTATGACGTCATCACGTTTAGAAACGACATCATCAAGTGACGTCATCATCACCTTTTTAACGTTCTCATAACGCTTAAGAGCTTTTTGTTGTCGAATCTCAGCTGATTCGCGCTTTAATGACGTCATTGAGCAATTAGAATCGAGAGAAGGTTCAAAACTTCCGGTCCTCATCACATAATCCGTGTTTAAGGCCAAGCTGTTAATCCAATGACCATGTCCCATTAGTTTACGACAAATCGCGCCCTAAACGCGATAAAATCAATGAAGCAGAACAAGTATAACGAAGCATACGTCATCAGGGCGCCACACGATCATTGTACAATCAGAAGATCCGGAGTAAATGAGATCTTCTCCGCTCCACCTCAAGCAACGAACTGATTGAAGATGGGAACAAAGACTCCGAAGACATTGAGATAAAACTGAGTCCCAAATTCGAATTGTTGCATCCTGAAAAGAAGTGATGACGTCACGTGTAGTGATGACGTCACACACGAACCTTCGAAGAGCTAGCAAGGATTCGACAAGAGGCATCTAGATGTAGAGGTTTCCAGCAAATTGAAGTGATCCATTGTTTGTGTCCTTGGAGAGGTTTCGAATTTGGTTTCCCATTTTCAGGATTCCAAATACAAATCTAGAGATTTGAAATGATCTGATGACGTAGTTTGGTTGCTAGGCAACTTACTTGACCCTGTTTACAACCAGAAGCAACTTTAGAACCATCAGGTGACCATGCAACACATAAAATTTCACTTTTATGAAATTTTCCGACGAATTTTGGGGTTTCGGTGTTCAGATCCCAAAATCGAAGAGTTGTGTCTCCACTGCCGGTAGCTAAGAAACTAAAAAGTGTTTCCAAATTAGTTTTGAAAAATCTAAATGTTTCAAATCAACTTTTTAACAATTTAAAATGTTTCAAATCAACTTTTTAACAATTTAAAATGTTTCAAATCAACTTTTTAACAATTTAAAATGTTTCAAATCAACTTTTTAACGATTTAAGTGTTTCAAATCAAATTTTTAACAATTTAAAATGTTTCAAATCAACTTTTCAGCAATTTAGAATGTTTCAAATCAACTTTTCAAAATTTAAGTGTTTCAAATCAACTTTTCAGGCAATTTGAAAGTGTTTCAAATCAACTTTTCAGCAATTTAGAAGTGTTTCAAATCAACTTTTCAGCAATTTAGAAGTGCTTCAAATCAACTTTTTTAAACCTTGAATCTGGGCTAAATTGAGCTACAAGAATTGCTTCAGAATGTCCTTCAATTGAAGAACTACATCTCGTGACCGCGCGAACCTATGATGTCATCAGTGAATAACAAAGATTTAAAAAAGTAATTTGGAAACCTTAAAAGCTGCTTGTGGTTGATAGATAATTGTAATTGAATTTTCAGTTGAAACTTTTTCACCTAAAATAGTTTTTTCCAAATTTTCAACAATCTCTTTTTCATTTAAAAAAAATGAATAAATTTCTTCATCTTCCTACAAAATGTCAAAATTTTCATCTTTTTCAAAATTTTTTTATTTTTTTTACATTTTTTAGAAGTGAATTACAAATTGTTTGAAGTTGTTTCTGGGTGATGTTGATTGGAATTGTTAAGATCTCAGTTTTATTTTCTCCTTCCTCATCAGTCATCTGAATCGAGATCATTCTTTCACCTACATCATCAGTGATGTCATCATCATCAAAAGAAGCCATTTTGTTGATAAATAATTTCTATAAAAACCTAAAAACTAAATTTCAATATAAAAAGTTAAATTCTTAATAATTTTAAAACAAAATAAAGAATTTCATATTTATATAAAAATATATAATTTTTATTTGTATCTATTACATCTTTTATTTATTTCAATAAACATGAAGAAGGGTGCCTGAAAAGAGCACCTCTTGCTAACACAAATTCTCCCAAATAACATCTATTTAGTCAAAAATATAGTAAGTAAAAGATGTAACACATGTTATTTCAGTAGTCCTCAAAACATATAACAGTGAACAATTACATGGAATGTTAATAATATAAGAAAGAGAAAAAATCACAGTTTAGAAATGACAATGTTGGTAATATTTCAACTTCTGCTTGAACAACGCGAGTAATTTGAAGAGAGCACCTCTCGCTAACACACATATATCAAAATTTTATTAAATGTGGCAATAAGAATATTCTTCTAATTTATTTTAATTACAATAAACTTCATTATAAAATTAATTTAAAAAATCTAGATTTACTAATAAAAGATAATGAAAAGGTCTTAAGAATCACAATTTGATATAATTGATGTAGAAATTGATAAACTGCAGAAGGTAAATAGAAGTTATGAATTAAAATTAGAAAATAAGTGAAGAAATTGAAGAAATTGAGAATTATTTGTCACTTGTTAACATAATTACATAAATCTTATTTTTAAAACAGTTTCAAAAGAAGTGATAAAAAAACTAGAAATCAATTATTACTATTATTATTATCTTTATAAAAATAATAAAACCATTTATCAATAATCTAAATTAATAAGTTAACTTGAATTACAGATTTTTGTTAAACTTATTTTTTATTTTAATAAATAAAAACTTAGGAAATAGAACTAACTTGAATAAACTTTAAAAATAATTTATATTTATTTCAATATATGCAAATAAGACTAGCTAGAAAAGACAAAAAGTAGATAAGTAAAATTTAAACAAAAGTTTAAAGACATTTTCAAATCAAAAACTTAAATGATTTAGTTAAAAGCAGAAATTAAAAAAAAAACAAATAAATTAAAAGTAAAGAAAACTATTCTAACAAAAAAATAAATTAAATAAAACTTTCTATAAAATTAATTTCAAAATACTTCATTGTAGGTACTTTAGCACATGTAGCAACGAATGACGAAAATGGACTTTAAAAATATAAATTAAAAAATTAGTTTAACTTAAGATACTATAACTGAATTCATTGAAACTTTATTAAAGTTAAAATAAACAATTTAGACGAACAAAAAAAAAACAGGTTTAAAAAGAAATAAAAATAATTATTACTTCGACTATGCAATCTAGTTTTTTAATAAATCTAAGAAAACTTGAGTAAAGGCATCATGATACTCGGGCATTACAGCTAATAGCGAATCAGCAACATCAATAAAATACAAAATGTGAGTTAAGAAATCTTTGTTAAAGATATATAAAAAATGCTGCAAATATTTTTGACATTCTTTTTTAAACAGATGTAAAGACTAATAGTCAGTTTTAGATTTCTAATAAACAACTTATCAACAATTTATTAGTGTCTATTATTTTGTTGCGTATATACTTTATAAATTCTTACAACTATTTTTATTATGAAAAATATTTCTATTTTGGCATCCTCTGGTTTGATATAAAAATTACTTTAAATAAATAGCGTTTATGGAATTAAACTAATAAATCATTAAAAGTTAAGAGTTTTAAATTAGTTTTAGAGCTTGAAAATAAAGTAGGGTAAAATCTAATGCTTGCTACAAAATTGCTTTAACGATAACAAACTAAACCTTACAATCAAAGTAAGCGAACGCAGCTTACAGCTTCTAGGTATTTGCTAAGGTTTGATTCTTTTCAAACAAAGAAATTAAAAAAAAATTTTTATAAAAAATTATAATTTTTGAATTTTATTTGCAAAATTTACTTGAACTTGTTGTATAACATATACTTTTTAATCTGATTAATTTAAGATCAAATAATTACTTTTTTTCAGTAAACTATTATTAAATAAGTTTTTTAGTTGACAAATTTAAAATTTTCATTTTAGAATATATTTTGATTCGGCAATTTATCAAATTTTTATAAATAAAATTTTAGCAAAATAGTTTCTGCAGCGGAAAAATTAATACTAACGTTCTTCTATAATAACTATTTTTCTGTAATATATATTTAATAGATTTTTTTAAGAAGTTAGCTAACACAAAGATAATCTTTTTCAAGTAATCCTAATTCAAAAAAGTTCAAGTTTTCCAGTTCAATTGTTCATTCTTCTATTAACTCTCCTATTAAGATTAACTTGAAATTTTGAAACTGGAAATTAACAAATTAAAATATAAAAATTTTACTTTATGTAAATTATAACTTTATAGGTAATTTTATAAGAAGTCCAAAAACGTCGAATTTCCTAGAAATCTACAGCGTGGTCTTAAAATGAAAGTACCACTACAAGAAATTTCATTTTGTGATAAAGTCCTGAAAATTTTATCAAACTTAAAAGACTTTTGACTCTGAATTAATTTTTACAAAATTTCAGTTAATTAATTTTGTAAATTTTGTATTTTTTGAGTCAAATATAAGTTGTTAAATGTTTAATTTAAATGAAAATTTTTATTGGTTTGCTTGAAAGTTTTACTGATTGGTTATTTCAAATATAATTTCTTCTAAATTAAAGTTATTATTCATAATTCATTATTCTAATAATAATAATCATAATTTCTTTTAAATTATTCTGAAATTGTTATTTTTTATCTTCATTTTATTAATAGAGTTATTTTATATTTCCTATATTCGATATATTAATGTTTAAAAAATATAATTTTTAATAGAATACTTTAATTATATTTTCAAAAGATTTTAATTTATATTTAAATAAATAAATTGAATATAGATTTATCTTTTTTAGATTTTAATTGCTTTTTATATATTGAAAAAAGCTCAGTTTATTTTTTTTTATTTCAGCTTAAATTATAATATATAAAACTTGAAAATATGTAAATAATAAACTAATTATAATTAATTTAAAAATAAATATTTAATATTAGTTTATTTTATACAAGGATTTGAATTTTACTTTTTAGATAAACTAACTTAGATTTTTGATAAAAATAATAAATTGTTATAATTTAAATTAAATAATTAATAACTAGATAATATTGATTAATATAATAATGATACAAAAAGATATTAAGCAAATTATTATTTTTCTCTAACAGAAGTTTATATATTTTTATGTGATTTAAAATGGTAAATGTCAAAGACAAAGAATTTTTATCATTATTCTGGGATTTATCTGCAAATAATGATGTTAAAAGATTGAATGCTCTTGAAAAGCTTTATGTCTTGATTTCAGAAAAGGTATTTTCAATTAATAATTTTGTATTTTAGAGTTTTTATCATGAGATTATGAACAATTTAATTTGTTTAAAAGGTTTTATAGTATCTATTTATGTATTTTCATGTATTGAAGTTAATTTAGATTGTCAACTGGTTGCTTTCAGCTGGTTGCTTTGAACTGGTTGCTTTCAACGGGTTGCTTTCAACTGGTTGCTTTCAACTGGTTGCTTTCAACTGGTTTGTTTTAATTGATTGCTTTCAACTGATTGCTTTCAACTGATTGCTTTCAACTGGTTGTTTTCAACTGATTGCTTTCAACTGGTTGCTTTCAACTGATTGCTTTCAACTAGTTGCTTTCAATGGGTTGCTTTCAACTAGTTGCTTTCAACTGGTTGGTTTCAACTGATTGCTTTCAACTGGTTGGTTTCAACTGATTGCTTTCAACTGATTGCTTTCAACTGATTGCTTTCAACTGATTGCATTCAACTGATTGCTTTCAACTGATTGCTTTCAACTGATTGCTTTCAACTGGTTGCTTTCAACTGGTTGTTTTCAACTGGTTGCTTTCTACTGGTTGCTTTCAACTGGTTTGTTTTAACTGATTGCTTTCAACTAGTTGCTTTCAACTGGTTGCTTTCAACTGGTTACTTTCAACTGGTTGCTTTCAACTGGTTGCTTTCAACCAGTTACTTTCAAATGGTTGCTTTCAACTGGTTGCTTTCAACTGGTTGCTTTCAACTGGTTGCTTTCAACTGGTTGGTTTCAACTGGTTGGTTTCAACTGATTGCTTTCAACTGGTTGCTTTCTACTGGTTGCTTTCAACTGGTTGCTTTCAACTTGTTGCTTTCAACTAGTTGCTTTCAACTGGTTGCTTTCAACTGGTTGCTTTCAACTGGTTGCTTTCAACTGGTTGCTTTCAACTGGTTGGTTTCAACTGGTTGCTTTCAACTGGTTGCTTTCAACTGGTTACTTTCAACTGGTTGCTTTCAGCTGGTTGCTTTCAACTGGTTACTTTCAACTGGTTGCTTTCAACTAGTTACTTTCAAATGGTTGCTTTCAACTGGTTGCTTTCAACTGGTTGGTTTCAACTGATTGCTTTCAACTGGTTGCTTTCTACTAGTTGCTTTCAACTGGTTGCTTTCAACTTGTTGCTTTCAACTAGTTTGTTTTAACTGATTGCTTTCAACTGATTGCTTTCAACTGGTTACTTTCAACTGGTTGCTTTCAACTAGTTACTTTCAAATGGTTGCTTTCAACTGGTTGCTTTCAACTGGTTGGTTTCAACTGATTGCTTTCAACTGGTTGCTTTCTACTAGTTGCTTTCAACTGGTTGCTTTCAACTTGTTGCTTTCAACTAGTTTGTTTTAACTGATTGCTTTCAACTGATTGCTTTCAACTGGTTACTTTCAACTGGTTGCTTTCAACTAGTTACTTTCAAACGGTTGCTTTCAACTGGTTGCTTTCAACTGGTTGCTTTCAACTGGTTGTTTTCAACTGGTTGCTTTCTACTGGTTGCTTTGAACTGGTTGCTTTGAACTGGTTGCTTTGAACTGGTTGCTTTGAACTGGTTGCTTTCAAATGGTTTGTTTTAACTGATTGCTTTCAACTGATTGCTTTCAACTGGTTGCTTTCAACTGGTTGTTTTTAATTGGTTGCTTTCAACTGGTTGCTTTGAACTGGTTGCTTTCTACTGATTGCTTTCAACTGGTTGCTTTCAACTGGTCGTTTTCAACTGGTTGCTTTCAACTGGTTGCTTTCAACTGGTTGCTTTCAACTGGTTACTTTCAACTGGTTGCTTTCAACTGGTTGCTTTCAACTGATTGCTTTCAACTGGTTGCTTTCAACTGGTTGCTTTCAACTGGTTGCTTTCAACTGATTGCTTTCAACTGGTTGCTTTCAACTGGTTGCTTTCAACTGGTTGCTTTCAACTGGTTACTTTCAACTGGTTACTTTCAACTGGTTGTTTTCAACTGGTTGCTTTCAACTGGTTGCTTTCAACTGGTTGCTTTCAACTGGTTACTTTCAACTGGTTACTTTCAACTGGTTGCTTTCAACTGGTTACTTTCAACTGGTTGGTTTCAACTGGTTACTTTCAACTGGTTGGTTTCAACTGATTGCTTTCAACTGGTTGCTTTCAACTAGTTGCTTTCAACTGGTTGCTTTCAACTGGTTACTTTCAACTGGTTGCTTTCAACTGGTTACTTTCAACTGGTTGGTTTCAACTGGTTACTTTCAACTGGTTGGTTTCAACTGATTGCTTTCAACTGGTTGCTTTCAACTAGTTGCTTTCAACTGGTTGCTTTCAACTGGTTACTTTCAACTGGTTGCTTTCAACTAGTTGTTTTCAACTTGTTGCTTTCAACTGGTTGCTTTCAACTGGTTGCTTTCAACTAGTTGCTTTCAACTGGTTGCTTTCAACTGGTTACTTTCAACTGGTTGCTTTCAACTGGTCGCTTTCAACTAATTGAGATTTTTATTCAAATTTTTCTTTTTTTCAGCAAAATGCTTCGAAGGACGAAATCTGTGACGAAATGAAATATTCGGTTTCGCGATTAATTTCTGGTCTCGCGTCAAGTCGTAAAACCGCCAGAATCGGATTTTCTACTCTTCTTACAAATCTTCTTCAATCTTTTGACACTCCATCAACTGGTGACGTCATCAGTACTATGGATGAAAAGTTGAAGATTAGCTGCAAAAACGTAAGAAGTCGATGACGTCATCGCGTCAATATAATGACGTCATCATTGCAGGAATCGAAGGATCTTTACTTTGGTCAAATCTTCGGCTTGTTGATTCTTTTAAAAAGCGGGCGTCTTGCTGATGATGATGACGTCTTGATGACGTCATTAAAGAAGAGCTTAAATCTTGCTGAAAGAAAATCTTATCTAAATCCGATAACTCTTCATTTCATCCAATTAGTTATCAAACAGGTGATGACGTCACTGCTGATGACGTAATTGCTTGATGACGTCACTACTTTGTTTCAGATGAACGCAGAGAAATTTAAATCAGTAATTTGGCCGACAATCCAATTTCTATTTGCAAACGGATGGAATGACGTCACTGCTGACGTTATCGAAACACTCCAACTATGTCATCAAAAGCATCCAGAAATTTGTTCAAAAAAATTTCTTCTCGACTCAAAATGGATTCCAAAAAAATCTTCCAAGCTAATCGGTAAGTGATGACGTCATCATCACCTTATGACGTCATCACCATCTTATGACGTCATCATTTCAAAGGATCCCATAGCAACAAGCATTTGACGAAATTGATCGCTGAAACAACACGTCATCATCCAATCATTCATCAATTTGCGTATGACGTCATCAAGAGTCATCCAAAACTCGGTGATTTTTGGGAAAAGAGTTTGTGTTCGGCGTTGATGACGTCATCACCTGAAAGGAAGTATCTGGGTTTGAAATTAGCGATGGAAAGTTTGAAGGAAATTAAAAGTAAAAATGAAATTGAACAAATTTGGTCGCGAGATATTTTGGCTTCAATTCAATCTGCCGCAAATTCAAAAAATCCTCTTCATCTGTATATTCAAAAAAGTTTCTCGAAGGAACTAGTCGAAATATTTCAACAATTATCAGCTGATCTTCAATTTCATTTCCTTCTTCGCCTTCTAAACATGTCAGTTGAAAAGTAATTCGAAACAAAAAACTAAAAATTTTTTGAATTTCAGGAAATCTTCGACGAAATCTCCGCTGATGTCTCAAATTGTCGCTAATTTGAATATCGGTGCGATGACGTCATATATCAGCTGGTTGAAGCAATTATTTGCAAGTGGTAAAAGTGAAGAGTTAGGAGATGACGTCATCGCTAATAGAAAGTGGGCTTTGAAGTCATTGACGCAAATGACTCGAATGACGTCATTGACTCGAAGTGAAGATTGGATTTTATCAAGCGCCAAATTTGTCGCTTTTCACGCTTTTTTCAAAGGTACGTCAGTGACGTCATCACGTGTCAGTGACGTCATCATCTGTTACAGATGCGACGTCAGAAGTTCAAAGTGAATTTGTCGTCATGGAAACACTCGCTGATGAAACCGTCAATGACGTCATCAGCAGCTTCTTCAATTTAGTTTCTTGGTTAAGTTCGATGCCATCAATACCGATGACGTCATCAACTCAAGTGACGTCATCACAGCCATTAGGAGTAATGAGCGATGGAAGTTCTTGGCTCTTTCGTATGACGTCATTCATCAACAAAGTGATGACGTCATTGAGTGATGATGACGTCACTAAAATTCGCGAATCGAAACATGAAAGTTGGGATCAGTGCTGGTTGGAAATTTCTCGAATGCAGAAACTGATTGGTGAGTGATGACGTCATCATCGACATGTGACGTCATCAACTAATTTATTTGTGACGTCATCAGATGAGAAGAAGTCGACAGAAGCGCGCGCTTTCCAACTTTTACTTCTTCATTTAAGTCTTCAACTTTTGAAACGTGGCAACGACGAAAGCAGTGATGACGTCACATCCGATTCGACAATTGATGACGTCATCGCAATTATTCGAAAACGATTTCCGGTTAAAAAGAAGAAAAACAATAAAAAGAAAGATGATGATGATGACGTCACAAACGATCCGCCGTGGATTGAGGTGAGTGATGATGTCATATGAGTGATGACGTCACAAACTTCTTTTTTTAGGTTCTGGTGGAAATTTTGTTGAACTTTTTATCGAAGAGTTCTCGATCACTTCGCGTCATCGTCAATCAAGTTTTCCGACTGATGACGTCACATATGACTTCTTCGTCATTACAGTTGATTCTCGATGTGAGTGACGTCATCAGTTGTGACGTCATGATTTTTAATTGATGATTTTAAAGGTGTTTGAAATGAAGCCAGAAAAAGATCAAAATCAAGATGAAGAACAAGATCAAGATGAAGATGAGGATCAAGATGAGAGTCAGAAAGATGATGAGGATCAAGAGGAAGATGATGAAGAATCTTCAGATGATGATGATGAAGGTAAAGATTGAAATCTCAAATTTTTTGAAGAATATTTCAATTTACAAAATTTATCTAATTTTTATTTATTTATTAAATTTATAATTAATTTCAAATTTATTTATTGAATATTTCACAAAATATCACTGTCCCAGGTCACTATTTATAGTCACTATCCCAAGTCACTGTCCTAGGTGATTGTTCCAGGTCACTGTCCTAGGTGATTGCTCCAGGTCACTGTCCCAAGTCACTGTCCCAGGTCACTGTCCCAGGTCACTGTCCCAGGTCACTGTCCCAGGTCTCTGTCCCAAGTCACTGTCCCAGGTCACTGTCCCAGGTCACTGTCCCAAGTCACTGTCCCAGGTCACTGTCCCAGTCACTGTCCCAAGTCACTGTCCCAGGTCACTGTCCCAGGTCACTGTCCCAAGTCACTGTCCCAGGTCACTGTCCCAGGTCACTGTCCCAGGTCTCTGTCCCAAGTCACTGTCCCAGGTCACTGTCCCAGGTCACTGTCCCAAGTCACTGTCCCAGGTCACTGTCCCAAGTCACTGTCCCAAGTCACTGTCCCAGGTCACTGTCCCAGGTCACTGTCCCAAGTCACTGTCCCAGGTCACTGTCCCAGGTCTCTGTCCCAAGTCACTGTCCCAGGTCACTGTCCCAGGTCACTGTCCCAAGTCACTGTCCCAGGTCACTGTCTATAGTCACTATCCCTAGTCACTGTCCCAAGTCACTGTCCCAAGTCACTGTCCCAAGTCACTGTCCCAGGTCTCTGTCCCAAGTCACTGTCCCAAGTCACTGTCCCAGGTCACTGTCCTAAGTCACTGTCCCAGGTCACTGTCCCAAGTCACTGTCCCAAGTCACTGTCCCAGGTCTTTGTCCCAAGTCACTGTCTCAGGTCACTGTCCCAAGTCACTGTCTCAGGTCACTGTCCCAAGTCACTGTCCCAAGTCACTGTCCCAGGTCACTGTCCCAAGTCACTGTCCCAGGTCACTGTCCCAAGTCACTGTCCCAGGTCACTGTCCCAGGTCACTGTCCCAGGTCACTGTCCCAGGTCTCTGTCCCAAGTCACTGTCCCAGGTCACTGTCCCAGGTCACTGTCCCAAGTCACTGTCCCAGGTCACTGTCCCAAGTCACTGTCCCAAGTCACTGTCCCAGGTCACTGTCCCAGGTCACTGTCCCAAGTCACTGTCCCAGGTCACTGTCCCAGGTCTCTGTCCCAAGTCACTGTCCCAGGTCACTGTCCCAGGTCACTGTCCCAAGTCACTGTCCCAGGTCACTGTCCCAAGTCACTGTCCCAGGTCACTGTCCCAAGTCACTGTCCCAAGTCACTGTCCCAGGTCTCTGTCCCAAGTCACTGTCCCAAGTCACTGTCCCAGGTCACTGTCCTAAGTCACTGTCCCAGGTCACTGTCCCAAGTCACTGTCCCAAGTCACTGTCCCAGGTCTTTGTCCCAAGTCACTGTCTCAGGTCACTGTCCCAAGTCACTGTCTCAGGTCACTGTCCCAAGTCACTGTCCCAAGTCACTGTCCCAGGTCACTGTCCCAAGTCACTGTCCCAAGTCACTGTCCCAGGTCACTGTCCCAAGTCACTGTCTCAAGTCACTGTCCCAAGTCACTGTTCCAAGTCACTGTCCCAAGTCACTGTCCCAGGTCACTGTCCTAAGTCACTGTCCCAAGTCACTGTCCCAAGTCACTGTCCCAAGTCACTGTCCCAGGTCACTATTATTTACCTAGTACAATTATTTTGTTGAATTGAAATAAAATGTTTCTCTAAAATGTCACCAGATGATGATGACGAAGATGATGACGTCACTGATGAACAATTTCGTAAAAAAGTAAAAGAAGCTCTCGGCGATGCAGCGATTTCATCTGACGAGGTATGACGTCATCAAGTTATCATATTACGTCATCATCTGTATGACGTAGGAAGAAAAAGATGAACGAAGTGATGATGAGGACTTTGATGACGAAACAATGATGAAAATCGATCCACTAATCGCTGCCGTCTTTCAACAACGATCTGTAAGTGACGATGTGATGACGTCATCATCATCATATGACGTCACAAACTCTTTTCGTGTAGCAAATGAAGAAACGAGAAAAGAAATCTTTTGGAATTGAAAAAATTCATTTTCAAATCCGATGTTTGGATCTTTTAGAGATCTTCATCTCAACTGCTCATTACTCCCATCTAGTGTTCAAACTTCCACTTCCTCTTCTTCAATTGATTCGATCATCTTCCAAACATCGTGATCAATCAAATCTTGCTGAAAAAGCTGCTCTTCTACTAAAGTAAATGATGACGTCATCAAATTTCAACAAAAAATCCAAATTTCGGTTTTTTTAGAATGAAAATCTGTAAATGGAAAAAAGTGGCGAAGACTTTTAGCGATGATGACGTCATCGACATGCACGCGACGCTCTTCGAGTTGATAGCGAGATTTCGCGAAGGGGGCGGCGTGTTTCTCTCCAAGATGACGTCACAATGTTGTTTGTTGTTCATTCGAGTGTTGATGACGTCACAACGTCTCGATTCAAAAGCGTTGGAAGATTTGCTTCTAAAACTTCTCGATGATTTTATGATGAGACGCGATAATCGAATTCAAACTTCGATTTTCCAGCAATTAGCTCATTCGCAACCAGTGATGACGTCATCGTTTCTCGCTCGCCCGCTTTTGAAGTATATGCGAGAAGCTTGTCAAGTTTATAAAAAGATGCAAGCTGCACAACTTGTGACGTCATTAATCGCGCATTCGTCGATTTCGTTGAAAGAAGTTGCTGATGACGTCATTAGCATCTTTAATTCTCAACAAGCTGATGACGCCGTTAAACTGAAACCCAAGTTTTTGGTGAAAGTTGCCAAGTAAGTGACGTCATCACCTTTTGTGACGTCATCGTCGCCATAAAAGTCACGTGGAATATTTTTTAGGCTTCTTGATGTAGCAACATTGAAATTGAAAGCTTCGAAAGAAGAAAGTGATTCGATTATCGCGTCAATGACGTCATACTTCGAGTTGGATGCTGTAAAGAGTTCTCAAGAGTTAAAGAATTTGTTGAAAAAAGTTCTAAGAAATTTGGAGAAATAGATTTTAGAAAAATTGATAAAAAATAAAATTTTTGGAAAATTTTTTTCTGTTTTTTTTTATGAAATATTTTAGAAAATTTTGAAATAAAATTTGATTCTAAAAAATACTTTATTTTTTAAATGTAAAAATTAAAAAACGCCAAAATAGTCTGTAGAAAAAGATGCAGGAATTTTATGATTTTACTAAAATATAAAAACTATTTAAAAATTACAAACTGAATTATTGAAATCAAATTTTGTTTCAAATCTTCTGATTTCAAAAAGATTTTTATCAAAAAAATTATTTACAAAATTAATGGTGAAAAAGAAAGTTTCTTCTTCAGTTGTTTGCAGAGATTCTGTTCCAAAATCTTCCCAACTGGTGTTGAATGTTTAGAAATATCTCTTAATCTCAAATATATCATTAAATCCGAGATATTTGAGGCAACTGAATCTTCTATCCAACAAAAGTGAATCTTGTTGGTTTTGAAAAAACAAAAAATTTGAGTTTTACTGAAGTACTAAAAACTGGTTTTCACTCAAAAACTTTTAACTAAACCTACAGAGATAAATTGAAACTTTTAAACTGCATCACTAGATTCGTTACTTTTACAAATAAATAGCTCAAGTCCCAAAACAAGTTGTAAAAATTAAATTCTTGTTTCTTTCATTCACCAAGAATCAGAATTCGATTTATTTACATTTGCCAGAGTTTTCTTACAGAACTTCTTCCAGAACTTTTTAATCTTTTTAAAATTAATTCAAGATGAAGACGAAGGTTCTGTAGATGACAGAGATGAAACAGATGTCGTATTAACATCATCAACCTTTGAAAAAGGTTTTTCTTTTAAGTTGAATTTCATTTTTAGAATTTAAAACTTTTTTGGGTTACACTAAAAATCTTTGGTGAAAGTTCTTTAAATATCAAATTTGTCTGAATCTATGTTCTAGTAGAAAGCAAAAACTACTTCACACAGACCAACTTCATCAAAACAAGCTTGCAATATTGCCAGTCATTAAATTTGTTCAAAATAAATCAAATCTACAAAGTTATAATAAATATTCTGCATAATAATAATTATGCTTATACAAATATATATAATAGTAATATTCGTTTCTACCAGTTAACGAACTGTTCTTTCTAGGAATTATTACAAAATTCTGACAAACAACTTTTTCAAAACAAGCTTGCAATAAAATTTACTCTGGTGAAGATCCGGTAAGAGAATTATTATAGAGAATAAATAGATCTCCTAATAAGGTAGAAAGGAGTTCTTTTCATTTACGAGAAATTAGTTGTTTGAATCTGTCTTCTTTTTATAAACTTGGATGTTGATGCAGCTTTTCTATTGTTAAGGTGGATAGCTGAAGAAACTGATGAAGACATATAATACAGGCTGTATCATTAAGTCGATTGTATTAATTGTATCATTAATACAAACTAATAGCAATTTCATAAAATTTAAGTGATGAGTCGCTGTCACAGGTTTTGCTTTCTCTATAGTTGTATTAACTTCAATTTCAAAATCCCTAAAATTAATCTTGTAGTTTGGTTTGTATGAGTTTTACACTTCAGATATTTTTATAAGAGATTTATTTAAAAGATTTTATAAAAGAGGAGATAGATGTTGTGTCCATAATTAGAATTAAAATTTGACTCAACTCGTAAGAAAAAGAATTATTAAATTAATCAATCTCGAACGAGTGAAGATCTTACACAAAGTTAGAAGGGGCATCAGAAACAAAGTTTTGTGTCTCACCAGATAAAATCATCAAACCAGATTTAATTACTCAAAACACAAATACTACACAAAAGTATACTTCAATTTGAAACTTTCAAGTTTTTACGGAGATTTAAACAATTGTTTGAAATTTAATTAAAAGAAAGTTTATTAAATAGAAAATATGGAATCACAATTTAAGATTAGTAGAATAGAAAGACTTTAGATGCAACTATAGATTATGAATCATAAATTTAATAAGATAAAAATGAAGAAGACAGTAAGGGAAATGTCAGTGTAATATCACTTTTAGGAAATTATGGAATATTGTGTTTGTTTCTAAAATTTTCAAAGATTTTTATAGATTTTAGTGTAGTGATAGAATCAGGAAAGGAATTCTAAACCTACTCTATCGAAAACACTGAGATGAGCTTTTTAAGATGTTGGTTTAATTTTGAATGAAAAGTTTTTGAGATTATATGAGAGTTTGCAATCTTTAAAGTATTCTATGGAGTTAAGATGACAAAAACCATGATTAACAGGTCAGAAAATCAGCATCAAAAAATAATATCAAATATAAAACAGTTTAAAAAACAATTTATAATTAGAAAGTTCAAATTGTTGCTTGCAGAAAATTATTAAAACTAAAACATTTTCCTTATTTAGTTTTTTTCTATTTGAAAGCCTATCTTATTTTCAGATAATTCTTATGAGTGGAATATACAAGAAAACTTTCATTTAAATCTACTATCTGTCATAACTATCATAGCAGATTAAGTAATTGGTTAATAATATTTTCAATCTTGAAGTTACTTTAAAAAAGTTTCTTTTTCATTTTTTCTGCAAATAAAAATGTATATTCTTTACTACTTAGATTTTTGTAAACACTTAAATACTCGAATAAAACATTTTCGAAAAGTACAAAATAGATAAAAAAAATATTTATTAAACTATAGATATTTATATAGCTAGAGAATTTGGCATATATGACTGGATTTCTGTTTTCAACTCTTCCGAAGACATCAAAAATATTTACTCAAGGTTTACTAACATCGTTTAAGAGTCAATCGAAAAATTTATACCTTTTTATAGAATCAAGAACAAAACACATTTGCCCAAAAATTTAAAGAATTTACAAAATTTAAAAACCTCCTATACAAACAAACTAAAACAGACCCTTCCATCAAATCTCTGTACAAAGATCTTTGTATAGTTTACAAGAAATATATTTCTAATTTCTCTTTAGGAAGAGAAAGTGCAGTTTATCTTCACCTACTTTATCTTCAAAAGGGTCCTAGAAACACTGCACTTAACTACAGACCAGTTTCGCTGACTTCAGTTATCTGCAGAACTCAAGAGCATATTATTCACAATCATATGACCAGTCATTTGATGGAGCACCATCTAATATCTGATGTCCAAAATGGCTTTGTGAAACGGAGATCTTCCCTGACTCAACATCTCACTTTTTTTAATGAGCTTACAGCCCATTATGAAAGTAACACTCCCTGTGACATCATATATCTCGATTTTGCTAAAACGTTTGATTCTGTCCCACACACTGAGCTCGTTACTGTAATGAAACACTTAAAAATCAACAGCTTTATCTTACAGTGGATTGAAGATTACTTATCAGGTAGAACCCAACAAACTCGCGTAGAAAGATCGTTATCTACTCTTAGTCAAATCACTAGTGGTGTTCCTCAGGGTTCTGTTCTGGGTCCCCTTCTCTTTTTAACTTTCATCGAAGACCTCATCAGAAGATTAGTAGCAGTAGATGATGTCAGTGTGTTTGTGTATGCAGATGATATCAAGCTATTATCTTGTAATCCTTCAAAACTTCAAACTGTACTACACATTGTAGAAAACTGGTCTACGAATTGGCAGCTCAGAATCCAACCCACAAAGTCTGGACTTATAACTTTTTCTCGTAAACCAGCTGCAAATTCCTTGGACCATTACTCCATCAATAGATTTATTATTCAACGAGTATCTTCGGTCCTAGACCTTGGCATTACTCTATCATCTGACTTTAAATGACGCAATTGTGTTTCCAAAATCTTTGGAAAATCAATCAACCTTGTCTTCCTTATTACAAAGACCTTGAATTCTAAGGACCCATGCTTTTTTATCAACCTTTTCAAATTTTACGCACGTCCAATTCTTGAATACAATGTATGCATGCCATATCAAGTTAGTGATATCAAAAAAATCGAGTCTGTTCTGGCCACATTTACGAGATTAGTATGCAGGAAAGTTAATATTAAATATGATAGTTATAAACACCGTCTCAGCTTCTTCAATTTAGATACTTTAGAAATTCGACGGATTAAATACAACTTAATTGTTATTTTTAAAATTATCCACAATTTAATTGACCTTCAGTTTGATGATTTCTTTTCCATTAGTCCTTTCCTCAAGTTATATCAACTCAGAAGACACACATTACATCTTAATAAGCCTATATCACCTGGTACATTAGTCAGAGCAAATTTTTTCTCATACCGTACAATTAGTACATGAAACCAGCTGCCATCAGACATTGTCATTTTAGAACCATTCGCGTTGTTCAAGCAGAAGTTGAACCGTTATAATATTGCCAACATTGTCATTTCTAAATTGTGATTTTTTTCACTTTTTTATATTATTAACATTCCATGTAATTGTTCACTGTTATATGTTTTGAGGACTACTGAAACGCCATGTGTTACATCTTTTACTTTCTGTATTTCTAACTTAATAGATATTATTTGTGAGAATGTGTGTTAGGGAGAGATGCTCTCTTCAGTCACCTTCCTTTGCATTTATTGGAATAAATAAATAGATATTATAAATAAAATAATAATAAGATATTTCTGTATACTAACAAAATCTGAGTCTTCAGAGTTTGGAATTTAAATATTAGATAAGAATTAAAAAACAATTAATTCTGAATTACAAACCAACATTTATAACTGTTTAATGTTACAAGGTAAAGACGAGCTTGTGTTAAATGTAATTTAAAGTTTAAAGATGCTAACAAATCATTTTAAATCAAACTTAAAGTTACCATCACACTTTTTAATGAATAGTTGTTTTATTGATAACTATTCAAAAAGCTGAAGTAGTAAAAATATTATTACTTTTAACACAAAGATGCTTTACACCAGTTTCAATTTAAAGTAAATCAGGTAACCATTTGTAACACTATTTATTAGTTTGCTTTAAAGTCATAGAGGAATCTAAGCAACTGTATCTTCTGAAGAAACCGAATTTGACTTAGATGATTCAGGAACTTTAATTCAAATAAACTTTTCGACTTGTAGCAAATATTGAAATTTATCTTTTCTTGTATGTCTTGAACACCATAAGTTAAAAGATTTAAATAATTTTTAGTAGCATGACATTTATGTCATGTAATATATATGAACATTTCGTTTACTACACAATGTATAAAAAGTATTTGATCAGTCAACAACATAAATAAATAAAAATAAACTACTTTAACTGTTTCAGAGCCAGTTGAAGTTATTTAAGTTTCACAAGAAACATAAAACTGCTGTGAACATCTTAATAAGTGAAGCAAGCAAAGTTTTCAGAGATATCAATTCTTGAAAAAGCTTCAAGCTGTGTGTAGAATTAGACCGAAACCGGGGCCGACCACCGAGGCCCATGTGACTTGTTTCTTTGTAGAGGCATCCAGTTCGTCCATTGATTTAGACAAACTAGAAACTTTCTTAATGATCTTGGCCACATCGTTGCCAATTTCCGATTTAAATTTGGCTAATTCAGCAGATATAGATTAGCTGATGTCGGATAATAGGTTTTGCTTAGAATTAGATGAAGGAGCTGTTGTGTCCATGGTTCTACATTTAATGAAAAACTATTTAAATCCCAGTTGCTTCATCTGGTTGTTATCAAGTTTATCATAAATCTTTTGCTCACATCACTACAGGTGAGATGAAACCATGAGAGACATTTAAAGCATTCTATTGCCGGATCTTCACCAGAGCAAATTTTATTGCAAGATTGGCAATTGCTATTGCAAGATTGTTTTGATGAAGCCGGTTTGTAAGGATTTTTCTTTACAGTAGACCGTAAGGTCTTGCTAATTTTATGTGTATCCACCATAGTTTTTATAAAAGATTTTTACTGTCACCAACCACAATATATATATAATATACAATTCAGTTCATAGAAATAACTTTATCACAACTTATAAGCATTTATTCAAATAGAATGAATTCTCTTTTTCAACATCAATTTGCTTTTTAAAATCTAATTAAATGGAATATAATTAAATAAATGATTAATAAATTGTAAATATTTTCTTATTTTTTCAGTTAAGATTTGCTAAACTAAACTGAGTGTTCTTCCATCTATCATAACCTTTCAAATTTTATATCTGATTTTTCCGGTACTTCTATAAATCTTTGGTTTATGACAACATCATTTAAAGTTTAATCAGATGAGGCACATTACATCTTAATAAGCTAATATCACCTGGTTGGTTAAACAGAGCAAATTATTTCTTGCACTGCAGATTTAATATTTAAATAGCTTAAATACTAAATAAATTTTATAATTCACAAAAAAATTTGTTTTTTTACTGCTTTAAAACCTTATACTTAAAATCAACAAAATTCTTATTGAATAAAAAGTTATTTCTTAGTGGATTGGATATTTTATTTTCTTGTTGTTTTATAGCTGTACTTTAGAGTTAAGATAATTTTCTTACAATATTTTTTTTTTAGTAATTTTTTGTATTTCTTAATTTTCTTTCTAAATCGTTGATTTATTTACTCATATGGTATTTTCGATTTTATAGCAAAACTTACTAAGTATGACAATTGCATCTAACCAAAAATTTAATTTTATTTTTGTGCCATTTCTTGTTAATAACTGCTTTGAAAATCTAATATAGTGAAATGTTAACTTCTAAAACCTCTTAGATATGTAAAAAGTAAATAAATTTTTAAAGTTAGGTGATAATAAAGTTATGAGTCTATTAAATTTTCTGAAGCACTCTAAATGCTGACAGTAAAGTTTGTTCGAATCGAATCTGATAATTATTTTGAAAACAGTTAAGATGAATTAATTGATTTATTTAAACAAAATTAATTAAATGTTATAATTAAATAGTTAATTAACTCAAATAAGAATCTGAGATTGCATTTAAAATTCTCAGATCTTTTCAATTGACAATCTCTTTATAAGTATGGATAATCTTGCTGAAAAGATTAAAATAAAAAGTCTTCTAAGATGTCAACTTTTATCCTTTTATGTTTAAAGTTTTACAAAACTCAAATTTCTTCAAAAATTTTGAATTAATTTTGAAATTTTGATTTAACAATTATTGCAATCAAACAATATTTTTGGTTATTTAAGTCTTAATTTCTCCTAAGTTATCGAATACAATTTTTGATTCATAATTTACGTTTTAATTATGGGTTTAATTGTGAATCCAAAGATGTAATACCTAACCATCAATTTATTGGTAACTTATTAGTTTTTGTTCGCTATAACAGCTGATGAATTTGTAACTTGCAGCCACGCGTTAAGTAAATAAATAAACTATATCTACAATCACAACTATTTATTAATTATCAGGTAATTAAACATCCATGTTGGTTCTTTCTTTCTCAAGTATTCAATTACTAGCTAAGGACTACTTTCAGCAGAAACAATCAAGCTCAAGAAATCTTCTTATATGAGAAAATTTTATATTTTTCTTTTTAAATTGGTTCCAACTAATTCCCAATCTTCAGATGACTGTCACCATGACATCTTTCTCAATTTTACTAAAAATTCTTTAAAAAGCAATTTCCGATTTAAATTTGGCTAATTCAGCAGATACAGATTTGCTGATGTCGGATAAAAGGTTTTGAATATAGTTAGATGAGGGAGCTGTTGTGTCCATGGTTCTACATTTAATGCAGAACCATCTAAATCCCATTTGCTTCATTTGGTTGTTATCAAATATATCGTAAATTTTTTGCTCACATCACTACAGGTGAGATGAAACCATGAGAGACATTTAAAGCATTCTATTACTGGATCTTCACCAGAGCAATTTTTATTGCAAGATTGTTTTGAAGAAGTTAGTTTGTCAGAATTTTGTAATAATTCCTAAAAAGAACAGAATATCAGTTTGTTAACTGGTAGAAACGAATATTAATATTATATGTATTTGTATAAGCATAATTATCATTATTATGCAGTTTATTTATTATAACTTTGCAGATATGATTTATTTTGAACAAATTCAATGACTGGCAATCTATTGCAAGCTTGTTTTGATGAAGTTGGTCTGTGTGAAGTAGTTTTTACTTTCTACTAGAACATAGATTCAGACAAATTTGATATTTAAAGAATTTTCACCAAAGATTTTTAGTGTAACCCAAAAAAGTTTCTAAAAAATGAAACTCAATTTAAAAAAAACTTTTTTCGAATAAAATCGTTTTTCATGAAAACTTAGCCAAGTGGATGACGTGTTTATGACGTCATTACATGTTGAGATTTTTGTGACGTCAATTAACATTTAAAATTGATGAATCATATTCAGATCAATCAAAAATGAAAATAATAGAAATGTAATTTTTGTAACTTTTGAAATTAGAAAAGAAAATATAAAAGTATTTTGGAAACAAATGTTTGAAAAAGAATTTCTTTAAATAAACAAATTTATTTGAACAACTTATAAAACTGTTGAGTCATTGAAGCGTGACAATTTTTGAAATCAAATTCCGATTAGTCATTGGTTCAAAAGTTTATTTCAAAAAAGGAATTAATCTCTAGTTAAGATAATTATCCAAAATAAGATAAAAACGTCATTTTTTATTTAAAACAGGAAACTACATCATTAGTTCGAATAAAAACAGATAAAATTGTTTTCAATTTTTTAAACTTTTTTCTTAAAACATTTTTATTTATTAAAAAAAAAATTTAAATCAATTTTATTTAATTAACAAAATAATTAGTTTTTTTTTCAAATAAAATCTTAGAATAAATTTAATTTAAAAACTTTTTCGACTAAATAAATTTTAAAACTATTTTATTATTTCAAAGAATTAAATTAAAATTTTTAATTTTATTTCTGAAACTATAATAATAATTAATAAAATTTGAGCAAACAATTTGGTCGATTACATATTTGGATTATAAACTTTCAGATTTATTCTTAAACATTAAAAAAGCTTTCAACACTAATGCTATAAGCTTTTAACTTTTATAAAATAGTTTCCTTGAAGCAATTTAAAAAATAAATAAACATTTTCTAAGATTTGTTTTTGTTACAAAATATTTAATTAAATGTCGAAATTAAATTTGTTAATTAACAAAAAATATTATTTTAATTTGAAAATATATTGTTAGTTTGGAAGAAATTATTGTCTCATTGTGAAAAATAAGTTATTAGATTAAATTTAAAAACAAATCTGACATATTGGGTCAAATAATATTAATTTATTATCACTATTCACAACAAATTATCAACAAATTACATTTTTAGTTCAATAACTTCCTTGAATAGTTCTTCAAACATTTAAACATTAAAAGAATAAAAAATATTTCTAAAAAATCTGTTCAGTTTTCAGTCAGTTTGAAATTAATTAAATATTTTAGTTTTTTTGTTTTATTGATGTTTTTTCTGTAAAAAAAGTTTTCTAAGACTATTTAAAAATGATTATTTTATAATTTTCCAAACTAATTTAGTTGTTAATTGCTGGTTATTAACGATTAGCTATCTGAAAATCAGTTTACAAGGAAATATCCAAAATTAAATTTTAAAAAGAAGAGATGGAAAGATATCAGAATAAATCAATGTAACTGCGTGGTAACTTGAGTTGTATAGAAGATTATTTTAGCGCAGATGTAAATGTGTCGTTAAATATTAACGTGGTCTCTTCAAAACAGTCTTCATTTGTTACAAGGTAGCGCGTTTACAGTCGCCTTCTGTAAGATTCTCTTAAAGAACTTTTGTCTTTTCTTTGACAGGTTTTTAGTTTTAGAAATCAGAATAATCGAAAAAAAATGAATTTGAATCTTTAAAAGAATAGATCTTTGAGATTAAGTGTCTTTGGGATGATAAGATATCAGAAAAATGTTGTTAACTCTTTTAGAGGATAAAAATTCAAATGTTTTTTATTTTTTAAATCATTTCTGACAAGATTTAGAGTAATTAAATTCAAGAATTTCTTGACATCGATTGCTGATTACTCATTGGTTGAAAAGTTGATTTCAAAAAACTTTACAGATAATTCGATGTATTTAAAATTACTTCTAGAAATTTTGTTCATTTCTTTCTTGAGTTTGTCGAATATTCATCAAATTTTTTAGCTTTATATTTTTTCTGAGTATTTTTATATTTAGTTTTTTTATTTTGTTTCAGTTTTCGGTTAAACTATTTTTATTTTTTTGTAAATTTTGTACTTTGATATTATTTTGAAGTAAAAAATTGTTTATTTAAAAAAATGTATTTTTGAAGCTTCAAAATATTTTTAGAAATTTATTTTTTGAAAAATTTCAAAATTTCTTTTAGATATTTTTTCAATATTTCAGAAATTGAAAAACAATTTGTAAAAAAATTTATTCATTTATTTCCAATTTAATTTGAATTTTCCAAATTTTTTAAATAAAAAATTTAATCAGAAAACTAATTCGGAAAATTCTAATTTAAAATCTATCTCTAAAATCTGTATAATTAATTAAAAATTGTTATTTGTAAACCCTTTTTATGACGTCATTTTATTTTTGATTACGTCATTTCTACTAATACGCTAATAATGCAAATTTCATTATTTTAAAGGATATTTTTAAGAAACTAAAAACAATTTGAATAGAAGAAAATGATATTTCATCATTTAAGTAGCTTCGTGGAACAGGTAAGCAGTTAAAAAATATGATGACGTCATTAAGAACGTGATGATGACGTCATTAATATTATTTTAGGTGTTGGATCACGCCACAGGATTTGGAACTATTTGGTATGTTCTGACATTTGGATATCGGTTGTATTTAGCAACTGGGTTTGAATCAGGTTTGAGTCTTCTTCTAATCTTCTTCTAATCTTCTTCTAATCTTCTTCTAATCTTCTTCTAATCTTCTTCTAATCTTCTTCTAATCTTCTTCTAATCTTCTTCTAATCTTCTTCTAATCTTCTTCTAATCTTCTTCTAATCTTCTTCTAACCTTCTTCTAATCTTCTTCTAACCTTCTTCTAATCTTCTTCTAATCTTCTTCTAATCTTCTTCTCATCTTCTTCTCATCTTCTTGTAATCTTCTTCTAATCTTCTTCTAATCTTCTTCTAATCTTCTTCTAATCTTCTTCTAATCTTCTTCTAATCTTCTTCTAATCTTCTTCTAATCTTCTTCTAATCTTCTTCTAATCTTCTTCTAATCTTCTTCTAATCTTCTTCTAATCTTCTTCTAATCTTCTTCTAATCTTCTTCTAATCTTCTTCTAATCTTCTTCTAATCTTCTTCTAATCTTCTTCTAATCTTCTTCTAATCTTCTTCTAATCTTCTTCTAATCTTCTTCTAATCTTCTTCTAATCTTCTTCTAATCTTCTTCTAATCTTCTTCTAATCTTCTTCTAATCTTCTTCTAATCTTCTTCTAATCTTCTTCTAATCTTCTTCTAATCTTCTTCTAATCTTCTTCTAATCTTCTTCTAATCTTCTTCTAATCTTCTTATAATCTTCTTCTAATCTTCTTCTAATCTTCTTCTAATCTTCTTCTAATCTTCTTCTAATCTTCTTCTAATCTTCTTCTAATCTTCTTCTAATCTTCTTCTAATCTTCTTCTAATCTTCTTCTAATCTTCTTCTAATCTTCTTCTAATCTTCTTCTCATCTTCTTCTCATCTTCTTCTAATCTTCTTCTCATCTTCTTCTCATCTTTTGCAGTATACTACGATGAGGATGGTATGTCTTGCCAGGAGGTTGAACATGATTCGTGCCATATGGCTTGTTTCAATCAATTCATTCGTCTTTCGCATGTCCGATTTTGGATTCTACAAGTAAATAATCTTCATCTAATGACATCATCTGATGACGTCATCATTTGCAGTTGGTTGCTGTGGCAGTTCCAACAGTACTCTTCCATCTGTATGCAAGTAAAGTCGGTCGAGATATTGGTAAGATAGAAGATGCGGAGACTCTAATGAAGTCTATAAAAGATGGAGATATCAACGTTAATGTCTTGAGTGAAGAACAAATAAAAAAGTTATCCAAACTGAAAAAACGAAAAAAAGCTGTTGGAAAATATAAGACTCGAACTGTTTATCGCGGAAACAACGTCAATTCGGTAATGACGTCATCAACACGTGATTAAGTAGTGACGTCATCGATGTGTTTCAGGTTCCTTATACAAAGAAACTGATGATTGGATATGTTCTTAATTTGGTTTGTCGATTTGCTCTTGAGTTAGGTTTCGTCTTTATCTCAGTCTATATGTACAACTTTAAGGTTAGTAATGACGTAATCAGTTGTGACTTCATCTATCATATGTTGTGATATTTGTTTCCTTATTTGGAAGTGTGATTTAGTGAATTAGTTTGAATCTTAAAAAATTAACTTTTGGTTTAACCAAGTTGGTTCCGTTTAGCACCTTGACTTGTAAAAACTCCTCGACCATCAACACCACAATTCATGGAACTAATTTGAATAAATCTGTTTCGTAGACAGTTGCTTCTTGGACTCACTTCAGTTTTTATCTTTTTAATCTTTTAAATTGTTCTAAATTTTTTTCTATTAAATTTTAAAGTCTCTAAATTGATTTATTTTCTTAAAAATGAAACTTGATATTTAAGTTTAGCCATCGAAGCTTCTCTTGTATGACGTCATTGCTTCTGATCTTTTATGACATCACAACTAATGACGTCATCTTTTACAGGATGGAGAGCGAGTATATAGTTTAGGTAATTGGTTATGGATGGAGGTTCCGGGAATATTTAAATGTGATGGGATGATTGATGAAGCTGTTGATGAATCTTGTCATAAACATACTGGCACTTTAAATGAAATCACAAGACAAAGTAAAATCCATTGTTCGATTCCACGTTCCACTGTAAGTATTATATGACGTCATCAGATGTTGATGAGTTTGTGACGTCATCAGATATTGATGTGTTTGTGACGTCATCAGATGTTGATGTATTTGTGACGTCATCAGATGTTGATGTGCTTATGACGTCATCAGATGTTGATGTACTTGTGACGTCATCACATGTTGATGTGCTTATGACGTCATCAGATGCTAATGTGTTTGTGACGTCATCAGATATTGATGTGCTTATGACGTCATTAGATGTTGATGTACTTGTGACGTCATCACATGTTGATGTATTTGTGACGTCATCAGATGTTGATGTGTTTGTGACGTCATCAGATGTTGATGTGTTTGTGACGTCATCAGATATTGATGTGTTTGTGACGTCATCAGATGTTGATGTGTCTGTGACGTCATCAGATGTTGATGTGTCTGTGACGTCATCAGATGTTGATGTGTCTGTGACGTCATCAGATGTTGATATGTTTGTGACGTCATCAGATACTAATTTGAATTTGTTTGTAGGAAAAGACACTATTATTGAGAAGTGTACATTTTGTGACTTTCGCTTGTCTTATTTGTACGATCTTTGAATTACTTCTTCTCTGTTATCGACATTGGAGTCATTCTAAAGAAGCCAACAAGAATAAAAAGTAAAAATATTTTCTTTAAAAAAGTTATTACAATAGTTAATTTCCTTCAGAAATATTTATTAATTTTTTTTTTAATTTTTAGAAGTCTTTCTTTAACTTCGATCAAATCCGAAAGTGGTTCCCAGTAAGATCTATTTGATGACGTCATCAAAACTCATTTCAAATCTTCTTCTTTACAGATTACATGAAATGATAGAATTGAAAGATCTTTATTCTAAAATGGCAAGAAGCTACGTGTGATGACGTCACTCAACGATGACGTCATCGTTCTACTTCTACGTCTGTGGTGCAACATTCAGTTGAAGTTATTTGAAGTTTCAAATTCTAGAATGTGACGTCATTCCACCCGATTATAATTTATTTGTTTTATGACGTAATAAAATGACGTATGAAGTAGTTGATGATGAAGTTTGTTTATTGAACGCGTGACTGCGAGTTACAAATCGAAGCTTTTACAGCGAATCCAGATATAGTGCGCAAAGAGATAACTGGAAGATTTAATGATTTTAGAAAAAAAGTTAAACATGAATCACAAGTTTAAGATGAAAAGAAATCTTCTTCTGATCTTCTTCTGATCTTCTTCTGATCTTCTTCTGATCTTCTTCTGATCTTCTTCTGATCTTCTTCTGATCTTCTTCTGATCTTCTTCTGATCTTCTTCTGATCTTCTTCTGATCTTCTTCTGATCTTCTTCTGATCTTCTTCTGATCTTCTTCTGATCTTCTTCTGATCTTCTTCTGATCTTCTTCTGATCTTCTTCTGATCTTCTTCTGATCTTCTTCTGATCTTCTTCTGATCTTCTTCTGATCTTCTTCTGATCTTCTTCTGATCTTCTTCTGATCTTCTTCTGATCTTCTTCTGATCTTCTTCTGATCTTCTTCTGATCTTCTTCTGATCTTCTTCTGATCTTCTTTTGATCTTCTTCTGATCTTCTTCTGATCTTCTTCTGATCTTCTTCTGATCTTCTTCTGATCTTCTTCTGATCTTCTTCTGATCTTCTTCTGATCTTCTTCTGATCTTCTTCTGATCTTCTTCTGATCTTCTTCTGATCTTCTTCTGATCTTCTTCTGATCTTCTTCTGATCTTCTTGTGATCTTCTTCTAATCTTCTTCTGATCTTCTTCTGATCTTCTTCTGATCTTCTTCTGATCTTTTTCTGATCTTCTTCTGATCTTCTTCTGATCTTCTTCTGATCTTCTTCTGATCTTCTTCTGATCTTCTTCTGATCTTCTTCTAATCTTCTTCTGATCTTCTTCTGATCTTCTTCTGATCTTCTTCTGATCTTCTTCTGATCTTCTTCTGATCTTCTTCTGATCTTCTTCTGATCTTCTTCTGATCTTCTTCTGATCTTCTTCTGATCTTCTTCTGATCTTCTTCTGACCTTCTTCTGATCTTCTTCTGATCTTCTTCTGATCTTCTTCTGATCTTCATCTTAAATTAACGACCATGAGGTAGATTTTGATGGAGTCGGGAAGGAATTCCAAACCTTGGTTACCCTATTAAGAGTCGATTAGTTACCCTAAAGTTGTTGGTACTTCTGATTGAAGACCTCTGAGGACATATGGAAGATTGTGATCTTTAAAGTGATGTATGAAGTTAAGATGGCAAAAACCATTTACAATTTCAAAAAGTTACAAGGTCATTAAAAAGTGTCGATAATACAAGGATTTAGCTCATAGAGATGGTCTTCGTATGACGAAAAGGGCTTTGCTAATAAAAGATGAATAATTCTTCGACGAATTTAAGCTTTGTGATATCTTTTTAAAGATGAGGACTACATATGTAAGAGTTGGATTCTATTTTAGGACAGATATATTTAGTGAATATCTTTAATAATGTTTGTGAAGCTATTGAACCAATTTTGAACAAATAATTTGTGTGTTGACTCCTTTTGAATCATTAAAGAACAAAATCAGGTCTTTAATGATCAGACGTTTGGATAATTTCATTTTTGTTAAGATAAAAGTCAGTTAGAAATTGAAGATTTATTTATTGAAAAGTGGAACATTTGTCAGTAGATTGAGTTGTCTGGATTGAAGTCAGAAGATTGAAAAGTAATTGAGTCAGCATTTTGTCAACAAAAAGAACTAAATCTTCGAAGTATCTACTGATGAAGAGCAGTCTGTGAAGTATCTACTAATGAAGAGCAGTCTGTGAAGTATCTACTGATGAAGAGCAGTCTGTGAAGTATCTACTGATGAAGAGCAGTCTGTGAAGTATCTACTGATGAAGAGCAGTCTGTGAAGTATCTACTGATGAAGAGCAGTCTGTGAAGTATCTACTGATGAAGAGCAGTCTGTGATGTATCTACTGATGAAGAGCAGTCTGTGAAGTATCTACTGATGAAGAGCAGTCTGTGAAGTATCTACTGATGAAGAGCAGTCTGTGAAGTATCTACTGATGAAGAGCAGTCTGTGAAGTATCTACTGATGAAGAGCAGTCTGTGATGTATCTACTGATGAAGAGCAGTCTGTGATGTATCTACTGATGAAGAGCAGTCTGTGATGTAAATTAAACCTAAATTGAAAATTAGAAAGTTTATTAAGAAGATAAATCAGAATTTTTTGTGAAGTAATCAATTTTCAACAAGCTGTGAGTACAGTAACGAACTGCCTACGAGGCTCCAACTCCGGATTTAAAATCGGATCTCCTAGAAGTTTTTATATCAAAAAGACCCATAGGGCCCTTCTACTCTGGGTTTTATGTTGTCAGTAAAAATATCATTTAAAATCAAGTCTGAAAAATATCTCTTTGTTCTTTTCATTTCAAATTATGACGTCATATTTCCTGTTAGTAAGAAAAACATGAAAATATTTGCAAACTGTAAATTGAAAGTAAGAAGTAGCAAGTTAGAATATAATTGAAATTAATTTAAAAGAAAATGAGTAATGAAAGTTAGTTTTAATAATCTAAAATCGAAATAAAATTAATAATTTTATTTATTTAATTGAGTTACAATTATTCTTTTTGTCTAGATGAACAAATGAAGCAATTTAAAGAAAAATATGAAGCAGTTGTTAAGGATGGTAAAAAAATTCAATTTTCTGAAATCTATTTAATTTTATTTTCTTTCTCAGCCGATATTTTATGGAATAAAACCCTAAAACAACGAAATTTAACGGAATACTTAAGATCTTTGGCATTTTTAAAGTAAGATTTAAAGAAAATAACTTTCATCTAAATCATCTTATGCCTCAGATACTTAAAAGATTTTGATGAAGAAGATAAACAAGAATTGCAAATATCCAAAGATAGAAAAGTAAACTTCTATTTAGTTTTCAGTTAAGTTCGATAAAATATAATTTTAAGGTGCTCGTTAATAAATTAAGTGGAATAAGGAGGAGACTTACAACTGATGTGAAATCATTTTTTTATGATAGTATGGAGACAATCGATGGTTATTTTGGTGAAATTGTTATTGAAAGTTTGGCAGGAAATCACGTTGACTTTAAAAATAATATTAATGATTTCCTTCGAACTGTTGAAGAAGTAGTTTTATTTTTTATTAAAAATTTATAGTTTTTTATAAATTATTAACAGATTAATTTATAATAATTAAAAAAGCTAGACAATAAAATATTGTTTTTATCAGAAAACTTTGTAATGAATTATTTAGTAAGTAAAAAAATTAAATAAATAAATATTAGAAAATAATTAGATTAATAAATTTAAATTTCTACTTTATGTAAACATTAATTTTTTTCAATTTGTTTTTCTGAGTTTTTAACTTTTTCTTTTTTAGTTCAACAACACTCGTTTTCATTTAATGCTGAATAACTTTACGGAAATTCCCGAAGAGGTTCTCGAAAAAGTAAGTTTTGTTGTAAAGCTTAATCTCAAATTAAATTGTTTTAAATAAGTCTTTAAGAATAACAAAAATAAACAAAGAAGAAAAACAAAATCAAAAAGAAAAAACGTTTCCAGTCGCACCAACAAACTCCGGAGCAAATAAAATTGAAGAAGATACTATTCAAGACGAAGTGAGTTACAAGAAATTCGGCCATTTTAGAATAAAGCCAAAATAGAAATAAATAATTATTTTTAGAAAAATGGAAAAGAGAAGTCAGCAAAACGAAAAAGTTCGAGTGATGAAAATTTGGTGGATGAAAAAATGTTGAAACTTGAATAATTTGCTGAAATAAAAAAAATTAGTTCTATTAAATAAAAAATTAAAAATTTGAAGAACTTTAGAGATAGAATAAAGTGAAGTGTTTACATTTACTAATAAAATGATTAAAGCAACTTTTTTTATTTGCATTTATTGTGTTTAAAATGTAAAAAAGTTAATTTTAATTATTTCAATTTAGACACTTTTAAGAAGCTGCTTTTTTAAAAACAAATATTTGTGGAAAAAGATTAATGACCTAAAAAAGAAGAAAAATTTGTGTATCATCTGTTTTTTTTTTAGTTACAAAATGTAGTTTAATAAAAAGTAGATTTGATAAATATTTAATGAAAATTCTATTTAAGAAATTTAAATTCTAAAATCAAGTTTAAAATTTTCTTTTATTTTCTATCTAAACGCTTGAGTAACTTTTTGACAAAAAATATAAACATATTTTTATCAATTCATTGTGAAAATTTTTAAGATAACTTTAGAAATTTGTATTTCAAGTGTTCTTATTTTACAAGTTTTTCTATTTACTTTACATTTATACTCAAAAAACAAAATTTCAAAACTAAAGCTAGTGAGGATTTTTAACAAGTTTTGAAAATAACAAAAAGAAAAAAATACAGAATAGAGTATGATATAGAACAGAATATGAGGAGTTAATGAATTTCTATATAGATATCTCATAAGTTAAAAATATAGAAATTTGACGTGGATAAGACGATGATAAATTTTAAAAGAAAGACTATCAGAAAAAAAACGTTTAAGTGTGGCAAAAACAGCAACCAGCTTGGGACGTCACACTGTCACCTGTTAGCTCCTTAGGGTTTCGTTCTTGGTCCCATTCTCTTTTTAGTTTTTGTTGAAGACCTCATCAGAAGACTAGTAGCAGTAGATGATGTCAGCGTGTTTGTATATGCAGATGATATCAAGCTATTATCTTGTAATCCTTCAAAACTTCAAGCTGCACTACACACTGTAGAAAACTGGTCTACAAACTGGCAGCTCAGAATTCAGCCCATAAAGTCTGAACTTATAACTTTTTCTTGTAATCCAGCTGTAAATTGCTTGAACCAATACTCCATCAATAGATTCATTATTCAACGAGTATCTTCGGCCCTAGACCTTGGCATTACTCTATCATCTGACTTTAAATGGCGCATTTATGTTTCCAAAATCTTTGGAAAATCAATCAACCTTGTCTTCCTTATTATAAAGACCTTTAATTCTAAGGACCCATGCTTTTTTATCAACCTTTTCAAATTGTACGTACGTCCAATTCTTGAATACAATGTTAGTGTATGGATGCCATATCAAGTTAGTGATGTCAAAAAAATCGAATCTGTTCAGGCCACATTTACGAGATTAGTATGTAGGAAACTTAATATAAAATATGATAGTTATAAACATCGTCTCAGTCTCTTCAATTTAGATACTTTGGAAATCCGACGGACTAAATACGGCTTAATTCTTATTTTTAAAATTATCCACAATTTAATTGTCTTTCAGTTTGATGACTTTTTTCCATTAGTCCTTCCTTCAAGTTATACCAGCTTAGACGACTCACTTTATTTCTTAATAAGTAAATAAGTAAATAAGTAAATAAGTAAATAAATAAATAAATAAATAAGTAAATAAGTAAATAAGTAAATAAGTAAATAAGTAAATAAGTAAATAAGTAAATAAGTAAATAAGTAAATAAGTAAATAAGTAAATAAGTAAATAAGTAAATAAGTAAATAAGTAAATAAGTAAATAAGTAAATAAGTAAATAAGTAAATAAGTAAATAAGTAAATAAGTAAATAAGTAAATAAGTAAATAAGTAAATAAGTAAATAAGTAAATAAGTAAATAAGTAAATAAGTAAATAAGTAAATAAGTAAATAAGTAAATAAGTAAATAAGTAAATAAGTAAATAAGTAAATAAGTAAATAAGTAAATAAGTAAATAAGTAAATAAGTAAATAAGTAAATAAGTAAATAAGTAAATAAGTAAATAAGTAAATAAGTAAATAAGTAAATAAGTAACTTACACGCTGACATACTTGCACAGCCAAAGCAGGTTAAAACATTTAGTGACTAAGTATTTAGTTATTCTATTTATTATCACTTAAATTCAATTTATTAATTTCCTATTTATGTAAACATTTTTAAAACTATAATGATATATTATTAATTATTTTTTTATATTATGATACTATTTTTAAAATCATTCTTATTTATAGATTTAGAATTTTGATAAGAAATCTGTTTAATATTTTACAAGGAGCAAATTAGTTTGAAAATTTTTTTCAACTTCCAATTTTGGTTTTCGACTTTTAACTAAAAACAAATTTCTTGTCCACTATTTGAGTATTAATTTATAGCTATGAAATATAATATGTCTCAAACTCAAAGTTCGTTTGTCTATTCTACAAATTTACGAGATGCTTTATACACTCCTCTCAATTAGTGACATCTAATCTTTATTTTAACTTAACCCCGTCACTCAATCTGCTTATGATGAGATTTTACAGATAGTTAAAAGCTCTTCATGATCACGAATAAACTGCCAAATAAAAAGACCTGATTTTCCAATTTCTTTATAGTACTCAGACAGCTTGTATAAGTCATCATAACGAAATTCTTGTTTTGGAGCATATTTTGGATGGGTCTTATAACTTCTAACTACACGCACTGGCGATGAAAGCTTATAATTATCTGTTATTTCTCCATTCTCTGTATCTACTTTGCAACCATACATTGTTTTCGCCAGAACTAAGTCTCTTAAAGTCAATTGTTGGTCTTTGGATTGTACGTTAGTGCGTTTTTTCATCTTCCCCCAGAACCAGATTACATAAAATGATCCTCTTGGTTCTCCTCATCTTCATAATTATCAAAAATACAAAAAGGTCCTTTTATACTCCATTGTATGCCAGCAAGAGGAGGACGATAAACACCAGATGATGAAACTTACAGGAAGAGTTGAACTTTATTTTAGGACAGATGTATTTGGTGAATAGCTTTACTAATGTCCAAATATTTTTGATCTTAAAAGATTTGAGAATTTGGTATGAAGTTAATGACCCAATTTTGAAGAATTAATTTGTGTGGTGGACCCGTTTTGAATCTTCATTATAAGTCTTTAAAATTGCCAGATCTTTAATAACATAAATTTTATTGTAATCTTATAAAAAGTCAATTGACGTTTGAGCTTAAAGGTTTATTTAAAAATATATTCGTCGATGGTGAGTTGTCTCAATTGAAGCCAGCAGGTTCCAAACAAGATTGAAGAGCCCTTTTCTTAGTGCTGAAATCTTTGGAAATTTAGTGATGTAGAAATAAAAACATCACTAAATGAAACACTACTAAAAACCACAAAAAAAACCTTTAGTAAACCTTTATTTAAAAAAATGTTTTAGTAATCTTGTTTTGGTAACACTCTTTGTTGTTTATTTTACAAAATTACTCAATTCAATAGAAATAAGTGAAGTTAATGTTAAACTGCCTGAGATTAAACAAAATATGGAATGTGAAACTGATCCAAATATCTCTATAGATGACATTGCTCGTTAGATTATTTGCTGAAGATTACAGCCACTGATGGAGACAAGACAACATCTGATCACTTGAAGATCTTAGAGGAAGGAATCCAAATTGATAATCAAAAAGCAAATTGTTGCTGAGAAGATGAGTCAGAATTTTATATAAAAAGATCAATTCAAAAGGATAGCAGTTACTGGTAAGATCAATTTGTTGGTAATTTAGTGGCTTACTTCTGGTTGGCTTTTTATGAAATGGATAACTAATGAAACCGTTGTGAAGTTCGTAGCTAGAAGATAAAAAGAAATTAAAAAATATGTAATACAGGCTGTTACCGAGAATAAATAAATCTCCTAATAAGGTAGAAAGGAGTTCTTTTCATTTACGAGAAATTAGTGGTTTGAATCTGTCTTCTTTTTATAAACTTGGATGTTGATGCAGTTTTTCTATTGTTACGGTGGATAGATGAAGAAACTGATGAAGACATATAATACAGGCTGTATCATTATGTCGATAAGATCTCTTTTACAAGTAGGAAGTTGTTTTATCAGAAGTACGAGTTAATTTGTCTTTGATGATGTAGACGGCAGTGAAAATGACAAATTCAGTGAGAACAAAGTCATCCATAAGATTAGATTGATTCGATTTATATGCTTCTTTTTATCAATAAGAGCGGTATGTATGATTTGGAGTTTAATTTTAATTTAGCAATTTCATAAAATTTAAGTGATGAGCTTAAGATTTTCTTAGCAGGGATGTTTTTCATTTGATAAACTTTTTAATAAACTTTGTAATAAACTTTTTAATAAACCTTTTAATAAACTTTTTAATAAACTTTTTAATAAACTTTTTAATAAACTCTTAATAAACTTTTTAATAAACTTTTTAATAAACCTTTTAATAAACGTTTTAATAAACTTTTTAATAAACTTTTTAATAAACTTTTTAATAAACCTTTTAATAAACGTTTTAATAAACTTTTTAATAAACTTTTTAATAAACTTTTTAATAAACGTTTTAATAAACGTTTTAATAAACTTTTTAATAAACTTTTTAATAAACTTTTTAATAAACCTTTTAATAAACTTTTTAATAAACTTTTTAATAAACCTTTTAATAAACGTTTTAATAAACTTTTTAATAAACGTTTTAATAAACTTTTTAATAAACTTTTTAATAAACGTTTTAATAAACTTTTTAATAAACTTTTTAATAAGCTCTTAATGTTGGATGGAGTCTTAGTACGATAGGGAGAGCTTTTAGTGGAACAAACTTTTGAATTAAAATCTTTATATAATGACTTAATGGATCTTTATTGATTATTGTAATAATCCCTTAATGACATTTTCATTCAGAAGAAGATGGATGGATGTTAAATCTATTTAAAGTTAGTTCTATACGAATTAGGAGAAGCCATATCACCATTGAGGGAGCTTATAGATGGATTACACTGAACTATAAAAGAGGTAATGAAATGGTAGTAGGTGGAAGAGATAAATGAACAGAATACAAATTAGTTAAGTCCAACGATGTTACAGAATATAACCTCTAAAATGTGACCTTTTTGAATGATTGAGTTAAAGAATTGATGGTTATAAAATCGAAAAAGGCAGAAAAAGGAAATTCTGAATATAAATGATTTAGATTAGTGTGAACCCGTGTAAGGTTGGCTAATATTATGTTTTCAGCGGGTTTGATTAAGAATCTATTTTGTAACTCGTAAATACAACAAATTTAAAAGATTTTATAAAATTAAGTCAAATTAGTCAGATTATTTACACTAAGTCTGATTTTCTGCAATTTTCTTTATTTTATCCTAACCTTTACTGTCCATAATCTTTACTTTACTGTATTGATAATCTTGTTAAATGGTGGTACTTAACAATTTTGTTTGTTTGCAGCCATTTTGAATTGTATTTATTAAAACGTCTGTCTGATTTGTTATCTGATAACTAAAATAATATAATAGAAATAATTAAGATCAATTTTATTGAATTAACCAAAAATATTATAAGATTCAGGAAATGTTTAATATAAAAAAATATCAAAAAATGTTTTATTTATTTCATTAAGGTCATTTTATTGGATTAACTTCATCCATAGAAACCAATTTCCACTTGTTTTTGTTAATAACTAAAAAATATGTCTTTTATGTCTCTTACTAAGGTTTTTTTTGAAATATTACATTTTTTTTTACTAAGAGATTGCTTTACAAAAGCTGCTTTTAATAACTAAAACATCTCTTACTACATCTCTTAGTATTGTAAACGTAAAAGTAAAGAATAAATGTAAAAATATTTAATAAATCATTTAAGATCTAAGCAAGAGCAAGCATGAAACTTTAAAAAAATAAAAAATTTATGTAATTCCTTACCAAACTTTGGTTTGACTTCTCTAATTTCAGAATCTTGTTGAGTAGGTATCACCTTTTCTGATTTTGGAGACGATTTAACAACCTTTTGTAAAGTAACAGTAACTATTTTTAAAGTTGGTTGATTTTCTACTTTCAGTTTCTTGATCTTTGTTTTCTTGCTCTTTATTTGTTTGATAACTGATTTAGTCATTTGGAAAGATGAGAACTACTCAGTGCAGATAGTATACAAATAGATAGTTTGAATTAAATATTACCTGTAAAAATTGTATTCTAAATATTATATTTGGTACTTTGTAAATTACATAATTGAAACCTTTTTTTAGATTACATATTTCAATTATGTAAATTTTAATAAAGAACTAAATAAAAACAAACCTTTTAAAAAGATAATTTTATATTATAGAAAAGTTAAATTTAAAACATTGAATATTAAATTTCTTACAAATTATAAATACAATTTTCTTCAAATTTTAATTTACAATGAAACTAAAAAAAAGAAATGTTAGCATGCATACGTAAAACTAACCAAAAAATCGGAAAAAATAAAACTTTATAAAAGTTAGAATTATTTTAAAAACTTTTTCTAAAACTTTACTATTTATACAAAATTGTACTTTCAATTCTTGCTTTTTACTAATATAGTTGTAAAACAACTCTGAAAAAAGTTTCATTTTACTTAATACATAAAAAACTGTTACTTTTTTTAACATTTAATTAAAATAATCAATAAATATTTCTATTTGATAATAAAACTAAGTTAATAACTAATTACATTCAGTTTATAAATTAAAATACAATTAAAACAGGAATAAGAGGCTTTCCTAATCCAACTCTACTAGCGGATAGTTGGAAAGTAAATAGAGATAGCTAGAGCTAGATCTTGAAGTGAATTCCCTTAAACTAAAACGGAGTATACTGAAAATGGAACCAAATAAAATGTTTAAAAGATTTAATGAATTTGTAAAAATGAAGATGACAGTTTTGTAAAAGAAAACTCTACTGTTTTAGGTATTTTTTTAATTGTTTTAATTATGTATTGAAGACTAATTCATAAAAACTTTTATAATCAAATTTGTTAAACAGAAGAAAGTATGACAAACCAAAATAATTTCTCTGATTAAATATTTCATGTTGATATAATAGATTAATTGTTTGTTTATTTACTGAATAACACATGGCTGCAAATAACAATTCACAATATAATTTACAAAATGAAAAAAAGTTTCAAATACTACAGATCAACATTTGGAGATTTCTTCTTTTTATTGTTTCACTTTTTAATAAATTGTTTTGACTTTTACTTTCTAATCTTAATTTCAAAAGAATTGAATTTGATGTAGTAACAGGTTAACATAATGTAGAATAAAATTTCTTTATATAGAGCTTTATTCAATTTGTAGAAAGGGATTAGCAACAACGATAAGTCACAAAGGTCCTCGCTACAAACACACCACAGTCTGTCACAGAATGAGCTAGGCATATACAGTAGTAAGACATGACAAATTTACGTAAGCGGCAAAATATTCTACCCAATTCGAATACACTACAAGTAATTACAAAAGTGGAATAGCTTTTCGAAAAAGCTGCTAACCAAGTAGGTTTTAATCATGTTGTTGAATCAATCGATTTTGACAGAAAGCGTTATGATAATACAAAAAATAAAATGATTATTTCTTTCAACTCTTGATAGTTTTTTATCATTGCTACTTTCTAAGCAGACATCTCAATTGATAACTGAATTTGCATATTAGTTTAATGAATTAATATCACTATAAGCAGCAAAACGACACAAGAAACATTAAAAAGACAAATAAGTTCTTATTTATGAAACGTTTTAAACAGAACTTAAACTAAAACACATTTACAAGATTAGTATATAGGAAACTTAATATTAAATATGATAGTTATAAACATCGTCTCAGTCTCTTCAATTTAGATACTTTGGAAATCCGACGGATTAAATACGATTTTATTCTTATTTTTAAAATTATCCACAAATTAATTGACATTCAGTTTGATGATTTCTTTTCCATTAGTCCTTCCTTTAAGTTATATCAGCTTAGACGACACCCATTACACATTAATAAGCCTATATCACCTAGTACACTAGTCAGAGCAAATTCTTTCTCATACTGCACAATTACTACATGGAATCAGCTGCCATCAGACATTGCCATGTCGAAGTCACTCGAATTGTTCAAGCAGAAGTTAAACCGTTATAATATTGCCAACATTGTCATTTATAAACTGTGATTTTTTCTCTTTCTTATATTATTAACATTCCATGTAATTGTTCACTGTTATATGCTTTGAGGACTACTGAAATTCCATGTATTACATCTTTTGCTTTCTATATTTTTGGCTAAATAGATGTTATTTGTGAGAATGTGTCTTAGCGAGAGGTGCACTTTTCAGGTACCCTCCTTAGCATTTATTGAAATAAATAAATAAATATTATAAATAAATGAATAAATAAATAAATAAAAACTACATTCAAATAAGTTAGGTTCTAAAGTAAGTTAAAGTAATATAATCATTTACTGACAAGTTTTTGCTTTATCGTAGACATTATGTTATAAAACTTACTAATCTAGGATAAGTTCTGTTCACTTATCAGTTTGTTCTACTACCTCTACTACCTTTTATCCAAGGACATTTTAAACATTTCTTGATTTTCATCTTTATTCATAAATAGATTTTAAGATTTTTTTTGTATAACCTTTTGATTTTAAGCCATAATTTTAAACCTAAAATAGATTTTCTGTTATTCTTCTCTAATGCATTAGTTGTCTTTTTCTACTTAAGAATTATTTCAACAACCATGAAACTGTTTTTTTAAATTATTTCATATACTAAAATTTCGTTAAAGAAATAGAAAACCTAATGCACCAGAAAAATATGAGATTCTTAAGATGAAAATAACTTTTCAAAATGGATACAAACATCAAAATTGAAGTAAAAACCCAAAAGTTAAAGTCTTCAGGCAGTTAAGTTAATTAAAAGTTTGAAAAAATTCTAATTTAAACAAATTGTAAGAAAGAAAAACTCTTAAGTTAAGAAACCAATTTTTCTTTGACTAAAACGTAGGTGTATAAAATGATGTTTTATGAGATATAAACAAGAAGTTGTTACAGATAATTAATATACTTAAAATTTTCAAGGAAAGGCAGTCGAAAAACTCTCAAGAAAAGACTTTTTGGTTTAAAAAACAGTTTGATTATGACAAAAAGTTTTGTCATAAAAATGTTTAAAAAAAGGAAATGTTGAAAAATAAAACCTTGGACCTCTTAAGACGTCTTTAAAAAGCAAAATGGAATAATCCAGAAAACAGAATTTGCGGGGACTAAATAGTTTCCTAGGTTTAAAAACAGCTTTTGAAGGCAATCTCTTAGTAAAAAAATAAATTTAAAAATCAAAAGAACGCTTAGTAGACAGTTTTTAAGAAAAAAAGGAAATTCCTTAGCTTATAGAACAAATTCTTTGTGGCATAAATCTCAAAATTTAAGGAAAATTCAAAATTTGTTAATTGAAGCATTAAAATGATAGAATAATTTGAAAGCTAACAAAAGTTCTAGGGCAGTAAACCTGTTCTTTATTTCTTTCTTTAGTTTTTCAAGGACAATTATTTTCTGTGTCAACGGTTTATTAATACTGTAGCAATAACTTAGTAACAAAAAATTAACAAAATCAAAAATCAATCAGATTAAAATTGTATATAGAACGTTGATTTCAATAAAATAATTTAAATTAGATAAAAATATTAGTAATATTAAATTAAAGCTTCTAAAGAATGAATTAGATATCAACAAATTCTGATGTTCAATAAATGTTTTCGTTTTTAGTATACAAATTTGTAGAATATTAAAGATATGTTAGAAGTTAAAAAAAATCATTGATCTAAATATAAATCGTAAATGTCTTTCGTTTTTTAAAAAAGGCATTGCAAAAAAAAAAAGAAAAACAATTTTCAAGTAAGAAGAATTTGTTTAATACTGCTAAATCTGCAAAGTTAAGAAAATTTCAAAATTGGGAAAACTAATCATTGAAACGTTGAAAGTAATTTTCAAGTAGCAAAAAATGTAAACTTCCTTCTTTAAAAGAAATTGATTTTCACATCAATAAAATATTGTTATTTTGGGAATTTCTTTAAAAATAAATAAAAACTTAAAAGTATATTAAACTAAATTAAGTAGTTGGAATAGTTTTAAACAATAGACTAAAACTAAGGCAATAGAACACAACATCAAAAAATGAACTTCCTAAATTTATAGAATGTTGTTACAATGGCTGAAAAGTGAAAAAATAGAAATAATTATAATTTTTGAATTGGCAAAACCAAACATGGTAATAAATCAAAATATCAGAGAAAATATCAGAAAATGAAATTTTCTTTTAATTGAAACAGGTTGATGCTGGCCAAATACTTATTAAAAAGCAGAAAAGTTATTAAATGAAGCATTAAGGTTGTTTAATATTTCTAAAGTAGAAAAAGACAACTAAGGCATTAGAGTATAATAAAAGAAAAACTATTTTAAGTCAAAATTATGGTTTAAAATAAATATTATTTATAAAACAACCATGAAAGCAAGAAATGTTTAAAATGTCTTTGAAAAAAGGTAGTAGAGGTAGTAGAAAAAACTGATAAGTGAACAGAACTTATCCTTGATTAGTAAGTTCAATAACATAATGTCTACGATAAAGCAAAAACTTGTCAGTAAATGATTATATTACTTTAACTTACTTTAGAAACTAACTTAATTGGATGTAGTTTTAGCTTATTAGATGTTTAAAACGTTTTATAAATAAGAACTTATTTGTCTTTTTAATGTTTCTTTTATCGTTTTGCAGCTTATGGTGATATTAATTTATTAAACTAATATGCAAATTCAGTTATCAATTGAGATGTCTGCTTAGATAGCAGCATTGATAAAAAATTATCAAGAGTTGAAAGAAATAATCATTTTATTTTTTATATTATCATAACGCTGTCTGTTAAAATCGATTGACTCAACAACATGATTAAAACCTACTTGGCTAGCAGCTTTTTCGAAAAGCTATTCCAGTTTTGTAAATATTTATAGTGTATTTGAATTAGGTAGAATATTTTGCCGCTTACGTAAATTTGTCATGCCTTACTACTGTATATGCCTAGCTCATCTGTGACAGACTGTGGTGTGTTTGTAGCGAGGACCTTTGTGACTTATCGTTGTTGCTAGTCGCTTTCTACAAATTGAATAAAGCTCTATTTAAAGAAATTTTATTCTACATTAGGTTAACCTGTTACTACACCAAGTTCAATTCTTTTGAAATTAAGATTAGAAAGTAAAAGTCAAAACATTTTATTAAAAAGTGAAACAATAAAAAGAAGAAATCTCCAAATGTTGATCTGTAGTATTTGAAACTTTTTTTCATTTTGTAAATTATATTGTGAATTGTTATTTGCAGCCATGTGTTATTTAGTAAATAAACAAACAATTAATCTATTATATCAACATAAAATATTTAATCAGAGAAATTATTTTGCTTTGTCATACTTTCTTCTGTTTAACAAATTTGATTATAAAAGTTTTTATGAATTAATCTTCAATACATAATTAAAACAATTGAAAAAATATCTAAAACAGTAGAGTTTTCTTTTACAAGACTGTCATCTTTATTTTTACAAATTCATTGAATCTTTTAAACATTTTATTTGGTTCCATTTTCAGTATACTCCGTTTTAGTTTAAGGGAATTCACTTCAAGATCTAGCTCTAGCTATCTCTATTTACTTTCCAACTATCCGCTAGTAGAGTTGTATTAGGAAAGCCTCATATTCCTGTTTTAATTGTATTTTAATTTATAAACTGAATGTAATTAGTTATTAACTTAGTTTTATTATCAAATAGAAATATTTATTGATTATTTTAATTAAATGTTAAAAAAAGTAACAGTTTTTTATGTATTAAGTAAAATGAAACTTTTTTCAGAGTTGTTTTACAACTATATTAGTAAAAAGCAAGAATTAAAAATACAATTTTGTATAAATAGCAAAGTTTTAGAAAAAAGTTTTTAAAATAATTCTAACTTTTATAAAGTTTTATTTTTTCCGATTTTTTGGTTATTTTTACGTATGCATGCTAACATTTCTTTTTTTTAGTTTCATTGTAAATTAAAATTTGGAGAAAATTGTATTTATAATTTGTAAGAAATTTAATATTCAATGTTTTAAATTTAACTTTTCTATAATATAAAATTATATTTTTAAAAGGTTTGTTTTTATTTCATTCTTTATTAAAATTGCATAAGTTAAATATTTAATCTAAAAAAAGGTTTCAATTATGTAATGTATTTTTGGTATTAATTTCTTCAAATAACTGTTAGTATTTATAAATATAGTTTTATATTATGTAAATTTTCAAACCGTCTAGTAAATTCTTTTGTTTTTCTCATTTTAGCATCAAATGTTTACAATTATTTTTTTCTTTATTATGTTTTCTATTATAAATATATAGTGGTAGATAATAATAATAAATAATAAAAATAATAATAAATACTTAGAGATTAAAAAAGAAATTAAAGAAACTAAAAATACCATATTGAATGAATAAATGGTAATATTATTGATAGATCGGAAGACGTTAATATATCTATAGAGGTATCTAAGAGTAATAGATTGGAGACAAAATAAAGACATTAAAGTTGCTGCTAAATAAATGAAATGAAAGAAGGAAAAGCAAATTTATTGAGAAAAAATAAATTCTGTTAGGAATTTCTGCTCCTTTGTACCTTTAATGTAAAATCACAAAATTACCTTTCATATTTAGAATACAATTTTTACAGGTAATATTTAATTCAAACTATCTATTTGTATACTATCTGCACTGAGTAGTTCTCATCTTTCCAAATGACTAAATCAGTTATCAAAAAAACAAAGATCAAAAAACCTAAGATCAAGGAACTGAAAGTAGAAAATCAACCAACTTTAAAAATAGTTACTGTTACTTTACAAAAGGTTGTTAAATCGTCTCCAAAATCAGAAAAGGTGATACCTACTCAACAAGATTCTGAAATTAGAGAAGTCAAACCAAAGTTTGGTAAGGAATTACATAAATTTTTTATTTTTTTAAAGTTTCATGCTTGCTCTTGCTTAAATCTTAAATGATTTATTAAATATCTTTACATTTATTCTTTACTTTTACGTTTACAATACTAATAGACATATTTTTTTAGTTATTAACCGAAACATGTGGAAAATGGTTTCTATGGATGAAGTTAATCCAATAAAATATTGACCTTAATGAAATAAATAAAACATTTTTTGATATTTTTTTATATTAAACATTTCTTGAGTTTTGTAATATCTTCGGTTAATTGAATAAAATTGATCTTATTTATTTCTATTATTTTATATTATTTATCTACAAATAGTGAATGGCTTTAGATAACAATTTATTTATTATTTATTACAATAAATGTGAGGGAGGGTGCCTAAAGAGAGCACCTCTCGCTAACACACATTCTCACAAATTAGATCTATTTGATGTGTAAACGAAAAAGCATATGACAATGAAGATGGAAACTATTTATGAAAGTATATACTACTATTTAAAATAGTTAAAATTTCTTTGAAGAAGTAGAAAACCTATTGCACCAGAAAATTTGAGATTCTTAAGATGAAAATAACTTTTCAAAGAGCTACAAACATCAAAATTGAAGTAAAAACCCAAGTATTAAAAGTTAGAGTCTTGAAATTAACTAAAAGTTTGAAAAAAGCTAATATTACATTTAAACAAATTATAAGAAGGAAAAACTCTTAAGTTAAGAAACTAATTTTTCTTTGACTAAAACGTAGGTATATAAAATGATGTTTTATGAGATATAAACAAAAAGTTGTTACAGATATACTCAAAATTTTCAAGGAAAGGCAATCGAAAAACTTCTAGGAAACAGTTTTTGATTATGACAAAAACTGATGTTTTAAAAAAAGGAAATGTTGAAAAATAAAACCTTGAACCTTTTAAGACCTCTTTAAAAAGCAAAACGGAATAATCCAGGAAAACAGAATTTGCGGGGACTAATTAATTTCCTAGGTTTAAAAAACAGCTTTTGAAGACAATCTCTTAGTAAAAAAATAAATTTAATAGTTCAAAAAAAAACTTAGTAAAAGACATAAAAGACATATTTTTTATTTATTAACAAAAACAAGTGGAAATTGGTTTCTATGGATGAAGTTAATCCAATAAAATGACTACAATGAAATAAATCTGAAAATTTCTTGATATATCTCCATTTTACATAATTCTTGAATTTTGTAATATTTTCGCTTAATTCAATAAAACTGATCTTAATTATTTCTATTATTTTATTTTATTTATCTACAAATAGTGCATGGATGCAAAAAAGATTACATTTTGGAAGTTGTATTCTCGACTTAACTTGTATCCCGACTTAATTTTATAAAATCTTTTAAATTTGTTGTATTTAGAGTTACAAAATAGATTCTTAATCAAACCCGCTGAAAACATAATATTAGCCAACCTTACACGGGTTCACACTAATCTAAATCATCTATATTCAGACGTTCCTTTTTCTGCCTTTTTCGATTTTATAACCATCAATTCTTTAACTCATTCATTCAAAAAGGTCACATTTTAGAAGTTATATTCTGTAACATCGTTGGACTTAACTAATTTGTATTCTGTTCATTTATCTCTTCCACCTACAACAAAATTTCATTACCTCTTTTATATTTCAGTGTAATCCATCTATAAGCTCCCTCAATGGTGATATGGCTTCTCCTAATTCGTATAGAACTAACTTTAAATAGATTTAACATCTATCTTCTTCTGAATGAAAATGTCATTAAGGGATTATTACAATAATCAATAAAGATCCATAAAGTCATTATATAAAGATTTTAATTCAAAAGTTTGTTCCATTAAAAGCTCTCCCTATCGTACTAAGACTCCATCCAACATTAAGAGCTTATTAAAAAGTTTATTAAAAAGTTTATTAAAAAGTTTATTAAAAAGTTTATTAAAAAGTTTATTAAGAGTTTATTAAAAAGTTTATTAAAAAGTTTATTAAATGAAAAACATCTCTGCTAAGAAAATCTTAAGCTCATCACTTAAATTTTATGAAATTGCTAAATTAAAATTAAACTCCAAATCATACATACCGCTCTTATTGATAAAGAGAGGCATATAAATCGAATCAATCTAATCTTATGGATGACTTTGTTCTCACTGAATTTGTCATTTTCACTGCCGTCTACATCATCAAAGATAAATTAACTCGTACATCTGATAAAACAACTTCCTACTTGTAAAAGAGATCTTATCGACTTAATGATACAGCCTTTATTATATGTCTTCATCAGTTTCTTCAGCTATTCACCGTAACAATAGAAAAGCTGCATCAACATCCAAGTTTATAAAAAGAAGACAGATTCAAACCACTAATTTCTCGTAAATGAAAAGAACTCCTTTCTACCTTATTAGGAGATTTATTTATTCTCGGTAACAGCCTGTATTACTTATTTTTTAATTTCTTTTTATCCTCTAGCTACGAACATCACAACGGTTTCATTAGTTATCCATTTCATAAAAAGCCAACCAGAAGTAAGCCACTAAATTACCAACAAATTGATCTTACCAGTAACTGCTATCCTTTTGAATTGATCATTTTATAGAAAATTATCTTCTCAGCAACAATTTGCTCTTTGATTATCAATTTGGATTCCTTCCTCTAAGATCTTCAAGTGATCAGCTGTTATCTTGTCTCCATCAGTGGCTGTATTCTTCAGCAAATAATCTAACGAGCAATATCATCTATAGAGACATTTGGATCAGTTTCACATTCCATATTTTGGTTAATCTCAGGCAGTTTAACATTAACTTCACTTATTTCTATTGAATTGAGTAATTTTGTAAAATAAACAACAAAGAGTGTTACCAAAACAAGATTACTAAAACATTTTTTTAAATAAAGGTTTACTAAAGGTTTTTTTGTGGTTTTTAGTAGTGTTCCATTTAGTGATGATTTTCTTTCTACATCACTAAATTTCCAAAGATTTCAGCACTAAGAAAAGGGCTCTTCAATCTTGTTTGGAACCTGCTGGCTTCAATTGAGACAACTCACCATCGACGAATATATTTTTAAATAAACCTTTAGGCTCAACGTCAATTGACTTCTTATAAGATTACAATAAAATTTATGTTATTCAAGAGCTGGCAATTTTAAAGACTTATAATGAAGATTCAAAACGGGTCCAGCACACAAATTAATTCTTCAAAATTCGGTCATTAACTTCATACCAAATTCTCAAATCTTTTAAGATCAAAAATATTTGGACATTAGTAAAGCTATTCACCAAATACATCTGTCCTAAAATAGAGTTCAACTCTTCCTGTAAGTTTCATCATCTGGTGTTTATCGTCCTCCTCTTGCTGGCATACATAGGAGTATAAAAGAACCTTTTTGTATTTTTGATAATTATGAAGATGAGGAGAACCAAGAGGATCATTTTATGTAATCTGGTTCTGGGGGAAGATGAAAAAACGCACTAACGTACAATCCAAAGACCAACAATTGACTTTAAGAAACTTAGTTCTGGCGAAAACAATGTATGGTTGCAAAATAGATACGGAGAATGGAGAAATAACAGATAATTATAAGCTTTCATCGCCAGTGCTTGTAGTTAGAAGTTATAAGACCCATCCAAAATATGCTCCAAAACAAGGATTTCGTTATGATGGTTTATACAAGCTGTCTGAGTACTATAAAGAAATTGGAAAATCAGGTCTTTTTATTTGGCAGTTTATTCGTGAACATGAAGAGCTTTTAACTATCTGTAAAATCTCATCAAAAGCAGCTTTAGTGACGGGGTTAAGTTTAAAATAAAGATTATGATGTCACTAATTGAGAGGAGTGTATAAAGCATCTCGTAAATTTGTAGAATAGACAAACGAACTTTAAGCACCGTAATATAAAAAATAATTAATAATATATCATTATAGTTTTAAAAATGTTTACATAATTAGGAAATTAATAAATTGAATTTAAGTGATAATAAATAGAATAACTAAATTCTTATTCACTAAATGTTTTAACCTGCTTCAACTGTGCAAGTAGGTCAGGACAGAAGTTATGGAGACTCAGTTGTTACCCATGCAGCAGGATTCCACTTTCCACGCCAACAAGGACATATAAGAGAACAGAAGGACTGATGTAGCTGCGCCCAGCTGGTATCGAAGGAGCTGCCAGAATGACACTGTACAGAGACAAGCTACCTACGGGTTTATGTTCGGAGTCTTGCGTCTTCTAAATCTCCCTAATATCCAATAAGCCGGAGAACAGATTGTTTTAAAAATGGATGAAATATATTTGAAGTAGTTAGATCTCTTTGCTTTCTGCTTCTTCAATTTAGATACTTTGGAAATTCGACGGATTAAATACGACTTAATTCTTATTTCTATAATTATCCACAATTTAATTGATATTCAGTTTGATGATTTCTTTTCTATTAGTCCTTCCCTCAAGTTAAATCAGCTCAGACGACACACTTTACATCTTAATAAGCTTATATCACCTGGTACATTAGTCAGAGCAAGTTTTTTCTCATACCGCACAATTAGTACATGAAACCAGCTGCCATTAGACATTGTCATCTCGGAGTCACTCGCGTTGTTCAAGCAGAAGTTGAACCGTTATAATATTGCCAACATTGTCATTTCTTAACTGTGATTTTTTTTCTCTTTCTTATATTATTAACATTCCATGTAATTGTTCACTGTTATATGTTTTGAGGACTACTGAAATACCATGTGTTGCATCTTTTACTTTCTATATTTTTGACTCAATAGATGTAATTAATAATTTTCAAAGCATAATTTGTTTCCACCAGATAATAATAATGTTAATTGTCGTAATTTCTTCTTGCTAAAGTAAATAGCTGTTACAACCATTAAAATGCAACTCTTATCTTACTTTAATTAGATTAGTTATTTCTAGCACTAATTCAATATCCAGGAAACTTATTAAACTTATTAAATATGATAGTTATAAACATCGTCTCAGTTTCTTTAATTTAGATACTGTGATTTTTTTTCTCTTTCTTATATTATTAACATTCCATGTAATTGTTCACTGTTATATGCTTTGAGTGATATCGAAATACCATGTGCTACATCTTTTACTTTCTATATTTTTGATTAAATAGATGTTACTTGTGAGAATGTGTGTTAGCGAGAGGTGCTCTTTTCCGGCACCCTCCTTCACATTTATTGTAAAAAATAAATAAATTTCTTTGCTTTCAGTTAGTTATCGTCAAGTTAGTTTCTCTCAACTGTATACCAACGATCCCAAATACACTACGTTGTAAGCCAGTAATTTCTTAGGATTTTGACATAAACTCTGACTCCATTGAGTCCATCAATAGACTGTATTTATAAATAATAAATATTAAGTAATAATATTAATATAAATATAAATAATTAATATTGAATAACATTTATAATCTGATAAGGTAGAGGAGTCAATTATTTTCAACTAAAATTTCTTAATTTCAAAGCTGTTTACCATAAAAAGCATTGAACTTGATTTAATTGAAAATTTACATAAAGTGCATTTTAGTCGAACTTTTAACTAGATTGTTAAATCTCCCTCCATTTCTAATCATTTGTAAAAGTAGTCCTGCAACAAAGCTTGTTCTTGCAAGAAGTCTAGTAAGAAAACTTGTTGCTACAATAGAAACTGTTAATTATTGGATTGTTATGTTTAGTTTAATCTATTTAATAGTTGTTCGTGAATGAGACTATTATATCGACCAAGTTTGATATAAAACTTTGACAAAACTGTCTAACTGGTCATAGAAATTTTATTAAAAATGATTTTCTCTACAATTTGTATTAAAAATTAGGATGAAAATAGATCATAGATATTATTTATTATATATAATATTATTGTGTATACTATTATTGTTATTTATATACTATTGTATAATATATACATATATCATATAAATATTATATATTATATAAATATAATAGATATCATTAGAGAAACTATTTTATGAACTAATAAAGTTTATTTTTAGATACCAAAGTAAAAATCCTTACTTTACAATAAAGTTAGCTTTACTTTGACCTTTTAAATTAATAAACAGTAAACATAAATAAAATCAAATTTGAAAGCTACTAAATTAAGAACTCAGATTTTATTTCTAAATAAATTGTTAAAATGCTTTTAAAAGTATGAAGTTAAAAATTAAAGTTTCAAATAACAAATAACAGTTACTTTGAACCTTTTAAAAAATGATTAAGAATTTGAAGTTTTGGTTTTTCGAACCATAAGAATGCTTGACATTAAGTCTTATTTGTTTTCATTTGAATTTGAGATTCTTTAATATTTACTTATTATTTATTAGTGTTAAACATTATTAGTTTATATTAATGTTCATTGTTGCTTATTTTTTAATGTTTATTTATTAGTTTAAATATTGTAAAAGCTTAAACAATTTTTAAGATTTTTTGATTTAACATTTTTTAGAGTTTTTAAAACAAGAGTTTTTTTGTTATATTTTGTAAAGAATTGTTCAAAATTGGAAGAGTTTAGGATAAAAGTGAACTAACTCGAGGATTCTTATAACTATAAGACTAAATTATAAGTTTATAATTATGATTATAAGAGCTTTTAATGATATTTAAAACTTTCAATTATTTTCTTTGATAATTTTTATAAATTTTGATAAAAAATGAATAACTATCAGTTCAACTTTTAATTGGATTTTTTTTATTTAGATTTCGATTAGTATGACTGAACGTTTTAAAAGATGTCGCCCTTTTTGGGGCATGGTTGTAGGCGCTAGATCCAATCACCCCTTGGTTTATCTGAAGAAATCAAAGTCTAAGATCTATATTGATTCTAGTTCAGGAACTACACAAATGATTCCTTCATCAATTCGTACAGATTTGAGATTCTGGAAAAGAAACATTTCGAGTTTTATACTGATGTTAGATGACAAGAATAAAGATGAAAGAATCAAGATTAGATTTGAAACAAAGAAACTTAATGATCCAATATTACTTCAGGAAGATTATATACATCCTGGAGCAGCAACTTTAAATGATGATCTATTTAATATTTCAGTTGATAACAAAACAATAAAATTAAAAATCATCATATTTGGAAAGACTCCATCTGATGAAGGACTTGATTCACTTAAAAAACGGCTGTATATGATTTCAACCACATCAACAGGAGCTTTTGGAGTTGTCTATAAGATGATTGAACCTTCAACATCTAAGTATATAGCAGTGAAGTCAATTCATTATGACAACGATCAAAACAACAGTGAAAGCCGACGAGCTTTTTTGAAAGCTGAATCAAATATCTTGAGCATCTTAAAACATCCAAATATTATCTCAAAAGATGGCCCACAGTATAATAGTTCTGATATTCTGTGCTTGGAATTTGCTTTTGGGGGAACTTTAATTCCTTTTATTCATAATAATAAGGTGGATGTTGGGGGCATGAAGTCCATTTTTAAGCAAATATTGTCAGGATTGATTTACATCCATTGTAGTGGATACTCACACCGAGACATCAAACCTGAAAATATTCTTCTGATGAAGAACAGTCTGCCGCCAGTTGTGAAGATCGCTGATTTTGGATCTTATGGGAAGTTTAATCAAGAAGATGAGATCTTTTCTTGCTCTCCAGGGTATTGTCCTCCTGAGACACTTATTAAGATAGTTTATCCACAAACTGCAGTCACTTCATCTGCTGATATTTGGAGTTATGGAGTCACTTTATATGAAGTTATAACTGGAAAGAGACCTTTTGATACAAGACTTAATAGTAGGACATTTCAAGCCAAGATCGAAACCCAGAAACTGAATCAGAATGACTTCAAGTTGACATATGATGATTTTCCTGAAACAGATGGGAAGAAAGATCTCATCGATCTCATTTCTCGATGTCTTCGATTAATACCGAGAGAAAGAGCTACAGCAATCCAATTGATGCGACATTTATGGCTTTCCACCCGTTTGTAACTCACTGCAAAAGTACAATTGCCATCAAGTGTTGCCAATATTTTTAGGATAACTTATATTTGTTTAAACATAATAATGTTAATTAGAGAATTTGGAAAAAAAGTTGAATCATAATGATTCTATTTTACTTTTTATGGAATTTAATTAAACAGCTTACTAATATTTGCTCTGTTCTTTATTTCAATTTGAGAGATATTTTTTTCTATTTGGTAAAAGTATAGATGAATAAGAGCAGAATAACTGTTAACTAGCTGTTGATAGAGTTTAGTATGTTTTTAGATAATTTTGCATACAAATGCTCTTAGCTACTTTAAAAGATGATATAAATTCTTCATTAGTAAGTTTATTTATCACTTTAAATATCATAGATTACAAGCAAGCATTTAAAGTCTTCTAACTTTTAGTAATAATTTATTCAAACCAAAAAATGAAAATTAGTTTTTTTGGATGCTAACAACTGGAAGCTTTACCACTTTACCCTTAAGCTGTTATTATTATTAGCAAGAAATATATAAAAGCTGTGTATAAGTTGTATTCACTCTGACATATGATAGTTAAGTTTAAGTTTGTAGATCGTTGACGAAATAGCAATAATATTATGTTATTTAACGTTGTGTTGCTTTATCTACAACTACAAAAATTATAATTATTATAACTTAAAAGAGAGCTTTATTCGATTGCAAAAGGCGGCTATTAACGGCGGTAAACAAAAACGAATAACTCAATTGTCAGCATACAGAAAGCTCTTTAAATCAATAAGATACTTCCGTTCTAACCACATTTACGTATGCGGTAAAATATTTTTCTGTTATATAGTTCATATAGTGAAGCTAGAATTTCCAATAAACTACTACAGCTATGTGACTAATTTATTTGCATAGGTATCATATGGATCCATTCAAACACTAACAGCAGCTACGCAGACCAAACAAGCATCAATTAACTTACCATAACCGACGACTGATTCATTTGTCAAGGTTCACGAATAGATGGTAAACCTTTCGACCGTGTAAAATGTAAAACTTTCTATACCAATTTTCTGATTCAACAATATACTACCGCATTACAAATACCAAAATATCAAGAGATTAAACTTTCATAGAATGCAAATTATTAATGAAGTCGGTTGTATTGCTTACAATCTTTTAAATTTTCTTGAAAAGTAGTTCATAAAAATCGAAAGTTTGAAATATATTTGAATTCTGTACTTAATTAATCTTGAAAATAATTCAGAAACTGATAATTTGTGATGTTAAGTCGTTGAGATAGAAAGATTTACTTAACAATAAGTTTAGATCTACAATAGTGAACCATTTGATAATAATTTAATAATAATTATTCAGATAATTAAAAAACTGTAAAGTATTAAAAGCTAAAAACCCAATAAAAATAAATAATAAATAAAAAAGAAAAAACATTTTGTTCAGAGTATTCTTAACTTGTTGTATGATGAAACCACAAATATTTAGTTGAAAAATCATAATTTTTAGACTCAAACTTAATTTGATTTCAAAACCATAGAAATTAGAAAGATAAAAAAAATTGAAATTATTCATCTTTACATTTTAATTAAAATTTTTTAATTAACTTTGGTGTAACAGTTAACTGATGCATCATCCATTTAGTTAGATGTTTAAATTGAAAAAGTTCTGGTTAGTTAATGACTACATTTAAATTTCAATGTTAGTTTTATTTAAATATAATAATAAAACTCACTTAAGGAAGCTTTAACAAATCATTATCATTATTATGTTACAATTATCACAAAATAAATGCTTCTTAAATTTATCTTTATTTATAGATCCTCAATAAAATCAATCGCGTTATAATGATTATTTTCATAATTATAATATTAATCTCGTTTAATAATTTTTAAGCTTTTGTAATAATCTTCATTCTAAATTAACTTAAGGCAATCTCTAAAGTTGAAGTTTTAACCATTTTGGAACCATTTTGTAATTATTAATAACAAGTATAACTTGAACGATTATTTTTTAAATTATTTTTTAGGAAAAAACGACTTATATTAATTTATTTAAATGTCAATTTTGAAAAGAAAACTTCCATTTACTTTAAGTTTTAATTCAATTTATATGAATATCTTTCAATCACCATGGAAATTAATTAAATGTTGAAAAAAATATTGGACAAGTTTGAAAAGATTTCCAACTAAATTTATAATCTTTGAAAAATAAACAAAAATTTGGAAATGTAAAAAGCAACATTTATTTCCACTTATGTTTATCTTATCTAAAAGTTCATAAAACATTAAAAGTAATCCAGACAAGTTATATCTATAAGTTTCGTTACAATTTTCTGTATAAAGTCTTCAAGAAAAATAACTCTAAAATTTTGACTAAAGTTTACATTTCAAATTTATCTTAGTTGCTGTTGTAGAAACTTAATTTTTAGTAAAATCATAAAAAATTAATGATAGAGATAAAAATGTTTAATTTTATTTTAGATTTACAAAAATCTTTTAATTATAAATAATTTGTCAAATTACAACAGGCTTGCTAATCATGAAAGATAATTGATCATTAATAATTTAATTAATTGGTTTAATCAGAATTATTTGAAGTTTTAAAACTTCAATAAGATATTTATTTGAACAGAAATTTTATCATTTCAGAAATTTATTTTTAATAAAAAATTGATTTGTGACGAAATCGAGACACAAACTGATTCCATAAAAATTATTTTTTCTTTGAATTTTGCCGACTAATTGGTTTCTTCTTCTTCACTTCATCTTTTACAGGATTTTCAGAACTTTTTGATTTTTCTTTTGAATCTAAAGAAAAAGCAATTTATGAAAATTAGTCAATAAATAAAAATTATTGATAAATAATAATTTTTTAATCTTTCAAACAAAAAAAACTTATCAATAAACCTCGCCGAGTATTTTCAATCTTTGAATCACTATTTTCTTTCTTTCTGATGGAGATTTTACGAAGAAAAGTAGATATTTGTTTAATTTTGCCCCAAATAAACGTGAAAAAAGACTTGATTCGAATAAAGAAATAACAGAATTCAGTACAATAACCAAAACAACATTTCCTTGCCTTATTTCTTTGCTTCACTTCTTCAGAAATCTAAAAAATTAAATCAAAAGTTGAAGTTATTTCAGTTTTACTTTTTATTTAATCCCAAAAAAGTTAAGAATTAAATCATCAACTTGTTAAAATTATCTAATTACAATAAAGTTTTATTAATTAACTCATTTTTCAAATAGCTTTTAGATATGAAATTATCATTTTTATAAGTTTTTATTATCATTATTTTAATAAGATCATTTATCAGTGACAGTAAAAAGACAAAAAGCTATTTAGTAAAGTATGAAAATATAAATAGATACACATTATTATTATTATTTTAGTATTTATTTTCAGATTAGAAAACTAGAATAACTTCTAGAAAGAATTTTCACTTTTTCAAAATGCCTAGAAAAAGTTTCAAGTTCTTTTGAAACATTTTGAAGTTTTTCCAGTTCTCTATCACGTGACTTTAATTCTTGAAAAACTGTATTTCTAACTATATTTTGAACTTCTTCAATTTCCTCTCTAAGCGATTTTCTAGTTTTACTCATTTTTATTTTGAAAATTTACAAAAGTTTATCAACATTTAATTATTTTTGTATTTCAAACGACATAAAAGAAAATTTACGAACTAAAACACTATAAAATTTGGGGTTTGTAAAATGAATACCAATTACAAATAGTAATCTATTTATTACGAATAGTTTTTAAAAATAATAAATAATTAATTCATTTTATTACAGATAGTAAACAAATCTAAAATTAAATGTTTCGAATAAAATAATAACCATAAAAATTACGACTTAATTAACTTATTAAGATTAATCTTTTAAAATCGAATAAATAAAGAATCAAAAATAAACTTATTTAAAAATGTCAATTTTTCTATTCAAAGCTTTATAGAAAAAATATATAATCTAAATAATTGAATATTTGTTTATTTACTGTAGTATGTAAAAATTCAACTTTTATGGTCGAATTACAAATGGACACCTAAAAGATTTTTCATTTGCAGCTAAAAGTTTTTAAGTGATTATTATTATTAATTCTTAAGTGAAAAAGTCAGAAAATTTTTAAGAAAAATCCAACTAACGCTACAAAATTATGAATAACATAAAATAATATTTGATAATTGAGTTAAACACTTTTTCTAAGGTTTTAATTAACTTTTATTTAATTAAAAGCTAACTGTATAGTTTTAAAATTGTAAAACATTTTAGTTATATTAACATATAAAACAACTTTAATTGGTAAAATATAATTCGAATTATTTCTTACTAACTAATAAGTATTAAATGATTTCAGTTATTCAAAAATTTTTATTGAATATCAAAAAATGTAAACTGAAACATTCTTTTTTGTTTATTTAATATCTCGGCAGAGAAAATATAAAAAACAATAAAAAAGACAACTTTAACACAATTTGAAAAATCGATTAATTAATATTTTCATCAAAAAACGAATTAAATGACAATTTATAAATAAAAATTTTTATAACTTAATAAAAAAAAATTATTTGAAAAACTCAAAAGTTTTAATTTCTTTAATCTGAAGATCAAATTAAAAATGTAAATTTACGTCTGAAGCAGAATTTAATATTTTTGACTCATTAAATATTTCGAGTTTTTAATCTTAATAAAACAATAGAAGTTTTGACAACTATCAAAATGACATTAAAGTCGAACAAACTCACAAAAACTGTTTTATGTCAAAAAGTAAAATTTTATCAACTCAAATCTACAAATAAATAAAAAATTTTATTTGAAATTACAAAATTCAATTTTCTACAAACAAAACATTTCACGAAATGACAAAACTGCATTCGACCATTTTCAACCTCAGAGAGCTAAATGAGACCGGAAGTGATTGTGATGACGTCATTTGAAACATCTGTAAAATAATCATTTCAGATGACGTCATCATCGTACAAAAAAACCTGTTGAATCAGATGGTAACTCGATGACGTCACTAAGGCGAAAATCGTTCTCGATTGGACGATGATGAGGGATTTGATCCAGAAGAGGAGTTAAAGGAGCGGGATCAGGACTCGGATTCGGATAAGATTTGATCTTTCTTCGAACAATCGATCTTGTATAAACAACTGCTCTTCTTGCGAGCCTAATACGATCTTCATCTTTCAAGTATTGCCTGAAATTTGACAATGACGTCATCAACATCAAAAATGACGTCAGTACCTCCCTGAATCCGGGATTCGATTAAGAAGATTGTGGATGTGAAGAAGAGATTTATTATCTTTCAATTGACGCAACACGAAACACAACAGCGCCACACAACGGTAAAGATGAGAAGAGAAACTGCCAGGTCTGAAAAACATCAAAATCATCCTCAGACGCAGATCTTACTGATCCTCAGACGCAGATCTTATTAATCCTCAGACGCAGATCTAACTGATCCTCAGACGCAGATCTAACTGATCCTAAGACGCAGATCTTACTGATCCTCAGACGCAGATCTTACTGATCTTCAGACGCAGATCTTACTGATCTTCAAACGCAGATCTTACTGATCCTAAGACGCAGATCTTGCTGATCCTCAGACGCAGATCTTACTGATCCTCAGACGCAGATCTTGCTGATCCTCAGACGCAGATCTTACTAATCTTCAGACGCAGATCTTACTGATCTTCAGACGCAGATCTTACTGATCCTCAGACGCAGATCTTACTGATCTTCAGACGCAGATCTTACTGATCTTCAGACGCAGATCTTTACCTGTCAATATCATCAACAGTAACTCTCCATACTCCATTAAATAAATTAGTTTTGTTTCGATCTGCTAGTAACCCAGGTGACGGCATATGATCTAGTTGTTGCCATGACGACGTGAACGGCGCTCCATACAATAAGTCACGTGACCATTCCAGGTGCTATGACGTAATGATGACGTCACAGACGTGATGACGTGCGTGAGATGACTGACCAGTTTATGGGACCATGTAGCGTAGAGGTGGGCGAGACGATACACAGATTTGTAATGTTGCGGATAACGATGAAGACACATTTGAAAAGCTGCCTCACAGTGATCCACAATTGAGAGGATTGTGTCTTCAATTCGGATCTTCCAATCATTTGCAGATATCAGTTGATCTGTTTGATCGAAGATAAGATTTCGATTATCGAAGTGATGACGTCATCACCTTTTTGTTTGATGTTTTTCTGTAAATCGATAATTTCATTTTCCTCTTGTGAAAAGCTGCCGGTAGATGGCGTGTTTGTTGTTGTGAGTAGAAGAGGAGAATCTTGAGTTTTAGAGCTCGTAGAGTCTTCATCTATAAGAAGAGATGAAGATCAAGTCTTTGAAGATTGTTTCTTGGATGATACTCACCAGTTTTAAAGACATCATTGAAATTAAGAGCTTGTTGGACTGATTCAGGAACTAAAGATCCGATGATGAAGTCTTTGGAGCTCTTTACTCCTCCAACGAGTTTTGAAGGAAGCTGAAAAGACGAAGATCAGAAGATGAGGATCAGAAGATGAAGATTTGGAGACAAAGATCAGAAGATGAGGATCAGAAGATGAAGATCAGAAGATGAAGATTTGGAGATGAGGATCAAAAGATGAAGATCAGATGATGAAGATCAGAAGATAAAGATCAGAAGATGAGGATCAAAAGATGAAGATCAGATGATGAAGATCAGAAGATGAAGATTTGGAGACAAAGATCAGAAGATAAAGATCAGAAGATGAAGATCAGAAGATAAAGATCAGAAGATGAGGATCAAAAGATGAAGATCAGATGATGAAGATCAGAAGATGAAGATCAGAAAATGAAGATCAGATGATAAAGATCAGAAGATGAAGATCAGAAGATGAAGATCAGAAGATGAAGATCAGAAGATGAAGATCAGAAGATGAAGATCAGAAGATGAAGATCAGAAGATAAAGATTAGAAGATGAAGATCAGATGATGAATATCAAAAGATAAAGATCAGAAGATGAGGATCAAAAGATAAAGATCAAAAGATGAAGATTAGAAGATGAAGATCAGAAGATGACGATTAAAAGATGAAGATTTGAAGATGAAGATCAAAAGATGAAGATCAGAAGATGAAGATCAGAAGATGAAGATTAAAAGATAAAGATCAGAAGATGAGGATCAGAAAATGAAGATCACATGATGAAGATTAGAAGATGAATATCAGAAGATGAAAATTAGAAGATGAAGATCAGAAGATGAAGATCAAAAGATGAAGATCAGATGATGAAGATCAGAAGATGACGATCAGAAGATGAAGATTAGAAGATGAAGATCAGAAGATAAAGATTAAAAGATAAAGATCAGATGATGAAGATCAGAAGATGACGATCAAAAGATGAAGATCAGAAGATGAAGACCAGAAGATGAGGATCAGAAGATGAAGATCAGAAGATGAAGATCAGAAAATGAAGATCAGATGATGAAGATTAGAAGATGAAGATCAAAAGATGAAGATCAGATGATGAAGATCAGAAGATGACGATCAGAAGATGAAGATTAGAAGATGAAGATCAGAAGATAAAGATTAAAGATAAAGATCAGATGATGAAGATCAGAAGATAAAGATTAAAAGATGAAGATCAAAAGATGAAGATCAGATGATGAAGATCAAAAGATGAAGATCAGAAAATGAAGATCAGATGATGAAGATTAGAAGATGAAGATTAGAAGATGAAGATCAGAAGATGAAAATTAGAAGATGAAGATCAGAAGATGAAGATCAAAAGATGAAGATCAGATGATGAAGATCAGAAGATGACGATCAGAAGATGAAGATTAGAAGATGAAGATCAGAAGATAAAGATTAAAAGATAAAGATCAGATGATGAAGATCAGAAGATGACGATCAAAAGATGAAGATCAGAAGATGAAGACCAGAAGATGAGGATCAGAAGATGAAGATCAGAAGATGAAGATCAGAAAATGAAGATCAGATGATGAAGATTAGAAGATGAAGATCAAAAGATGAAGATCAGATGATGAAGATCAGAAGATGACGATCAGAAGATGAAGATTAGAAGATGAAGATCAGAAGATAAAGATTAAAGATAAAGATCAGATGATGAAGATTAGAAGATAAAGATTAAAAGATGAAGATCAAAAGATGAAGATCAGATGATGAAGATCAAAAGATGAAGATCAGAAAATGAAGATCAGATGATGAAGATTAGAAGATGAAGATTAGAAGATGAAGATCAGAAGATGAAAATTAGAAGATGAAGATCAGAAGATAAAGATCAGAAGATGAAGATCAGAAGATGAAGATCAGAAGATGAAGATCAGAAGATGAAGATCAGAAGATGAAGATCAGAAGATGAAGATCAGAAGATGACGATCAGAAGATGAAGATTTGAAGATGAAGATTTGAAGATGAAGATCAGATGATGAAGATTAGAAGATGAAGATTAGAAGATGAAGATCAGAAGATGAAAATTAGAAGATGAAGATCAGAAGATAAAGATCAGAAGATGAAGATCATAAGATGAAGATCAGAAGATGATGATCAGAAGATGAAGATCAGAAGATGAAGATTTAGGGAAGATTACTTTGTTTTCTTGAGAAGAAGATGTGGAGTTTTGATTCCCAGATTTGAGCTCTCTACGAAGAGCAAACGGGGACTTGGCTGCCTCATCCAAGATATCTAAAGATCATGATCAGAAGATCACTTCTCTCAAACAAAAGATCAAACCTCTGATAGTATCAAGCTCTTGAAGAAGATCTTGCTGCTCCTGAGGAGTTTGGAAGTTGCTCTTATAAAAATTGGGACTTTTCGGATCAATCCTTGCATGAGTTGATAAAAATGAAAGAGAAGACGCGTGAAGACGGAAGAACATCTCCAACGGCTCCACCATCAAATCATTCGGCATCGAATATCTGCTCTGTATCTTCTTCGGATACCTAAAAGTGACGTCATCAGTAACATCAGTGACATCATCAGTGACGTCATCAGTAACATCAGTGACGTCATCAATAACGTCATCAGTAACATCAATGACGTCATCAGTGACATCAATGACGTCATTAGTAACAACAATGACGTCATCAGTGACATCAGTGACGTCATCAGTGACATCAGTGACGTCATCAGTAACATCTGTGACATCATCAGTGACGTCATCAATAACGTCATCAGTGACATCAGTGACGTCATCAATAACATCATCAGTGACATCATCAATAACGTCATCAGTGACATCAGTGACGTCATCAATAACATCAATGACGTCATCAATGGCATCAGTGACGTCATCATCATCGCTTACTTAGCTGAACGATAATGTAATCGATTCGCTGCTTCTTGATAATGACGTAGTGATGACGTCAGCGGTTTCTTCTGCTTCTCAGAGATCTTGCCAAGCATGTATTCAATAAACCACTCTTCCTCGTACACGTCATCACTCTAAGACACAAATGATGTCATGATGACGTCATCATCTTCAAAGAGACTTACGTCACATTGACGGACAGTTTCGAAACTCTCATGAGCAAGTTCTAACATCTTTATCTTCTTCAATTTCAGATCTTCTATCTCCTTGATCTTCTCTTCAATGGGACACAAGTCATCTTCATCCAAGGATTGATTCGGAAGAAGATTATTCGATTTTCGATTCAGTTCTCTATGACGTAATCAGTTGTGACGTCAGCACTGATGACGTCATCTCACCTTGAATACATGGCTTGTAACCAATATGTGAGACTCCCAAATTCGATGAGGAGCTTCACGTTGTTCTTATCGATCCGAAGAGCTTGTTGGAAGCTAGAGATCGCGAGCTGGGCTCTTCTTTCTGTCCCTGATTTGGAAAGCTGAAAAAAATTCAAATTTTTTGAGAAATTAAAAACTTCAAAATAAATTTTTTCAAATATTTTCTTTCTGTGATTTAAAAACTGAATTATCAAAAGAGAAGTCCGTCTTCAAGATGTAGCTGATCAAGTTGAAGGTCTCAGGAGGACATATTAGTGACAAGGAAAAGTCCCAGGGGTCTTGTGGGTCTAGGGTGGTCTGGTCACGAAACTTCTAGGAGATCCGAATTTAAAACCCGGAGCTGGAGACCCATAGGTAGTTCGTCCTCAGTTGTACTCAGTGTCATTATCACAGCTCCTGTGACGTCAGCCGGATGCAGCTGCATCAGTCCTGTTCCGCTGCATATCTGGTTGGCGTGGAATCCTGCTGCATGGGCAGCAACTGGGTCTCCATAATATCTGTCCTGGCTTACATAATGACCATTTTTGACCCAAGCAAGTCAAGCTACTATTTGATATTTTCAATAATTTTGTAGAAAATTTCGATTTTTAAACAAATATTAAAAAAGTTTCAGAAATGAAATTTTGAGGAATTTTCAAGTATTTAGTGAAAAGTTAAAAACTTTCTCAAATTTATTAAATCTGAATTTGAAGCAAGATTTCGAAGATTTCGAAGATGTTGAAGATTTCGAAGATGTTGAAGATTTCGAAGATGTTGAAGATTTCGAAGATGTTGAAGATTTCGAAGATGTCGAAGATTTCGAAGATGTTGAAGATTTCGAAGATTTCGAAGATGTTGAAGATGTTGAAGATTTCGAAGATGTTGAAGATTTCAAAGATTTCGAAGAATTTCGAAGATTTTGAGGATTTTTGAGACTTTTTTTGGTTTTTCGGAAAACTTCAAAATTTTTTTTACTTTATTTTGAGAATTTTTTGGTTCACATCTTCTTAATCTTCCATCTGTTTGACTTGATCTTGCAAGAGCAATCCCTGCCCAAGAATCCAACCTAAAAAGTCCCAAGATCAATCGGATGTTGAAATTAAAGATCTCAATTACCTCTTAGGATCAATCACAAGATTCAAAAGATAATATTTTACCGCTGACGTCATCTCACTGCTTTTGAATGAATAATCAGCCAACAAATAGAACATCTCGCCTAATGACGTCATCTCGTCACGCTCTATAGGAGATGTGACGTCACAAGATAGAGATATGAGAGTCCCTTGACAATGATCTTCAAGGAAATTGTTTACTTCAACTTCTTTTTTATCTATCTTCTCCTAAAGACACAGAAGATGAAGACACAGATGAAGAAGACACAGATGATGAAGATACAGATGAAGAAGACACAGATGAAGAAGATACAGATGAAGAAGATACAGATGAAGAAGACACAGATGATGAAGATACAGACGATGAAGACACAGATGAAGAAGATACAGATGAAGAAGATATAGATGAAGAAGACACAGATGAAGAAGATACAGATGATGAAGACACAGATGAAGAAGATACAGATGAAGAAGACACAGATGAAGAAGATACAGATGAGGAAGACGCAGATGATGAAGATACAGATGATCAAGACACAGATGAAGAAGACACAGATGATGAAGATACAGATGAAGAAGATACAGATGAAGAAGATACAGATGAAGAAGACACAGATGAAGAAGATACAGATGAGGAAGACGCAGATGATGAAGATACAGATGATCAAGACACAGATGAAGAAGATACAGATGAAGAAGATACAGATGATGAAGACACAGATGAAGAAGACACAGATGATGAAGACACAGATGAAGAAGATGCATATGAAGAAGACACAGATGAAGAAGACGCAGATGATGAAGATACAGATGATCAAGACACAGATGAAGAAGATACAGATGAAGAAGACACAGATGAAGAAGACACAGATGAAGAAGACACAGATGAAGAAGATGCATATGAAGAAGACACAGATGAAGAAGACGCAGATGAAGAAGATACAGATGATGAAGACACAGATGAAGAAGATACAGATGAAGAAGATACAGATGAAGAAGACACAGATGATGAAGACACAGATGATGAAGACACAGATGAAGAAGACACAGATAAAGAAGACACAGATGATGAAGATACAGATGAAGAAGACACAGATGATGAAGACACAGATGATGAAGACACAGATGAAGAAGACACAGATGAAGAAGATACAGATGATGAAGACACAGATGAAGAAGATACAGATGAAGAAGATACAGATGAAGAAGACACAGATGAAGAAGATACGGATGAAGAAGATACGGATGAAGAAGACACAGATGATGAAGATACAGATGAAGAAGATACAGATGAAGAAGATACAGAGGAAGAAGACACAGATGAAGAAGATACAGATGAAGAAGACGCAGATGATGAAGATACAGATGATCAAGACACAGGTGAAGAAGATACAGATGAAGAAGATACAGATGATGAAGACACAGATGAAGAAGACACAGATGATGAAGACACAGATGAAGAAGATGCATATGAAGAAGACACAGATGAAGAAGACGCAGATGATGAAGATACAGATGATCAAGACAGATGAAGAAGATACAGATGAAGAAGATACAGATGAAGAAGACACAGATGAAGAAGATGATACAGATGATGAAGACACAGATGAAGAAGATACAGATGATACAGATGAAGAAGACACAGATGAAGAAGATACAGATGATGAAGAAGATACAGATGAAGATGATGAAGACAGATGAAGAAGATACAGATGAATGAAGACACAGATGAGAAGACACAGATGAAGAAGATACAGATGAAGAAGATACAGATGAAGAAGACACAGATGAAGAGAGACACAGATGAAGAAGATACAGATGAAGAAGACACAGATGAAGAAGATACAGATGAAGAAGATACAGATGAAGAAGACACAGATGAAGAAGACACAGATGAAGAAGAAGATACAGATGAAGAAGATACAGATGAAGAAGACACAGATGAAGAAGATACAGATGAAGAAGACAGATGAAGAAGATACAGATGAAGAAGATACAGATGAAGAAGATACAGATGAAGAAGACACAGATGAAGAAGATACAGATGAAGAAGATACAGATGAAGAAGACACAGATGAAGAAGATACAGATGAAGAAGATACGGATGAAGAAGACACAGATGATGAAGATACAGATGAAGAAGATACAGATGAAGAAGATACAGAGGAAGAAGACACAGATGAAGAAGATACAGATGAAGAAGACGCAGATGATGAAGATACAGATGATCAAGACACAGGTGAAGAAGATACAGATGAAGAAGATACAGATGATGAAGACACAGATGAAGAAGACACAGATGATGAAGACACAGATGAAGAAGATGCATATGAAGAAGACACAGATGAAGAAGACGCAGATGATGAAGATACAGATGATCAAGACACAGATGAAGAAGATACAGATGAAGAAGACACAGTTGAAGAAGACACAGATGATGAAGACACAGATGATGAAGACACAGATGAAGAAGATACAGATGAAGAAGATACAGATGAAGAAGACACAGATGAAGAAGATACAGATGAAGAAGATACGGATGAAGAAGATACAGATGAAGAAGACACAGATGAAGAAGATACAGATGATGAAGATACAGATGAAGAAGACACAGATGAAGAAGACACAGATGAAGAAGACACAGATGAAGGAGACGTAGATGAAGAAGACACAGATGAAGGAGACGTAGATGAAGAAGATACAGATGAAGAAGACACAGATGAAGAAGATAAAGATGAAGAAGATACAGATGAAGAAGACACAGATGAAGAAGATACAGATGAAGAAGATACAGATGAAGAAGACACAGATGAAGAAGATACAGATGAAGAAGACACAGATGATGAAGATACAGATGATGAAGACACAGATGAAGAAGACACAGATGATGAAGATACAGATGAAGAAGACACAGATGATGAAGATACAGATGATGAAGATACAGATGAAGAAGATACAGATGAAGAAGATACAGATGAAGAAGACACAGATGAAGATACAGATGAAGAAGACACAGATGAAGACACAGATGAAGAAGATACAGATGAAGAAGATACAGATGAAGAAGACACAGATGAAGAAGATACAGATGAAGAAGACACAGATGATGAAGATACAGATGATGAAGACACAGATGAAGAAGACACAGATGATGAAGATACAGATGAAGAAGACGCAGATGATGAAGATACAGATGAAGAAGACACAGATGAAGAAGACACAGATGAAGAAGACACAGATGAAGGAGACGTAGATGAAGAAGACACAGATGAAGGAGACGTAGATGAAGAAGATACAGATGAAGAAGACACAGATGAAGAAGATAAAGATGAAGAAGATACAGATGAAGAAGACACAGATGAAGAAGATACAGATGAAGAAGACACAGATGAAGAAGACACAGATGAAGAAGACACAGATGAAGAAGACGCAGATGAAGAAGATACAGATGAAGAAGATACATATGAAGAAGACACAGATGAGGAAGACACAGATGATGAAGACACAGATGAAGATACAAATCAAATAAAAACCTGGATCTTATGAGGGACATACAAAAGAGCTTTGTGAATTTGTTGTGAAAAATCTTGAGTAATTGTAAGTGCTTTCAAACTATCAAATTGTGCAAAAAATTTTGGTTTGAAATAATTGAAGAAAGTTACATAATCTTTCCAAGTATGAACTTTTAATCTATCAAAAAAAATCGATTATTTCATATCTTTAAAGATTAAGAAGAAACCTAGAATGATGATCCACAAATTTATTCAATTTGCTTTTAGATGGATATTTAAAAATACAAAAAAAAGTTTGTTCCACAACAAGTTGGATATTTCTGTCTAAATCTGGTTTGAAAATATGACCAAAACTGAAAAAGAAACATCCAAATAAGATGATTAAAAGATGTATGATCTTACTGATCTTTAGATGATTTATCACTGATCTCAGCTAGAATCATTCGGAGTAGGAATCCGTTTTTAGCGCAACAGAATCCTGAAAAGAATTTGGATTTATTGATGAGTTTTTAAGATGATTTAGAAGACTTTTTTCTCCAATTATTTGATGAAAAATTGATAATAAATGAATTTGGTATCGGAACATCTCATCTTCATCTAAAGACTTCAAACTTCTGATGACAAGTTTTAAAAATCTACAAAAATTAAGGATTAATCTTCTAAAAGATCCTGGATGTTGAGATTGACTTGTAGAAGATACAGATCGTCGAGATATTGAAAGATGCATCATTAGAGAAGTGATTCCCGCAGTTGATGTTGTTCATCAAGATCTCTATGACACTTAAAAATCCAAAGATCAGATTTGAAACATCTTTAGATTCAAACTCATCCAAATCTTTTCCACTTTCAATAAAATCTTCTAAATCTATGAAAGATGTGATGAGGAAGAGCAAGATCACAAGATGAAGATACATTTAAGGAAGACAGAGAAAGTCTTCTTCCAATCTTTCATCTTTTGAAGAGATAAGAAATCTTTCTTGGGTCTTGTTTTATCGTTACTCTAAAAAAATCCCTTTTTAATCTTCAAATAACTGATGACGTCATCGTTCACCTTCACTAACTGCGCGTTTACTTCGTTGATCACGTGACTCAACGCCACAAACATCCGCTTGAAGTCTGACGTTTTACTCAAAGCCACCACCAGATGTCGTAATTGCTGAGGTCTTTCAACGCTCGAAGATACGCTTGAATGATCACAAAGAGTTGGAAAGAGTAATGACGTCACTTCGGCGTATTGATTCTTCTCGAAAAGGATGTTGACGTCATCCAACAGCTGCGTTCTGTAACAAACAGTGATGACGTCACGATTAGATGACGTCACTCGCTCACCTATGCATGTCGTCGAAACGCGTTTTGATGACGTCAGCGTTGACTTGGTTTAGTGTCACGTGGTTGACTAGCTTAAGTGTGATTGGAAGATTGCGTCGTGAGTTTGCTGCTGACGTCACACCTGCATGGAAACGATGATAACGTCACTGATGATGACGTCATCACTTACTTGAGCAATGATGAAGAAATTGGAAGGATTCGAATTTATGGTGACGAAAAAATGCAAATTTGTATCGACACCACTGAAAACGTAATAAAAAGTCTTCCGCATCATCAAGACTCGATTCAAAGATCTTTGAGATCTTTGGGAAGAAGGATTCGATGTAAATGAAGATCTGGAAGATCTCTTGCTCCGAGATTTCATTGATCATCAGATCAACTTGGAGCTCAACACAAGTCAGCATCATTTCCAACAATCCTCTCATCTTCCTAAAGATCATGTGATGTTATGACGTCATGATCGCGTTTGCGACTTACAAAAAGTCTGTGAAGTCATCAACGGATAACTGTTGGATGTTAGGAAGAATAAGATGAGAGATACGAGCCACCACAAGAGGAAGTCCTCTCTTCCACCGGATGTTGATCTTTGAGATAAAGATTTAGTTGATGAAGATGAAGATGGGGATCTACTTTTTGGGCAAGTTGGAAGCAGAATTCCTGCATCCATTTAATGATGTTTGATCCTTGAAAAGTCTCAATGAAATGGAGGAGCTCCTGGACTTCATCTTCATCACTCTCTTTATTTGAAATTAAATTTTTTTTCGAAATCTTCATTTGATCATTTTTTGTGTCTTCATCTGTAGTTAGGATCTTCTTAGGATCATTGGATCATCTCATAGACATCTCACCTTTATCAGATGATTTTAATGATGACATCATATACGGTGAAGATTCCATAAGCTTGATGACGTCATCTGGAAGAGCTTCTTTGATCATTTTAAAATAGTTTTGTTTTAATTGAGGAATATTTTCAGGTTTTTCATCGACCTGAAAAAGTCACGTGATTAGTTGATAAGTCACGTGATTAGTTGATAAGTCACGTGATTAGTTGCTAAGTGACGTGATTAGTTGATAAGTCACGTGATTAGTTGTTAAGTCACGTGGTTAGTTGTTAAGTCACGTGGTTAGTTGTTAAGTCACGTGATTAGTTGTTAAGTCACGTGATTAGTTGTTAAGTCACGTGATTAGTTGTCAAGTCACGTGATTAGTTGATGAGTCACGTGATTAGTTGTTAAGTGACGTGGTTAGTTGTTAAGTCACGTGATTAGTTGTTAAGTGACGTGGTTAGTTGATAAGTCACGTGATTAGTTGTTAAGTCACGTGATTAGTTGATGAGTCACGTGGTTAGTTGTTAAGTGACGTGGTTAGTTGTTAAGTCACGTGATTAGTTGTTAAGTCACGTGATTAGTTGATAAGTCACGTGATTAGTTGCTAAGTGACGTGATTAGTTGATAAGTCACGTGATTAGTTGTTAAGTCACGTGGTTAGTTGTTAAGTCACGTGGTTAGTTGTTAAGTCACGTGATTAGTTGTTAAGTCACGTGATTAGTTGATAAGTCACGTGATTAGTTGCTAAGTGACGTGATTAGTTGATAAGTCACGTGATTAGTTGTTAAGTGACGTGGTTAGTTGATAAGTCACGTGATTAGTTGTTAAGTCACGTGGTTAGTTGTTAAGTCACGTGATTAGTTGTCAAGTCACGTGATTAGTTGATGAGTCACGTGATTAGTTGATAAGTCACGTGATTAGTTGCTAAGTGACGTGATTAGTTGCTAAGTCACGTGATTAGTTGTTAAGTGACGTGGTTAGTTGTTAAGTCACGTGATTAGTTGTTAAGTCACGTGATTAGTTGATAAGTCACGTGATTAGTTGATAAGTCACGTGATTAGTTGTTAAGTGACGTGATTAGTTGATAAGTCACGTGATTAGTTGTTAAGTGACGTGATTAGTTGATAAGTCACGTGATTAGTTGTTAAGTGACGTGGTTAGTTGATAAGTCACGTGATTAGTTGTTAAGTGACGTGATTAGTTGTTAAGTGACGTGATTAGTTGATAAGTCACGTGATTAGTTGTTAAGTCACGTGATTAGTTGATGAGTCACGTGATTAGTTGTTAAGTGACGTGGTTAGTTGTTAAGTCACGTGATTAGTTGTTAAGTGACGTGGTTAGTTGATAAGTCACGTGATTAGTTGTTAAGTCACGTGATTAGTTGATGAGTCACGTGGTTAGTTGTTAAGTGACGTGGTTAGTTGTTAAGTCACGTGATTAGTTGTTAAGTCACGTGATTAGTTGATAAGTCACGTGATTAGTTGATAAGTCACGTGATTAGTTGATAAGTCACGTGATTAGTTGATAAGTCACGTGATTAGTTGCTAAGTGACGTGATTAGTTGATAAGTCACGTGATTAGTTGTTAAGTCACGTGGTTAGTTGTTAAGTCACGTGGTTAGTTGTTAAGTCACGTGATTAGTTGTTAAGTCACGTGATTAGTTGTTAAGTCACGTGATTAGTTGTCAAGTCACGTGATTAGTTGATGAGTCACGTGATTAGTTGTTAAGTGACGTGGTTAGTTGTTAAGTCACGTGATTAGTTGTTAAGTGACGTGGTTAGTTGATAAGTCACGTGATTAGTTGTTAAGTCACGTGATTAGTTGATGAGTCACGTGGTTAGTTGTTAAGTGACGTGGTTAGTTGTTAAGTCACGTGATTAGTTGTTAAGTCACGTGATTAGTTGATAAGTCACGTGATTAGTTGCTAAGTGACGTGATTAGTTGATAAGTCACGTGATTAGTTGTTAAGTCACGTGGTTAGTTGTTAAGTCACGTGGTTAGTTGTTAAGTCACGTGATTAGTTGTTAAGTCACGTGATTAGTTGATAAGTCACGTGATTAGTTGCTAAGTGACGTGATTAGTTGATAAGTCACGTGATTAGTTGTTAAGTGACGTGGTTAGTTGATAAGTCACGTGATTAGTTGTTAAGTCACGTGGTTAGTTGTTAAGTCACGTGATTAGTTGTCAAGTCACGTGATTAGTTGATGAGTCACGTGATTAGTTGATAAGTCACGTGATTAGTTGCTAAGTGACGTGATTAGTTGCTAAGTCACGTGATTAGTTGTTAAGTGACGTGGTTAGTTGTTAAGTCACGTGATTAGTTGTTAAGTCACGTGATTAGTTGATAAGTCACGTGATTAGTTGATAAGTCACGTGATTAGTTGTTAAGTGACGTGATTAGTTGATAAGTCACGTGATTAGTTGTTAAGTGACGTGATTAGTTGATAAGTCACGTGATTAGTTGTTAAGTGACGTGGTTAGTTGATAAGTCACGTGATTAGTTGTTAAGTGACGTGATTAGTTGTTAAGTGACGTGATTAGTTGATAAGTCACGTGATTAGTTGTTAAGTCACGTGGTTAGTTGTTAAGTCACGTGATTAGTTGTTAAGTGACGTGATTAGTTGTTAAGTGACGCGGTTAGTTGTTAAGTGACGTGGTTAGTTGTTAAGTCACGTGATTAGTTGTTAAGTGACGTGATTAGTTGTTAAGTGACGTGATTAGTTGTTAAGTGACGTGATTAGTTGTTAAGTCACGTGGTTAGTTGTTAAGTCACGTGGTTAGTTGTTAAGTGACGTGGTCAACTTACAGTTTGATTTGATGCTTCATGAAGTTTTCTTGTGACGCATCGATTTCGAGTCGACCTTCTTTTTTTATTTTCATCTCTAAAAAAATACTTCGAGATTTGAAAATAAGATTTAAAGAAGAAGAAACATTCTTTAAAAGAAGAAGAAACATTCTTTAAAAGAAGAAGAAACGATCTTTGAAGATGAAGACACAATCACTTACAGATGGATCGGTGTTGATGAAGATTTTCGTTTCTTTCTTTTCGCAGCTTTTGGGTCTTCCATGTCACTAGTTGTAGCAGAAACTGCAGCTAAAAAATACAATGACGTCATCACATCTATACATCACTGATGACGTCATCACTTTCACAAAACTCTTCAACTCGATCGAGAAGTTGATACAGGATCGATCTAACAGCAATTTCTTGATGATGATCTTCAATTGAAATCAACATCTCTTCAAGGGTCTGTTCAACTTCCAATCGTATCGCGATGTCGATGACGTCATCACCAAAAACTGACATCTCAGAGTTATCGGATTCAGATACGGAGTTGATGACGTCATTACTGATTACATCTTCTAAGAAAGTGTGGAGTTTTAGAGAGGGATGAGTTTCTCTGTTTACTACCTCTTGGTTGTGTCTTCTGTGATGTAAGATCTGAAAAATAGATCTTCGAATGAAGTCCTGCTTCCGAACTCTTCATCAGTTTGTTGTAAGTCGTGATGAGCGCGACTCCCAAAGATTTCTAATCACAAGATGATCTCTCTGATCTTAAGATGAAGATTCAACTCACCCAATCAAGTGATGATAATTTGTTGACAGTGACGTCATCAGGAGGTTTGTGACGACACGCGCTCTGATGACGTAGACGAAGCTTCGCGACCTCTTCTAAGAGCTGAAAATATATGTTGATGGAAGAAATAGAAAGATTTTTTATTTACTTCTCTTTTGGTTTCATCAGCGATGATGACGTCATAGATAGAAGAAGAGCTGTAGAAGGAAAAGATGAAGATTATGATGAAGATGAAGATTAGAGGAAAAACCAGAGTTTGAAAAGATGAAGACTATCTCGACGAAGATGAGGTGAAATCCGAAAGATTTCATCTCGAAAGATAATCGCTTTTAAATAAGAGTCTTCACGTTCAAGAGATCTTGCGATCCAAATAAGACATCCTAGAAAAGAAATCTTTGATGTAAAAAGAGTTTTAAAGACTCGTTAAAGATGTCTAAGACCCTCTGGTTACATATGCTGGATTAGTAACCCAAAAATTTCATGATTTTCTAGTTGATGATAAACCCAACAAACTTTGCATCAATTGATCCCCCCTCAGAGTTTAGATCTTCAAAATTATTTGAGACAAAGAGGCAATTATGTACCTCATCTAAAGTTAGTTTATAATCAAATATATCATCTCTAAGTTGATTATTTGCTTGTTGCAGTTAAAAAAATTACTAAATGTTACAAATTAGATAAACACTTTTCAACCTACCTTCAAAGTCATACAAAACAAACAGAACTGTTATCAAGTAGTCAACACATGGCCAGTGAAATGGGTTACATTGTAGTCCACATGTAAAAGCGTGCCTAGCTAGATAAAACCGTCCCAGATAAATAGCATGTTTACCAATACTAAGCCATAAAGTTACATCTGTAGTATCCAGTTTAACAGCCTGTTAAAAATGAATAAAATTTTATTTTTTTTTCGGTTTTTTTTTAGACTCACTTCAAGGTAGTGTTCCATCGCATTTGATATATTTCCTTTTAATTCTTCCATAAAAGCTAGATTTTTATGTGAAGAATATTTGAGGACTAATCCTGGGTTTTTCAGGGGTTTTTCAACTGCTTCACCATCCTCATTCAGAAGAGTTGAGACTGCCTTGAAATCAAAACACTGGTCACCAAATAATTCATTTCAAAAATTTCTACTTTTTTAATTAATTAACTTATTAATAACATGTATATTATGTTATATTTGCAATAAGAACTGTATAATTAGTAAATATATATTTATAATAAATCTAACAACTTAATAGTCTATCAAACAATAATTAAAATTAATAATAAATATATCTATACGAAATTATAATAATGAAAGCTATTAAAATAAATTAACAAATGATTTTACTAAAACTGAAATCATCAACTTTGCCATAAACTACTTTTATATTTATATAAATAGAAAATTAGACTTACTTCAATTACTAATGGTGTTTGTAAAGTTTTATTAAATTTTTCAGATGCTTCGTCATGACATTCATTCTTCAGTAACAGTAAAGCTGAATTATATAATTCATAAACCTGCACTTGCTGTTAAACAATGAAAAATTATTTAAAGTTGATATAATATTATCTAAATAATTCTAAATAATTTAAATACTGAAATATTGGTTCAAAATAAGTTAAAATAAATCATTTTAATTCTTTATAAAATCAATATTTAATTATGAAAATAGTTTTAACTTGAATCTAATTTCTAAAAAATATAAATAATTTTAAAATATCTAAACAAAAATAATAAATAAATACCTGTGCCTCTTTAGTTTCTCTAGTAAGAAGATTTGATCCTGGGACCTTGCTACTATTTGAAGATTCATTCAATGCTCTTAATCTCAACTGAATCGAAAAAATTTTTAATTTTTCTTCTTTAAACTTTTTTATAAAAAATTTAACTTACCATAACAAGTTTCTTTTAGTTGTTCAACTATAATTTTTACTATTTTCTATAAAAATATTAAATATCATAAATAATTAATCAGTTTTAAGCAATTAAAAGTTAAATAAAAGAATATTTGAAGTTTTAATTTTCATTTGAATATTTTAAATAGCTCTAATTAAGGTAGATAACAATAATTTTTGTGTTTAAAACTTAAATAGACAATTTAAATCACAAAAATAACACAACAATTAGTAAAAATATGAAAAATATTTAAATATAATTTCTGATATAATTTAAATATAAAAGTATGAATAAAATTAGAAAAAATTAATCTTTCTAGTAAAATAAATACTTACAAAATTAACTTATTTACTTTTTATCTGCATAAAGTTTATATAAATAAACTTTTTAATTATAAAAAAATTTCAAATAAATATTTATTTGCTTAAATAACACTTAATATTACCTTAAATAATTAAATAATTACATAATTATACCTAAAGAATCCTTAAAAAATGTGTTAAGATATCTTCTGCATAAATCAATAATTGGTTAAGGTACTTTCCCGTTTCAAAAAACAAAAAATTTAAAAAAATTAGTTTTATATAAATCTGCAAGAAATGAACAAACTGTATAAATAAAAACTATTTAAAAAAATATCTATATTTTTTTATTTAAAGGATTCATTCTTTTTTTAAAGAGTCACTCAATAAGAAAATTTAAAAACAAGATGATTGGTTAGCATAATTAGTTCTTAGGAAAATCAGCGACAATTTTTAAAAATTAGAGCGATATAAGTACTTATCCAACAAAATGGTTCTATTTATAAAAAGAGTAATGCCTGAGACAAGCAGAATTGTTACAAAGATGAGATTTCAAAAGGAGCTAGAAAGAAGCTAAAATTTGGTTTAGTACAAGTTAAAAATATGAGAAAACAATCTCTCTGCAAACAGATTTTTAAACTCAAACAACAAGCAAAAGAGTTCAGTCGAGATAGGAAACAAAAACTTCTTTTCTTAAAATTTGAAGAAGGATGATAGAAATATGAACTTTAGAATAAAACTTTAGTAATAATTAGGTTCACATAAAAAATTCAAATACTATTTAGTTATTAATTTTAGCTAAGAATCAATTATTAGCGATTTATGAACAAATGTTATTAGAATGGACAGATGAAATGTCAGTTTTGCAAAACGGAGAGTAAAATGTTTTAAGTACTCTACATAGACTGACATTAAATCAAAAGCTCACTTTTCTGTGAGTAACTAAACAAACAACTAATCTTTAAAACAATAAATGAACAAATTTTAATTGGATAAAACAACCTGCGGGACAGCTCCAAAAACAAACAAACAAAATAATGATCATCATGTTTTAAAAGTAGTTTTAGCAGTTTTGGTTTTACAGATGTGAAAAGACACGCTACTAAAAACACTTTGAGACTAAACAAAATAGGTTGAAGTGTATAGGACATTTTATAATTATCTGCAGATTTTGTTAAATGGTTATTAAATCTGAGATCTATAATCTTGAAAAACAATTTTGTAAGATCTTTGATTGAAACTTTACTAAAGAAGTTAAAGCCACGAAAATTTGGTTCTTATATTAATTGATGCTATAATTTTCAACAATTAAACGTTTTGTGACTATTTGAATCTTTCCTTTGAGGTCTGTCAGTAATTTATGTTCTATAAGAACCTTTTTTTTAAATTAGAACTTTAATTAAATAATATAAATAGTTTTCTACAAGTTTTTGTTAAATAAAAGATTTTCAATTTCCTGAATGAAACCAGACTGATGTAACCCTGTTTCAACTCAGTCTGAGGTATACACTAAAAACTTAATTAAGTTTTTTTAATTGGTATCTAAGATGTATTTGTCAATTCTTTGTTTGAAAACGTTCTTTCTGCTTTGTATAACATGAAAGCATTTTAATTCAACTAATCTATTGTTTTATTCATTAAAATTCTATTAACTGATTTGCTGTTTTGGATATAATATAAAGCTGATAAGATTTAAGAATAAAATGTTTGTGTCAACAAGATTTATTTGAGTATTTACACTTTCAACAACTACTAGACAACCAGCAAATTGATAAAACAATCTTTGCCATCTATCTTTATTTTCAGCTTTCAACAAAATAATAATTTGTGTAAATATAACTTGAAGATTATCTAATTCTAATCATTTGAAAAATTTGGCGTTTTAAATTAGGTTTAAATACTTTATTTTGTATTTAATGAAAAGGAACACAACTTTGAAAAGATGCAGAGAAAGCAATTCAATCAATAAAAGTATATTAAAAAGTAAAATTAAATATCAAACTAAATATTTTCATTCTTGACTACTTCAGCATCTTAAACAAGTTTTTGCGAGCCTAAAAAAATAGTTTATTAAAACCATTATATACAAGACAGATAAAGTGAAAGATATTTTTTGGAAAATTTAGTTAATTTATATTTAAAGAGTTTAAAAGATACAATTGGGAACTTACACAGTCATCAACACAGTGAACTAAATCCATTAATTCTTCAACACAATTTTCAGTCGTTGCATATTTACTGTTGACTCTTTCATTACAAGTATCTAGTTTACATTGGAAAGTCCTACAAGAAACATTGCATCTTTCACGTAGACATTTTAATTGATCCTAAAATTTGATTAAGATCATTTGATTAAAAACTGAATCAAAAGTTTTATAATAATATCTTAAAGTTTATAATTTTATTTTATAATAAAATCTAAATCAAAATAATCTTCTTGTTGAAGAAAACTTTGGTAAAAATTCAGGTTAAGATTTGTAATCTTATAATTTTCTTTGAGACTCAAGTTATAGAATTTTCAACTAAAGTCTTTTTACTGTCACTACGTTACTAACTTTTAAAAAAGACTTGAAAAAGCTGATATTTAAGAAACCATATTCTCAACAATTTAATTACAAATTATAAAACTAAGAAAATGATCATATAAACACTTAAAAACCACATCTAATGCCTAGTAATAAATAAAACAAACAAATGATGTAAGAGGAAACTTACAACTAATTCTTTTTCTTCTTCTTCTTCATCATCATCATCATTTTCTTCATCATCTTCATCTTCTTTGTCATCTTCATCTTTAGCTTCTTCTGTAAGGTCTTCTGTTTTACAATTACCTTTTTCTACTTCTATATTGTCTTCTTCATCATCTTTATTTTCATCTTTTTCGTCTTTATTATCATCTTTTTCGTCTTCATCATCTTTATCTTCATCTTTTTTGTCTTCATCATCTGTATCTTCATCTTTTTTGTCTTCATCTTCTGTCTTTTCATCTTTATTTCTATCTTCATCTTTTACATCTGTGCAAAAGATTTCTTCTTCTTTCTGTAAATAAACTTTCATCAATGATAAAATTAAGGAATAAAGAAATCAACAAAACCTTAATAATTATAATTCAAAATAATTGATTTTGTGATACAGTGACACAAAAATCAAAATTGTGAAAACAAATCGAACTTACATGACCATCAGAGTCGTTAAAGAAAAATCCAAAGACGTTCATAATTACTTTTCTGAACCTTTACAATAATATATTTAATTAAGATTGTTTATTTACTAAATGAAAAACATGTTCACCACCTAAAATGATCTTATGCATATCTACTTTAATTGACTTATATAAAATTTGCGTTTATATAACAACATTATTAAGAATTTTTTTGTTAAACTTTTAAATCACTATTCAACTAAAGTATATCAGAAGAATTTCAAAGTCTGGGTGGTCTATATAAACCTCTCTTTTTACAAGCAACAAGCAAATCAAAGTACAATGATTTTGAAAAGTTTATTTTCTAATCATCAGATACAATAGTGAATTTTCAAGGTTATAAGGTATATTTGTTTGGTACTAAAGAAGGTATTAATTGAAATATTTATGCAAATGTGTCAATTAAAATAGTTTTACAAAAACATTAGCGAAAAGTAATCAACTGACTTAAAATGTCTTTATATAACACAACATCAATGTCAGAATAAAATGATAAAGAAAAGAATTTAAACCACACAAGATGAGTTAGTATATTAAGAACATAAGAACACAAGTATAAAGAATAGAAAAAAGAATGAAAACCGAATTCTTTTTAATTGAAATATAGCTTCCAAAGTCATTTAGTAAAAAATACTTTATCAGATTAAATATCATATAAAAGGTTAGATGATTAAATATAATAAAAACCACTTACAAAGAAAACTAAAGAAGTAAATGTTATTTTAAAAATTTCATACATGAGTTTTATTTAAAATAATTTAGAGACTTCTTATAGAGTGAATTTTTATTTAAAATGTTTAAAAATTCAAAGATAATTTTTTGAGAGAAAAAACTAAATATTTAATATCTAAAAAATCGTCTAATAAACACATAAATCACAAAAAAAATAACAAAAATAAGTTTTATTCTTACTAAAGATCATAAAACTATAAAAATATAAAATAAACTTTAATTGAATAAATACAATTTATTAAAACACTAATTAATTAATCGAGAATATTTTCAGCGCTAGTTTAGATCAAAAACAAATTTGGAATCAACAACAAGTTCAATTTGTCAATGACAACTTAATAATCCCATTAACTATACCAAGTTATTAAAAAATGTCATTCTCTTTCACCTATAGGAGATAATCTTTTAAATAGAGATACTAATAATATGCAGAATTAATCTCAATAATTAAAATTGGTATTAAGTTAAATACGCTGATGAAATTAATATTTAAAGTTTTTATTTATTTTGCTTTTTATCGTAAATATATGTTGATGACAACAATTAGCGATTGATTAAGTGTTTCCATATAAATATTATAAAATTACTTTTTGTTGCTCAATATTTTTAACTTGATTAGACTTTAGATTTATTAAGTTAAGCTTAAAATAAAAATAGTTGCATGAACTGAAATATTCAACATTTTTTTTACCTAATTTCAAGATTATAGCTAAAATTCAAACTATAATATAATCCATTTATCTATTTAATTTTCAAGATATTATTTTTTTAGTATCTGAGTAACATTATGATTAGTTTTACCAATCTTAATTAATAAAAAAGTTATTTGTATACAGCTCAATGTATCCTATCTTTATTAAATTTTTTAACATAAAATTTTTGGGTGCGATTTTCATATATTTAAAGGGAAAATTTAATAAAGTATTTTTAGTCTATTGTGAAAGATTTGAAAAGCTTAGTTTTGAAATCGATAATTTTAGAGATAAGTTTAGCATAATGGCTGTACTTTAACTTTGACATTCTAACAAACAAAATATGGTTAACATTTTGCAAAAATATTTACCTTAAATATATGTTTATACAAAAAAGAAATGTTTGCCGAAAGAAGTATTTAATTTTTTGTAAGTTACACACGATGGAACATAGTAATGTTAGTACTAAATGTTTAATTTATGTATAAACTTTCAATAAGAGGAATTTACTGATATTTATTCGAGGAAAACCAAATTGACAAGTTGGAGTGTTTGATCTTGAAGTCTATACTATCTTCTGATATAAAGTTTTGTTTTTTTCAAGTAATAAAATATTTATAGACGTTTTTGAGTTATTTGTATAAAATGACTTTTTTTGATAATGGTATTTAACATTTGTGAATTTTTTAAGTTTATACAGAAATCAAAGATATAGCTGTTGACTTAACAAATAAGTTAGTCTGAAATTTAATTTAATTAATTTGAATTAAAACAATCTAATAAACATTTGTTTTCAAAGTTTTAACATCAAACTAAAAGTTGCTTGTAAAATAAATTATCTTACAAACTAAACAAAATGACAGAAAAAAAATCATTTTATTTTCCAGTTGGTTTTATCAATGTCTGTAACCATATTTTTAAACAGATTAAATTTATAAATTTAATTTTTTTTACATTTAAAGTTCTTGATATCAATACATAATTACAAAAGATTATTGTTAGGAGTTTTTTTTGAAATAAATTTATTCACAAGTTTTAATCAATTTTATTTATTTACTATTATCAATAATTTTAAACAATTTTATCATTTGAATCAAACTTAACATTTTCGGAATTTATCTGAGTTTGCTTACAAAGGATTTCTTTCAAAATGAAACTAAACTTTTTATATATTTAACAATTATTTTACATGAAAATATTTGAAATAGCTAAATAATTAAAACAAGCTCTTGATATTTAAAATGTAAGCTATGCTATAATATTTAGGAGAATTTTAACTGACATATACATAAGATTTTATTATACTTTCATTTAAATTTAACAATGAGAAAATATTTTAACTTTGAACATAATGACCTCTAAAACTTCATATCTATCAAACAACTAAAATTATTTCACAAATTATTCTAAATTGATGAAATATTAATTTGAAAAAGTACATTAGTGTTTCGATACTTTTATTAAACGCAAACATTTCAAATTTGACTTTAGATGAAGGATCTTCTATTGTAATTAAGCAGTGAGTTACTTTCGTTGACAATATTGTTCGTTATACTTCCAAAATAGAATAATCACTTATGTGCATTCAGCTGTAACAACCACAATTTTTACCTGACAAGTTAAATGCTTCAAAATTAAGTTAACTAAAAAAGGACTTAAAGTGTAAATACTTTGCATAAATTAAATTAAATGTTTTGTATAAAGTTCAATTTAGTGTAAATTAACTTCAAAATATTTACCAAACTTCTTTTAAAATGTTTTATTTTGGATAAATTTTCACAATTTTTTTATTAACCTAAAAAATTCTAATTGATTTTTATAGTAAGTTAATTAAAACAAATAATTTGAACTCGTTAAACTTTCTTTTCTTGTCTATCTGCTGTTTAACTTTCAAAATTATAAAAAATTTAAAATTATGTAGTTGGAAACACTAAATAAGCAAACATGATAACTTAAATATCATTTCCGTTCATTGAGCTTTATTCATCCTAAAAATGATGAGCTGCAGAAGAAGGAAGGACGTTAGTTACGTGAAGGAATGTAGTTGTAAATTGTGGTGATAATTAAATGCTACAACAACAATCTGAATACCGAACAATAAATCTTTGATATTGTAAATGGGTGACATTTTTTACTAGTTAACTGATAAACAAAAAAAAGTTAAATAATTAGTTTATTAACTTAATAAACTATCTTAATTATTTAAAATTTTAAAAGAACAATAATTTTAGTTTAGATTAATTACTAAGAATTTTGGCATTTTACATATTTATTTATTTTCTGAATTTCTTTGGAAAATTTTGACAAATTGTTATTTGAAATTATTAAGATTTTTAAAAAGTAATTTTAGTGTTTCTAGTTCTTTTTAAAGATTCAAAATTCATTGATTAATTGAGATTCATCAAATAACATTTTCAGGAATTTTACCGATGAATCGCTAATAGTTATTTTTGACAATTTTGAGTTGTTAAAAAAAGAAATTCAAATTTTTTATTTTAGTTATGTAATTAAACGTATAAATTGTGAAACTTTTATAAAATACTTTTGAATTTTAATTTATCAAATTCTGTTTTAATCCCTATTCAACTAACAACCATAAAAATAAATTTAAAGCTTGTAAAAGATTTTAAAACTTCTATGATATGTTAGATTGCCAACTAAACACCAAAAAAAAGATTATTAGCTTTTAAAACAATACTTTCCTCAGATTAACAGCTATTTCATATTCGAATATTTGATTTTATTTTCTGAAATTTAAATAAACACCAGAATTTTATAGAAGGTAATTTATTGTTAAACAGTTTGTGAGGTCTTGTAAATAGAACAAATAGTTTTTTTCTTTCACCAACCAGTAATATCTGCCAATCTTCCAACTACTTAATCATTTTTCTAATTTTTTTGATGAGCATGTAACAAAAATGAATTTTCATCTAGTTGTTGGATTTAATATGATGTTAAAACTTTAAATTATAAACTCTTTTTAATAATAAATTTACTTAGCATCAAACACTTGATTTGTTTGATAACATTAATCAATAATTAAACTTTAAAATAGTCATATCTTATCTGTTGAATATTTACAGAAGTGTTTAAATACAATATTGTTTAATCAACAAACTACAAACAACTTTTGATTACAACTAAAATCAAAATCGTTTTAGACATTTAATTTTTGAGAAGTTTTTATTTACATTTTTCTCTTTATTAAAAACAAAGTTTTAATATGTTAGTTGTTGCAATATACATAATTAAAATCAAATAATGGATAAATAAACAGAAGATACAAAGAAGAATTGCTTTAAACAAATTTTTAAATCAAAAGTTTAAACATAAGTGCTTTTAAACAAATTTATAGGACCATTTTAGATACAGATAATTTTATTAATCTAAAAAAGTCATAGGAAACATCTCATTTTATATTTCAAAGTTTTTAAACTGATATTAAAATTAATTAAAAACTTTTAAACAACTTTTAAAAAACTTTAAATACTTTACTTTTAGAGTTATTGTTATCCACAAATATCTTTTTGCTGTTTCCACTAAATACTTCATTTAACTTTGTTTGCTTAATTAAAACTTGACTATTGAAAGTTAAAAAAATATTTATGTAGAAGTTTAATATTTTTTTTTATTTTCATAAGTGAAAAGACAAGAAGAACCTTTTATAATATAATAGAACTTGTTATTAAACTAGAAAGTTCTACTCTATCTATATTATTCTTTCCTATTACTTATTTCGTAAACAATTTATCTTATTTTCAACTCATTTATTTGATTTAAAGTCATTTATAACTTTAGTATCTAATTTTTAAACTAATGGTTATTAAATTTATAAACACCAATATATGGTATTGATAGAATACCACACCTGTTGTAGAAGTAAATCCTACAGAGGTTATTTTGCTTGAAAAGTAAGAGACCTAGCAACCCATTTTTTTAAATAAAATCATATTTATAACGAATTCTCGTAAAAACGTTCCTTATAAGCTGTCTTCTACATTTGAAAATATATTTTTGTTTGAGATCTCTGATTGGAATGAAAATATGTTTTAGCTTTATTTAGATGAATTGTTTTTAAATGGTCATAAATATTTCGTTCTAGTGTTCTTCTAATTTTTTACTAATTATTATAAGATTTTTATCAAGAAAAAAATCATTGAAAGTTAATACTCTTGCAGAACTCGAAATCATAAATAAGACTGACATTAAATAAAAGAACATCTTCAAGACCATCTTAAAGAACTTCCATATAATCGAACCAAGAGTGAACTGAAGATAAAACAGAAGACTTTGAGTGAAAAACAAATAAAAGTTTTTAGTAAATAAATAAGTTTGATTCTGTATTTTGATCCGATGAAAACTTAATCAAATGATTTAGTTGATAAATTCATATCTTTAGCAAATATCACTTTGACAAGTGTTAGCAAAAACACTTTTAGTTTAAATTAATTTTTTATGATTAAGTATAATTGTAAGCTTTACAAATATTTTGTTCTTTTTACAAATTTTATTATCAATGTATAAACACTTGAAGTTAATCACAAAGTTGTTTTAAAATGTGAATTATAGAATGATTTATACAGACTGCTTATTCACAATTGTTTATTTGTTTGTAGAAATAAGAATTTTAATTATAAATTGTAATCTAAGGTAAAAATACTTTGAAAAATGTTCAATGGTTTCAAGTTGGAAAAATCCAATGCTTCTAACAGTTATTTATATCATCTTAAACAAAATATTGTTTCCTTTTCTTATCAAACTTTTAAATTAATAATTTTTGAGATTTTTTCTGTTTACAATAAAAAGATTTTCGTCATTGATATTGAAGGAACTGTTTTTTCTTATTAAAGCTAATTTAATAAAGTTCATCATCCTATTTAATGGGCTTAATTTTATATTTACATATTCATTGAATTTATAAATAAAATATCAAATAGTTTCAGCAATTTATAAAATGATTGAAAGTAAACTAAAGAGCTTTGAAAATTTAGAAGAAAATATTTTTAAGCATAACAGGCAATTATCTAAACATTGTAGCATATTTCAAATACCAACATCTTAACTTTCCACTTACAAGTAAATCTTAAGTCTGTTCATGAGTCTTACTCATACACTATTTAAGTGTGTCAAGATACGTTTACTAAACAATAATTATGCAAATAAAACAAAGCTTTTTTTATAAACTTGATATTTTGTTGATATTAAATATTACTTTTATTGTGATGCTTTTAGAAAATAAAAGTTTTAACAAGTTTATTTTTATTCAAAAGTTACTTCAATTTTTAACAAGTTTTATAAGATGTATTATTATGAATTAAATGTATATTTAACTTTCTAAACTTTATTTTTTATCAATTAGTTAATTTTTTTCTGAAATAGATATTCATAGCTTTAGAAACAAACTACAAAATGGTTTATAAGTCGAACATCGAATTTTTTTGAAAGCTTCTAAAACATTTATTTATAATATTTCAACATTACAAGTTCAAAATCAAATCTTTAAATGATTTCTTTCATTTAATTCGCTTTTAAATGAACAAAATTATTAGTATCTATTTGGTTTTAATCTTATTTTAATGTTGAAGTCATTTTGTTGTTACTAGATAATAACTTGAAAGCTAATAAAAACTAAATATAATTTCATTTAATTAGGTTTTCTGTAAATATATTTAAAAATTTTATTCTTAATTCTATTTGTTGAATATTTAGATTTTTATCTTGCTAAGAAGTTTTATGTTCCAATTATATTTTTAAATATAACATAAGTAAGTAATAAGTACAAAACTAGAATAATCCACAAAAAGATTTATATTAAGGCTTTGTCTGAAATAGGTTTCATAAAATACTAACAAAACAACAAAAACAACATAATTAAAAAAAAGGTTGAACAAGTTTGTGAGGTTGTAAATAAAGTCATTTTCAAACTTAAAGTTGAATTAAGAACAAACTTTTTAATTCAGATTATTTTTTTAATATTGAGATGTTATTATAAACTTTAATTAAATTAAAAAGTTTTGTATTTCTTTTTCTAAATCCAAACTGTTTATAGAATCATCTATAATTTAGACAAAACATAATTTTTGCAGACAAATCTATCTGTAACAAGCCTAATTAGAAATTAATTAATTAATTAATTTGTAAAGTTTTCAAATCATAACAAAAGAATACAAAACGTTGAAGACCAGAATCAACTTCATATTGTGTTTACATGAACTTTTTATAACTTGTTATATCTCTTTTACTTTAATTGATGCAAATAATAATATGTAATTTTTAATGAACAGTTTTTAAAGCATAAAACATATCTTAATTGCAGTTACTTTGAATAAAACAATTATAAAAAGTAATACAAGTTGTTGATATATCATTATTTAAATAATTATTCAATATTTTCCATAAACAATTTTAACAAATGCTTTAAACTGTTTTAATTTTGATGTACACTAAAAAAAAAAACCCTTACTTAAAATTAGTGTTTTAAAGAATACTCATAATCAGTTAATGTCACTTTTATGCACAGATTTATAAATATTTGAGTATTTATTAAACTAATTAATCTAAAAACTTATAATGTTGCTCATTTTTGAAAATATTTTGGAAACACTGCATTAAATGCAAAGTAATTAAGTGTTTTTGGTTAAAATTTAAATCTAATTATTTTCAACCAATAGAGCGTTACATGATACGGAGTTAATTATAATTAATTAATAACTGTCTTAAATGTCTTTATTCAAACCAAAAATATAAATCTTTCAAAAGAATTCTAGTTTAAAATCATTATTTTAAAGAATATCCTTGTATTAAATGTTTTAAAAGTTTTAAATATTTCAAATTTTAGCATACTCAATGTTTAATAAAGAAACCAAAAAAGTTACAGCCCAACAAAACCAATTCAGTTGTTTGAGATTGTCTACCAGTATATCAAGAAACAAACTTGAAAAATAACTATTAAAAATGCTTAAAAGACAAAAAGCAAGTCAAAAAATAAGATTCAATCGCTCACACCTTCTTCATGATTCAATTTTTTAGATTAAAAGATAAACTCTTTTGATACCCTGGCTTTTTTCATCAAATTTCTTACCTTTCTCCATCAAGAATAAAAGAAACTTAATTTCGTGAGCCACAAGAAACACCCTATTATTAGATCAAAGCTATTAAATGAAGCAAAAAGAGAATAAATTTCATTTATGAATGTTGGTAGTCATAGCCACCTAATACTTGAAATTCTTTGTAAAAAATCAATACACGTTTTTTTTGGTTATATTCTTTAATTCGATCTTTTTTTGTTCAATGATGAGATAGAGACATAGGGGACGAAAAAGAAGTAAAAAAAAACAAAAGATCTTGGATTCGCGCCCCGAAGAAGTGAACTGGATTAGTTGACGAGGTTTTTACTCAATTTGTTAGAGATCTAAAATAATTGTAATGAAAAGCCGGTAGAGGGCGTTAGTGTAAAACAAAACTGATGACGTCATAATAGCGTGTGTTTGATGACGTAATGATGACATCACTAAGATTAACCCTCTCAATATGGCAACAAATGCAGCATGAGGAGTGATGATGACGTAATTTAATCTCGAATCAGAGACAGTGATCTCTGGTTTGTCATCTTAAAGACACAACAAAGATTAACAAGGCACAGAAGGGGGATTTTTTGGCGGGTTAAAACCACAAAAAGAATGAACCCAAAAATGAAAAAAGCCATTTTGTTTTATCCAATTAATATTAGCTCATTTATATACAGAACAAAGAGCAAAGATGGTTACCGAGAGAAAAAATCACGTGACGATCAGTTGAAAGAAGATGAAGACACAAATTATAATAGAGAGCTGTTGGTAGAGAAGAGGATTAAACAATGGATGCTGATTTGAGCTTCACGTGCGCCCCTCTGTCGCGCGTTAGTGACGTCACGTTCTATCACGTGATGTCAATGCTGTTTTAAAGGCAGGATCATGGGTAGTGAGTGGATCTGGGTTCGGGGTCTCTGGCATTCAATTTTGGGTGGGTTTGTGTGATAGGCAATAAGATAGAAAGAAAACAAATGAAAACGTATAATGAACAAAAAGAAAAACAAATTCGCTGGGGATTAAGCGAAAAAAAGCCAAATTGTTTCATTGCAGTTTGATTAACTGCAAAAAAAGTTATCCGTTGACTATTTACAACATAGCAGAGAATAACAAGAGGAGAGAAAACACGAATTGTAAACGAAGTGAAATGAATAAGTTACAAATAGGATTATCTTCCTGTTGCTGTTTTTTCTGTTCTCATCTCTTTTTATCCAAATCATCTTCATCATTTGCTGCTTGTAGAGCTGTTTCATCCTAGGTACGACAAAAATGAGGTAGTGCCATTTGACAGCAACTCAAACATCTTGACGGATATTTATTGAGCTCTGATTGAATCCAGAGCTTGTGACATCATTAATTTAGTGAAAGGATCGGATTTGATAGGGTCTTTATTTGTTTCTTTCAGCACTGAAGAAATGAAACAGAAAGGCGACAAGACAAGTAAGTATAAAAAGCAGAAAACCGTCAGGTCTTTGTCGAAACCGCCTTTTGAAGCAGGATTCTTCTGATGGTTGTTGTTGGTTACGAGATAGGGGGAGAAGGAAGAAGAAAATTTAATTTTTCGCCTAGGGTTGTTCTACTTGCTGACTAGCAGCACATTCCTTTGGTACTGTGTCTCGAATATCTTCCAGATTTTTGATGTCTTTTCTTAATTGAGCGATCTCTAAATCATAATTTTCTATTTCTCTTTCCTGCTCTATACTAGCTTCTTCAAGCTTTTTGATTTCCTCAGGTATATTAGAATTATCTACTTGCGCCTGTAACAACTCTAATGATCCTTCGAGCTCTTCAAGTTTTGTATCATCAGCAACATCAAGTCCATCTGAACAAAAAAACTCACAATTAATCTGATTTCTAAAATTTCCTACAAACTGATTCAAATTTGAGATTTAAAAGTAACAATTTTTGCCGTTTAAAAAAACCTGGTTTAAATACGAGTCAGCCAATAATTTACCCAAGTCAATAATCAATTGGTTTAACTTGTCCACGACCTTGTCCACAGCTTCATCTGCTGTTGAGGCATTTGATTTTGCCATTTGCATATGTGTGATGGTCTATATTTGTAAAATAAATTGGCTTAAAAACTATTTTCAAAGGACTATTGTTTTATTATTTTATATCAATATTGACAACGAAATTTCTAACTTATTTTTGTTTTGGTTTTTACACGATTATAATAATTGTTGGTTTTATCTTAACTTTAATTCTTTTGAAATTATTGTGTTCAGTTTATTTATATATTATATACAACAAATAATTTCGTAAATTTTAGATTTATAAAGTGGAAATTATTCTAACAAGTGAGTGTTATCAAACAATCTCTACAACTTACTTCTTGCAGTTGTTTTTCATCTTCATCTGCTTTCTTCTCAATAAGAGTTAAGCCTTCATCTAGAGCATCTAATTTATTTAGCAAAGAAGCAGCATCCATTGAAATAATATCAGCAGTAGCCTGACCAGTTGTTGCATCTTCCTTTATTTTTTCAGATTCCTGAAGAAGTAAGGATGATAATGTTCAAGTAAATATATTAATGAAAAAGTCAAACAATATTTTGAAGACACATAAAAGAATATCAAGTCAAATTTTGAAGTTAAAAGCAATGATGTAGTAATTACTTATCAAACAAACTAAGATACTAACTGCTTGTATGCTGCTTGCAATATCTAAAGATTGTTCAGCTTTGTCACTGGCTTGTTTGGCTATTTTTCTTGATTCTCCTAGCTTATTTTGAGTTGCTTTTGTGGTTTCATTTGCTTGAGTAATTTTCTTTCTAATTTTATCAGCTTTTTCTAACGAGGCATCCGCATCGTTACGGTTCTGATTTATTTCGTCGTCGAAACCTAAATGAAGATTTAGTTACATGAGAGAAATTGTGTTGTTTTCATTCAACAAAACCCGCTTTGCCCGATTAAACACCTTTCAAAGTGGTCTATGCTATTTATTAATTTACAAATCAAATTTAAACGGAAATAGGCCTGGTGGTCCTATTTGCAGCAAATGCTTACTCTGCAAAGTTTGAAGTCTATGCAACAACGATTCATATATAGTGTTTCCGCGAGTGACAGATTCGTTTGCATTTTGGTAGACAGCGTCGGCTCGAGCTAATAATTGATCTACTGACTGTAGAAGTAAAAACAGCGATTAATCAAAACAGGCCATGAAAAAACAGTGTTACCAAAGACATTTTTCAAATTTCTTTAAACGAAAATATTTAAGATTTTTTAAAGATAACTTTTGAAAGAAGTTGTTTTTATAATTTGTTTTATCATTTTAACGTATTGTTTTTTTGTTTAATTTTCGAAAATTGTTGGCATTCTAAAAGATAAAAAGGTTTTGGGAAGTATTTTCAATACAAACTCAATTTGATTAAATTGATATCAATCTATCTGTAAACATAAAACATCTATTCAAAATGTATAATAAAACAACTCATAAGTGGCAATATAGATCTTTAATTTGTCGCTAATTTCTGTACAAATTATTTATCATCAATCAAACCACATTGGCTTAAAACAGAAATTAATAACCTGTTGATTTGCTTGCATTGTAGAATACATTGAATCAGCTTGTGCTACTAATGCAGTTAACTCGAAATAGTTAACATTGTACTCATCAGTTAGCTGATCGATCTGTTTGAATAAAAATCCAATTAAAAAATGAATTGATTTTCTCAGTATCTACTAATTGTCACTTACTGTTGGGGTCATTCGGTCGATCGCACTAAGAAATACTTTAGCTTGAGAGATGATAAGGTCAGTATCAATTGAAGGAAGATCTAGTTTGCTTGCAGCTGTGAAGAGATCTGTTGACTGTTTTTTCACAGTATCTGCTTTTGCTTTCATTTTTCCAGATTGATCTAAGAGTTGATCTCTTAAGACACCAACAGCAGGAAGTTTGTTCCTTAAGATGATAAAATTTAGGAAAGATCAGAAAATATCTTCAAAGACTTACTCTTCTTCTACAACATCTTCTAAACTTTGCATCAAGTCATTTAATACATCTAATGCTTCTTGTATGGAATCTCTTGCTTTGGTTGAGGCATCCAACGCTTCTTGTGCTGTGTTGGACGCTTCAGCAGATTTACTTTGGATATTATTTGAAAGTATTCCTGCTTCATTTGCCAACTTAGTCATATTGTCATGTCTATTTTCAGTTTCATCAGCAATTCGTTTCGCTTCTAATAAGTCTTCTGCAGCCTATTACACAACAATCAAATAAATATCAGATTCGAAATCACCAGTCTCATCTTAAACCTGCATCAATTTTCTATCAGCTCGTTCAAGTGAATTCTCAATTCTCTCTTTTCTGGCTTTTGTCTCTTCAGTCTTTTCGCCAGCTTCTTCCACAGATCGAGCACACGAATCAATATCATCTTCTGAATTAGTCAACATTGCAAAGATTTTTTGTAATTCAGTAGACACACGTCCAATTTCATCTCGTAGATCGTCTTGGCCTTCTAAAAGATTTTCAAATTTGAGTTATATAAAAAGAACTTGTACAAATATTTACTGTTGAGTTGGAGAGCTGTTTCAAACAACTCAGCTACTGTATTATTTAGCTCATTTAGTTTAGATTCAAAGTCAGCATCTCCTCCAGTGTCTTTTGGTGGCTGATCATCAAAATTTTCAACTATATTTTCAAGTTTTTCAAGTTCAGCTCTATTGTTGTCAACTGCATCTTGTACAAGACCATAACAGGCAGGACATTCTGTAAATTTGGTTGATAAGTTTTTAGTATCAGAGTATTTCAAATTATATTATCGAAAGCGGAAATAAATATCTATCTAATTTATAAACATTTAGATAAATAAAATATTTATGTTTTATTTACTTTTGATTTCATAGATTGGTTTATCGATTAAACTAAATAGATTAATATAAACAAAATATATTTTCGGGTCATTATTTATAAAATTTGGTAACCAAAACAGATTGAGACCTTTATTTTGAACATACAAAAATTGAAATCAATCAAATGTTTTCAAAGCTTTGAACAAAAGAAAAAAAACTCATAAATATTTAACGACTTAAAATCATACTAATCAGAAAACTCTAATTTTCTGACCTAGTAGAATAAACTTTTTGAAAACATTCAATCTACTTTTGTGGTACTTAATTGATTCTATACAATTATCAACTAAGTTAATGTATAGTTGTAATTAGATACATGAAAGTTTTTGAACTATCTTCAAAGTATTTAAGATAATTAGAACTTCTAATGTTGCTCTAGATAATAATATTAAGATGTTTTAAAAAATATTAAATTTTAGATGAAAGGTAGACTGACCAACACAGCCAGCTTTAATATTGTGGTAATTCTCCTGGCACATGTCGCATTTGAGGCCCAGGACACCTTCATGACACATACATTTACCATTTTCTCCGCATTGTAAAGAAGAACTGCCGTCTGGGTTGCAGTCACATGCTGAAAAACAAATCAACAATTACAGGAAAGTCGTTTTAAAGCGTTTTATCATAAAATTATCGTCTTGTAGGCAATGAGTAAGCGGTTAGATTGATCATTTTGCAGTTACTTTCTCGTTAATTTTCAAATGATTATACTACTATTAATGATGATTAAAATGTTTTAAAAGTTTCGTAATTTTGAAAAAAAATCAATTTAATGAAGAACAAAACAATTTATTATCAAGAGAAAATTATCTAAAGTCAAATCTTCTAACCACTTCAAAGTCATCAAATTATAAATGATTTTTAGGGTTCACTGGCGAGACATCAACTAAAACTTTACCTTTACAACCAGCTCTCGTCATTCCATAGTGATTAGGAAGACATTGATTACATTTTGTTCCTCCAACTCCAGGCAGACACACGCAATCTCCAGTATTTTCATCGCATTCTCCTGTTACAGAGCCAATAGAATGACACATACAGGCTTCACACCCGCCACCACTGTTAAGATTCCAGTATCCTTTTTGACACTGATCACATTTCTGACCTAATTTAGAGAATCAATAATTAGGACGAGCCGAATGACTCGTTGAAGGAATCAGTTTATTTTAATACGATTCACATAAATAAAAACATAAAAGTTTTTTTGACTAACTACAATTATTCTAACTTAATAGGTACTATTTGTGAGAATGTGTGTTAGCGGGAGGTGCTCTCTTCAAGCACCCTCCTTCGCGTTTATTCAAATAAATAAATTTGTATTTTCTTTTAATCTAAACTTAAAAAAATAATTCTACATTTAATCAATAACAATTATTTATCTAGATAATTTTATTCTTATAGTTTAGTAAAACTAAACACAATATGTATAAAGCCTGTATTTTCAAATCTAAACTCTTATCTTATAAACAAAGCTGGAAATACTGACCAGTAACAAATGGAAAGCAATCACAATTTCCAGTTGTTGAATCACAGTCTGATAGATGTCGACTTCCTAACCCATCGCACTCACACACTAAAAGAATATATAAGTGACAGTGCATTCTGTTTTCAGTTTGTTATGACATTTTATAATCTCAAAAAGCTGTCTTTACTCTAGAGAGTAACTTAAGATGGAAATTTTTCTGTAGTTCATAACATTTAAATCTTTAGCGAAAGAAAAATAGTTTATATTTGAAGAGTTTTTCGTTTGGAAGTTCCCATTAGAAGTAAATATCTAGAAACTCTAACTTAATTGCTTCTAGTAATTAGAATGATTAATTCATGTTTAATGGTCATAAAACTAATCTTAAAAAGTGTTTGTAAATACAAAAAAAATGTTGAAAATTATACCAACATCTTAAATGTCAAATTTAAGTACTTACATTGGCATCTATCGTTTGGATTGTTAGATATTGGTTTACCAAAATAACCAGGTAAACACTGGTCACAGTAATAACCAGTTGTGTTGTAGATACACTTTAAACATTCACCAGTGGTGGTATTACAGTTCATAACTGCGTTATCATCCACATTTCCGTTACACATACATTGTTGACAAGGTCCTCTCCCTCTTGGGTCCCCAAACCAACCATCAGTACAAAGCTCACATTGTTTGCCTAAAAAATAATAAAAGTTTAATTTACTGAATCATATAAATAAGAAGAATAATTAGTTCAAACAGTATCATGTTTGAATCTTTGAGTTAGTAGGTTACCAACGGTGAAAAAGTCACGTGGTTTGTTTCTAAACCAACAAACTTCAAAGTTGTTTGTGTGCTTATCCCTGTTCACATTTCGGTTATTTCGTTACTTGCTCACTAAACTCAACGACATCACGCAGATTTGAAAGTGTTACGAGTATAACAGGATTCCCTAAAACTTCAATCAAATCACGTGACAATAAGTGTCTTAAGACACCGGGAAAAGAAGATTACGTGATGAAATAACGACTCGTCTTTATCTGGTTAACATCTTTTGCCTACTCCCTTGAAAAGTCTGAGGACGTTAGCTACGTGAAGGAATGCAGTAGAGCAAAACCCAGATGATAAAATGATGTAAAAATTGACATATTTGATTTTCTGTCCCCTTAACTTTCGATTCCTTGATGTTGATGCAGAGGGATATTTGTGGGATTCTAACTGAATGATTCAGTGATGCGTAACGAGCAAGTCCAGTTATGAAATCGAATATTTTTTAAACGTTGGATTTTCGCAGATAAGTAGAAAGAATTTCAAGAACGCCTCTATCCTCTTTATTCTCTATATTAAAATCTTTTACTTTTCTGCAAGATTTATCATCCTAAATTCGTCTACACTTTACCAAATCTAACTCTTTTAGTTCCATAAACTCATCAATACTAAAATGTTTAATTATTACCAAGATTTCAAGAAGAGTAATTGAGAGCTTCTAGAAGCTGATGCAAAATGTGCAAGATATATTTTTGTCAGGCTTTATCTTAAATCAACCACGCATGAACTATCTTTCAAGCATAACCTTGAGCAACTAACCAACTTTATGCAGTAAAACATGTCTACCTCGATAAAGGAATAAAACTGAATTCCTATCTCTTCGCTGAACCGGAAGAGATACATGAAAGAAACCAAATAAATAAAACAGAATGTGAAAAATAAAATTGAAATATTTTTTTTAAAATTGATGCATTGAATTTTGCCTGAGGTAATAAAGAACAAAGAAAAAGATAGCTAACTTGTTCGATACTTTAGAAGCAATGAATAAGTGTAGCGTTGATAATTTATAATTAGGCGTTTGTAAATTAGGATGATTTAAATTTGAAATTCTCTCATGACTTTTATTGCAGATTTTTTTCTGGCTTTTGATTTTTTACTGACATTTTAATCAGCTAAGAAACGAGCAATTTGAAATCAACTTTTTAATGAAATCAAAATTATCTCACCTGCATAACCTACAGGACAATTGACACACACGACCTCATCTGTGTCTGCAATCAAGGCACATCCTGAGTTATCAGGGCATGGGCAAGGCTGGCACTCTTGGGGTGTTCCTCTTCGTCTTTCATCTTTATTGAAGTAGAAGCCTTCAGCACAAAGCTCACAATGTTCTCCTATAGTATTGTGCATACACACACAAACACCTATCAAAGTTACAAGTTTTAGATATCATTCTAACTCTAATTTATTTACTCACCTGTATTTGGGTCACACGTATCGCCATGACCATGACAATTACAAGGAACGCAATTATCAAATTCATCTCCATTTGGAGGGTCTCTTGTGTACCCAGCTTTACAAGTATTTAATGAGCCAGGGTAGTATCCCTTCTTCTCACAAACTTCGACCCAATCAGCAGGTTCCCCGCTTCCTTGAAAAACTGCTGTTTCTAACTTGACGTTATCAAGATAAACTTTTGCTGTAAAGAAGATTAGAGATGATAAAAGTGTTCATTGTGAGGTATAAATAACCTCAAGTATCAAAACTATAAACAAAATATTTAAGTTGTAAATGACAAAGTAAAGAAACAAATAATGAAGCTATGTAAGTTTTGATGGTTTAACCGAATAGTCTGCCTGAAGCTAAATTGAACTTTTTCAATCCGTGGCTTTTTGCACAAATTTGTCAAGGTTCTTTTGAACTTCAATCCAAACTCTATCAGATAAACGCAGTAACAGTATAGTTACAAACAATTGTTTTCAATTGAGACCACTTATTTTTCAACTTTACATATAGAGCTAATAAATAGTAGTATCATAAGTCATGCAGAAACATAAAGTTCAAGTATACTAGTAATAAAATGTAAAAAATTTGAAGTCTTTAGTATAATGTCACAATCGCGAGTCGACATATTTAGATAAGTGTTTGTTTTTGTCATGTACGAGACGCTGAATATTTACTTACATCCAAAAGCATAGCTAGATCGGATTTTGACCGCTGTCAAACGGTTTAGAAGTTTTTGAAATTCAAATGAAGATATTTCAGGTTGAAAACCAGCAGCTTCATGTAACCTAAAGCGAAAGTTCTGTTTCTTCAGTCTTGGCAAAGGGTTACCCTGTGTTAAGAATTTCAATTATTAGAATAATATCTCTTTAATTAAAATTAAATTTAGTTTAATTTAGCTACAAGAATTGAAATAAAACTATCGTTTCATAAGTCCATTGATAACCCAGCTATTGTTATAGAGAAGAACATGTGCTTTTAGGAATAACAAAGAAACTTAGAATACATCCATTTGAATTAAAGTTAATACTTTGACAATGAACATATGGTATATGTTGCGACTATTGTAAAGCGGTTTAGGAAACCAGGGTTAACAGCCTGAATAACGAACCTCAAGTAGTTATAAATTAAATTATCAAAACATTAACCTGCTCAGTAATTGTGAGAGAAATTCTATTTCCATTTCCTTCCAATACAAGATCATTTCTACTTGTTCGGATGTTTTGTTCCACGTTTGATTCGCCACTTCCTTCTATTGAAGATGAGTCGTATTCATCTAGCTTCAAGTCGAAACTTAAAAACTGTCCATAACTCTTTTGTTGGTCACCAAGAAATTTATCTAAAGTGGAAAAAATGGTCGATTTGAGAACTGTTTTGAACAAAGCTTATAAATATTTAAATCTTAATTTTTATCATTAAGTTATTATAAATAGCTAAATAAAATAAAAGTATATTTTGGATAATATTTTTCTTGAGTTCAAACAGATAAAATTTAAATTATCGGAAAAATTGTATTTAAAAAAGTTAAACTTTTAAAATACGATATTTAAGTTTTTTGATCTTTAGAAAATTTATAAATGATATAGATAGAAGTTCAAGAACTTTTTTTCTTGTTTAATTATTAAGAGTTTTCATTTAATCAAAATTAGAATCAATTTAATAGTTTTTAGGCTGTTTTCTAACTTCTTATTATAATCAGCTTAATATTAAGCACTTACAAAAGCTTTTATACTTTGAAAATTACAAAAAGTTCTTTTTTTAGATATTTTTCTTATTATTATCATTCTATTAGAATTAAATATATTTCTATAATGAAACTTAATAATTCTTCTAACAATTAAATCGACTATTTAATCTTAAAATGGTTTCAGCATTAATTTAGTTCTAGAAAAATAAACTGAAAAAGTAATTAGAAAAAAACAACTCTAGACTCCAGGGTTAGTTAGAAGAAACTCACTTTTAAATCTTAAATTAAAGTTGTTTACAAAGCTTGGCTTTAATACTATATATCTAACAGATTGTTGGTTGGTTGTAAATTATGTGAATAACATCACTTAATGAGGTAGCAACTCACTTGGTGCCATAAAGTACGTCATCAAATACTGATCAGGTCTCATGCTGATAGCTCCTCGGCGGTGATAAACTGGTAAATCAGCTCCGGAGAAGTCTGTACCGATCCAACCATCTTTATCTGGAAGACAAAACAATTTTAATTGATGTCTTGTGACCGGAAGAAGAATAAACGTTAAAACGGAAATGTGAAAAAAGTTTTCTGTTTTATTTGATGTACTTAATTTTGAGTTTATCTTGTGTCTTGTGAAATATCTAAATGATTATCAGGAAGTAATTATATCACTAAGCAGTCTCTTACATGATTTACTCGAAATCTCTCTTTTAAAAGATCAAATCTTATTTTCAAATTTATAAAATGAAATTTGTAACTTAAATAATTCACAAAATTATCGAAAACTTTTGAAGTAATGAGACATTAATCTACGTTTTCAAAAGTCTAGAAAAATACTGAAAAAGTAAATATTTGAACAAACGATTTTACAATAGTAACTATTTTCAATACTAATAATCTACTAACCACCATCTAGTCACAAATACTACTAGTTAGTTATTTTTATTGAATTTAGAAGCTATTTAATTTGAATATTGAGAAATTAGAAAACTTACCGCTGTAAAAATCACTTATAATTTCATCTTTTGTGTAATCGCTAGACACTCTACAAACACTAGAATGACCATAACAGAAACATGAGATGCATCCATATGGATTACTAGATTGTAGGTTCATACTCCCAAGCTTACATCTAAAGATTTAAAATTAATTTTAGATGTAAGATTTTTTATTCAAATTAATAAACTATAGGAGTTAAAAAAAAATTTAAACGTTTTAGACATACTTGTTACAACGTAAACCTTCAACGTTTAATTTGCAACTGCATTGTCCACTTTCAGAGTCACAGATAGTACCTTGAACTGTTCCAGCATCGTAACAGCGGCACAACCTGTCAAAACCAAAGAATTGGTGATTTCAAATTGTTTAGATATCATTTCACCACAAAATTGTAAAATTTTGCCAAAACTATTATAAAAAAGCCTTTTGTTTTGTTGCTTGTTTATTTCTTATCTTTCTTTCACTTTCTAATAATTGACGTTTTTAACCCAAAGTGCATAACTTTAATTCTTTCGAATAAAATCTAAAAACAAAATTGTTGAAAAAGAATTTGACGTCATCAATTAGGTCTTTGAAGATCAAATGAAAAAACTGTGTATCGAGTGTTCGAAAAAATAGTTTTAACATTTTTAGCACTTTTGCTTTCATACATGTCTCGGACTAAATATTTACTTACTAAAGACTATAATAATAAACACCAGCTGATTATTAGAATTAAATAAGAGTTTAATTTGTTTAAGAGCTTTTTGTAAACTTACAAGTATTATCTTGATAGGAAATAAAGAGAAACATTAAATTGAACGTTGAGTCATAAAAATATATTTATCTAAAAGGTATGCAAGAAGTTGGTCTTATTTGACTTTATTATTAATAAGGTGTTGAGAAAAAATATTTAGATACAACACTCGCCAAACATAAATGTGATGATTTATTCATATTAATTGTTCATATTTACATTTAATTAATTGAGAAACTGCCAGTTATGCTGACAATTTGTGTGGTGGACCTAAATATGTTTCAGTTTAACTTTTCAAGAAGCTATAACAATACATTTTTGTGTCAAAGTACCATCCATAATCGTCATTATTTATTTAATAATTAATTCTGCTCAAATCAATTAATTATTTAGAGATATAGCAGAAGAGTAATTAACAAAAATTTCAGATATTTTTTCTTTCTTATATTTAAATGCAGACAGAAAAGAACGCAGTTTTTCTTAATCTTTGAAATCTTAATCAATACAATGTTTATAGCAAAGATTTAAGCTTATAATTGAAATGCAAGCAAATCTGTAAACCGAAAACTCACGAGCATCCTCCTTCGTTTAATCCAAAGTATCCTTCAAGACATCGATCACATCTGCTCCCACCTACCCCGGGCTTACACATACACTGTCCATTTTCGTCACAACGTTGTGTACGTGAACCTAGTATTAAAAAAATATGAAAATCATGATTAGTGTTGAGTAGGACAGCAAATATCAACTAATTCTTTGCTTATATTTAATTGAAGTCAAATATATTTCAAAGTTCTTTAAACATTTTTTTTGTTTTAATCTCATAAAGCTTTTTACAAACCCAACTGATTGCAGTTACAGGCTTCACATTGATTGCTTCGTACATCTCTGTAATGGTAAGGCAAGCAGTCCTGACAATTTGGACCATCTGTATTATCTGAGCACTCAATACAACGTCCACCACGTCCAGTGGCTAGGAACAGGCTATGGTCATATTCACATTTTTCTGATTTTCCATTACAATCACATTCTAAAGAGAAAAGGTAATGGGTGTGGTTAGAAATGGAAGTTGGTAAACTTGATAAAAAGTTTAGAATATTTACAAATATTCTGCTAATATGGATTTTATATTTCATTACTCAAAGAAAAAACTAAAAACTCAAAATTTTTGTGAACTTCTTCTGTAGTAATCAATTTTTTTCAACTATTTTCTCAATTTTACAAACAAACTGATCTATATAATCTATAAAAAGTTCCAATCAAAGTCCATTAGAAAAAGAGTTATGTCTTATTTATCATACTCTTATGAATCGAACCCAAAATCCTCTTAAAGACTCTGAGCTTGATTGGCTGATTAGATCATGTATATATCTTCTAAACAGAGATTCTATTTTTATAACTTTCTCCTTACAGTATGGAGAAAAGATTCTTATAACTGACAAAAGTAAAACACAAAAATAAAATGACACAAGTTATGGGCTTGATTTAAAAATGAACAAAATCTGACTATTAGATATCTTTAAACATAAAAGAACTAAAAGTGTTTTATCTAATCAGTGAAAAATGTAAGTCTAGACGATCGTAAGAATGACGTCATGATTAAATCATCGATGTTGCAATTAAACTTATTCACTAATTACAAAAGCTTAAGTCAAAAATTGTGTTCGATAGAAGATGAGGTAGAAAAAGAATATCTGGTTAAAAGCAATAAATAATTATTTCCTACAACTTTAATTATAGACTAAAGTGTATTCTGTTCATCTATTTGAAAATAAAGTCACATCAAGATAAAAATAACATCCAAATATTTTCTTTCAAGCTAAAATTCCAACTGGCTATTATGGCTAGGCTGATTGGCAGCTTATTGGGCAGTGCAGGTCAGTCCCTGTCTATTAAAATTAGTAGCAAAAAAGAATATTTTACAGGCGGTAACAGCTCAAATAAATTCAAAACTATGCCAATCAAAAAAGCTAAAAAAGCCTTATGCATAGAACCTGATAAAAAAGTTAATAGCGCAATAGAAAAATTTTGATGACTTCCTACTATAGTGGTAGTAGCTAAACTTTAAAAGGAAACCATGCAGACAACGGTTTTTCTGCTGCAATTCAATCTGTATTTTATTCTTTTCTTTGCTTGACGTCATCAGTTTCGTATTAATAATGATTTTTAGCATGGAAAACAATTTAGTGGTTTGATTACTTCCTATTTGACTATTGTTTATGAGCAATTAACAAATAACTGAAAGAAACTTTTAATTTTAACACAACAATTAAAAAGTTGAAACTTTAAAATTCATTTTATATTTTTCGTTTTCTGATTCAGTTACTGAATCAAATAAGTCCATTTTCGTCAACAAATTTCTCAGCTAATTGATTTTGAATCCGAACAAAACGGAACAAAACTTCTTTAAATTTTTATTCCCACTTTTAAACAAGATTTCATAAAATGATAATCAGGGGGTTTGTAGCTCTTTATTTTTCATAAATCAAGGTCCTGGAAGAAGAATCAGAAGTAGAAGACATATTTTGAAGACTGATTTGTTGAATGAAAGAAGATCTTATTTACTTCAATCAAAAATAGATTTTTAATCCTTTACCATAACAATGTTGAAACGTAGGGCTGTTTTGGGATCATTGCTGGTAAATGGTCAGAGGATTTTGTAGTTCTTAAATGCTAGAGAAAAACTAGAAAATGACACGTCAGTAAATACATCTCTAACTTTACAAATATCTTTTAAGTTTATTGCTTTTTAAGATTTAAGTTTTCAAGAGATGCCATCTATGTTAGAGGAACTATCTTGATCAGAATTTTTAACCAAACTATCATTATATTTCTTCTTTGTTTTTAAATCAAGATTCAAATAAAATTTAATGAAAAACCTCCAATTAATTAACTAAAAATATAATTTATTAGTTATTTTCAAAGATTCAACTTTGTAAATGAAAAATGAGGTAAACTGATAAGTGAGAAGCTTACAGATGGTTAAATTGAATACAAATAGAAAATTACGGAAACCAAATTAAAATGAACAGAGTCAAATAATATTTCAAGATAAATGTAACCTCAAGTAACCTTATGTTAAGAAGAAAATAATTGCTGACTAAAACCTAAAGTTCTGTTGACTGTTTCAAATGGCCTTCCTTGAATACATCTTTTAAAGTGGTCATAAGAATTCAAAGATTGACAATTGAGCAATGAAAAGAAAACTTAAAATATAAATATATAATATTCAAATATTTTTTTACATGATTTAAGAAAGTTATTTATTTTTCATTGAACAAAAATACAATTGAATTAAATTATTAATAAGAATAAACATTTCAAATAACAATTATCACAAATTAGTCAAAAACTTCTTAAGTTTGTAAGTCTCTACATAATAAACTACAGAGGAAAATAAACAGAGAAAAGGACTTACTCTGACAAACTGATGGATCTTCACGGGTAGCTGGTTTCCACTTTAAATCATTGTAGCCATCAGCGCACCTTTCACAGTCAGCACCAGCAGTGTTGTGTTGACAGCGACAAACTATAACCTCAGTTGCTGTTAAATAACATTCATTTGCGTGTCCATTACACGAACATCTGTAGAATAATTTAGATAAATTTAAACATACTGTACCTATTAAAATAGTTGAATAGTAAAATTCTTTTACAAAATAATAGTAAATTTATCATTTAATAGCTTGTTAGTAACCTATTACTAGCGAATTTTTAAAAAACATATTACAAGAGTTTGGAATATTGGCTCTTTATCTTTTTCTGAAAATGAATTCTTTCAAAGATTTTTAATTCTCATATTTCAATTTCTTAATGTTAGTAAGAAATTTTGTAACCAAACGAGGTATAGTTTAATTTTGATTAATATTTGACCTTTACTTTAAAAGGGCATATATGTATTGGACTAAATTTAGAATTCAACCGCCTATCAGAATTCGTCAAGCCCAATAAAATTGATTATTTTATTTTGAAAAAGGTTAGAGTAAAATTTGAAAATGTCTCATCGAATTTAGTGCTGGTTTTCTGGAAATTTCGTTGTTTATAATTGATTTACTTTTTTTCAAGTTTCTTACACTCTATTAAAAATGATTAGTTTACAAAAAGTCATAGATAATTGAATCAAATCAAATTCCTCGTGAAATTAAGCTCTTTTCTAGGATGTGATGAAGTTAGCGGAAATGGAATACCTAAATTAATCGTCTTTGCTGCTATTGGTCAATAATCTAGTTTAAAACAGATTAGATCAGAAAAAATTCAGTAAACATTTTGATTCACAATTGATTCGTTAAAGATGCCAAAAAGACTGATAAAATCTTCGTTCGGATTATACAGCAAATAAAATTGAGATATATAAATTTCAACTCAATTGTTTTTTCTAAATCTCATATTTGTCAGACAAAACAAACTTAAAATGAAACAACATTAAAGCAATCATTTAAATTCTTCTACTAACCAAAAAACCATAATGATATGTTAGCATCTTAGAAAAGGACATTTTTTTCTACAACCAATGAACACACGTTAAACAAAATATCAGAATGTTTTTGAAAACTTATAAAGTTTTATTACTCTTATAATTCACATATTAAGTCATCAATTGAATTGAGGCAGTAAATAAATTAATATATGTTTGTTAAGAACTAATTCCTTAGTGCTGCTTGAATTACTTATAAAATGACACATGGAATTTTAGAAGATCAAAACCAGACATAACTGAAGATGAAGATGCAAAAACAGTTTATCCAAATACTAAAAATAGGTCAGTTAATTAAAACAAACCGTTTTAACTTAAAAGTGTGAAGGTTTAATTGATTGTTATCATTTTTAGTAAATATTTAACGAATGACTTTAAAATTTTGAAGCTGATAAAACTACAAAAGATAAATTTTAACTTAATTTAATTATTACTCGTTCAGATAAGGGTTCCATGTTGAAGCCATCGTGTTTATGAGTGGTATTTTCAATGATTAAAAAATTTGGACTGCAAAAAATTTAAGTGGAAGAGATACTTGCTTTTTTGAATAGTCGTTTGAAATTTATTTTTTAGAAATATTTAAAAAAAAATTATCTAAGTAATAAGCAATTATCAGCCGTTAATCATTTAAGTCAAATATTTGATAATTATTTAATTAGCAAAGTACACAACAATTTAGTTTCAAATTTTGATAATCAAATTTGTTATCATTTGTGAAATTAAATATAAAAATGAACAAACAAGTAAACTTAAATTAAGGTTATTTCAATATTTAATTTTTGGTATACAATTCGTAAAATAATACAAAAAGCTTTTACAACTTATAATGGCAATTCTCATAAGAAGTATTTTCAGACATTAAAAACTTTCCTTTGTTATATGAAAATTAAGTCTAAACTTACACTAGTAAAATGAAACCATATGATAAAAAATAAAAAAAAAACTCTTAATCAAATCTCACTTATTTTTTTCTATTTTCTTTAAACATAAATCAAACTCAATATCAAACAACACCAAATACTTTGTTATGATCATTTAAATAGCATTAAAATTAGTTGTTTATACAAATTGTATGAATAAACTTACGTTCCTCCAACAGAAAGGTCAGAGATTGCATAAAAATAAGACTTCAAGACTTCAGGGTCTTTAAATACTTCATCCCCAAAAGTATTTAAACGATTCAAACTTATTCTAATTGCAACGGCTTTAACCCAATCCTAAAAAATAATTGATTTTAAAATTATGTTAATTACTAAGCTTTTTTCGTTGTATATAACCAAGAAATATTTTTAATTTTTTAAGTTATTTATATAAAATTTAATTTTTACTAATTTTCAATATTTTTTATCTTAACTAATCTTTTTTTATTCTAAATAAGGTAAGTTAAATAAAGATTAATTTATAAGTTTGTAGAAACTTATTTAAATAGTATTAAACTTGAAATGAAACTTAATACTAATAGCAACTATTAGTTTCATTTCAACCAGCAAACAACTTTTATTTCTATCAATTTTTGTCTTCGGTTAAGCAATTTCGCCCGTTTAAACGAATCTCAATTTTTCTTGAACAACAAATAGTTAGCTGCCGTTAAAATACTTCAGAAAAACGTTATTTTGACGCACCCTTAAGAGAATTCAATCTGTGGGGGGGGTGTTGAACTTTTATTTGCTTCTTTTAATTTGAAACTTATTATTTAATAAAAAATTTCCCGGTGGCATGTTTCGTAAATTAAATTTATTAAAGATAAATACAAACAGAATCGGCCGATAAACTTTGAGTTTTAATTCTGAATTTTCAGTGCATCACAAGAATCTTTCATCTTTACTCATCCAAACTCGTCTGTCATCGATATAATTTTGAGGAGTTTAAACGAAACAGTTACTTTCACATATAGTTTAGTCTGTAAGGTGTTGAAAGAGTTTATGGTGGGCATAAATAAATACAATCTACATCAGTCGCTGCTACTGACTTAGGGAATCAGATTTTTTTTATTAAGTAATGCTCTAAAATAAACAAAAAAATTAAAAAAATTTGAATACAAAAATTCCTTATCTATCAATTTCTTGTCACACATAATCAGTATTTTGATTTGCGTCTAGGAATTTACTGATCAGAACTAACTTGAATAACTGATAAAAGCACAAAACTTTATATTTTAAACAGGTTAATGCTGATAAAACCATAAAATAAAACTTTTTTAATGACTTTTTTTCTTGAAAAAAAAAGATATAAAAACTATTTTCTGAGAGATTATTTCTGTAATTGTTTGTTTAAGGAACCAAATAATGAAACTTTGTGACCTAATCAATAATATATTTGTCGTTTTAGAAGGAATAAAAAAGCTTGTATCTTAAAATTATTAAGTTTAGATTAATATATATCTTCAATAACAAAATATTGCAACTCAAACCTAATCTAAAAATTAAAATGTCAAATGTGATATTAAAAATATATACAAGTTTCTATACAACAATTTTATTGTTGTAAATTTTTACATAATTCTTGTTTTGGTTAATAAACAATAGATATAGATAGAAGTAGAAAGCAATATAAAGTTGAAACTTGTCAATTACATGTGTCAACAGGTATTTATAGATAACAGAAGCCTTTATCAAAAACTGATGCTAAATTATGCGTGATGGTAGAGTTCCAAAATAACATAATTGGCTTTTTAAAGAACATTTTGTGAAAAGAGCTAATAAAACATTTTCCAGTCTTAACAAAAACTTTCTAAAACTTCTGAAAAACAAAATAATCTTTGTAAAAAACCAGTTTCAGATACAGACAGAAAAGGAATCTTTTAAACATGATTGATTATTAATAGTCAAAATGAATTATTTATCGGCAATTACAAGTCAAAGAAAAGTTATTCAGGGTATTTGTTAGATCTTGTGGACCTTTAGTTTGGTCGATAAGTCGAAGTCTGTTATTTCTTTTGTTATTTTCAAAAGTCTGCATAAGTTACTAACGACGTTTTAGACCCGGAAACCTCCACACACCACCTTTGCTAAACTGCTGTTGAAAGCGAGAGAAAAAAGAAGAAAGAAAACTTCACTGCTTAAAAGCATGTGAAGCAAGGAGAAGCCACACCCTTTATTCTTGATATTTTTTATATTTAAGTTAAAATTTTACGCGGAAAATATGTCTTTAAAACTAATTTGTCAAAAGTCTGTAAATAGTTTCTAGAATGTCTGATTAAATAAATTTAAATAAATATTTTAATAAAAAGATTTATAACACGTGTAAGATGCTTTTTAATTATTTCATTATGATTAAAACCAATTAAATAAAATTCTATTTTATCCTAAACAAAACAAACTCTAAACTTGTTTTCATAAAATTAAATCAGACAAAAATTTAGACAGTAAATATTAAGCAAACTTTCTAACCAGTGATTATCAGAATAGTTTGTTAATTTCTCAGTTATTATCTACAAGTTTAGTTCATAACACATTCCCTAAAAAAGGAACCACTATCTTAGTTTAATTTCAAAACCTCTAGCTCAGGAATTCTTTAAACCCTTTGAAGTTCCGAACCAAAGTTGCTGCAAGCTACGTACTGTAAGGTATCTCACCAACATAGCTAAGATAGTTATTCAAAAAAGTTTGAATTTTTAGAGCTTTTTGATTATCATTTTCAGGTTTTTTTTATTTACTGAGCCATACCAAGTTGATATGCAGTTTTAATTCTAAAAACTTGAAAGTAAAACTTAGAAAAGGTAAAGTTGATAAGGTCATAATTTGAGTTCATTTAAATAATGGAAGTTTTGTCGCATATACTTGTTCAAAATAAAAGTACCTTAACTTTATTTTTCAAAATTAGCATGTCTGAAACTTTAATTTAACTTGAAAGAACTAAAAAATGTTTCAAAAGTTTTATGCAAATGAACAAATTTGATTTAATGTAGCACAATTAACTTTCTTAGTAGAAAAAGTTGGCGATTAAAGCTGGAAAATTTATACTGTACACAATCAAGTCATAAACATCATAATTGCTTTCATAAATCGCCCATTAGGTCTTTCACGAATAAAATTCAAAATAATTTATACTTGAATATTTTTCAAAGATAAAATTTCAAGAAATATGAAAGATATTTTAAGTTAAGATATTCTGCTGAAGAAAGATAGATGTTCACTAATAGTTAGTTAAGTAATAAAGTTTTAAGGAGGGACTACAGCTTAACAGTAAGCTTAGTAACTTATGGAACCAACTAACAAGTTACATCAGTTAAGTTCATTTCTTTTCAATAGTAGCTATTACCTGAATTACTACTTGTAAAAATTATTTGGACTATATAGCAGCTGTAAACTCATGAATTGAATAATAAATTTAATTGGTTGCCTAGTATGTTACCCTAGATGTAATTCTTGATGTCAATCATATCAAGACTTAATGCTAAAAATTTCTAATTTAGACGAATTTTAAACTAAATTTTCAAAGTTGTTGAAAGAAATAAGGGTAAAAATTTGAACTTATTGAAACGTTAAACGTTGAGTGATTAACGATTTACTTTTAGAGTCTTACAGTACTGAATATTGAATCATTAAATCTTAAAAAACAGACAAATTATCAAGAAAATCTTCTTAACAATAATCTTTATAAGTGTAATAGATTATTTAATAATTAAAATGTTGTTTAGAATCCAACGTTTCGGATGATTTATTCGAAATTTAGTTGTATTGATCCAAATGTCATTTAAAGTTTAATGAAATGTGCAAATTATCCAACAATAAGATGAAGATGACGTCATCTTTTCAGTTAGAAGGCTAATTAACAGCTGCAAATATACTAAAATTGTTACAGACAAGAATTTGGTTACTCTATATTTAAAAGTATGATTTAAACTTATTTTTGTCATCTATCAAAAGAATGTTATTTTTCAAGATATAAGCTTGTTTTTCAACTTGTTCTTTTCTGTCATATCGAAAATTTGTAGTTTTCTTTTTTAAAAACAACAACAACATCTTTGAAAATTAAATCAATTTAGTAAGACAATATTAAAACATCCATAATTACCACGAAACAAGCTGAAACTAAAAATATCTAAAAAGTTTTCTCTAATCTTCAAAGTAACTCAAACTTATTTGTGATTTATTATTATTTGATAAATAAATAATATTATGATTATTTCACTGAAAAACCTTCAAACTGAAAACTGACTGTTTCTAGCTGATTAGAAAATAATATCAATTTCATCATCTGTTCTTTCAAAGAAGAGGACTTTTATAAATAACTTCAAAATCTTTTTAGAAGAAGCTACGCTTAAAAGAAAACTTTCAAAACATCATCGTAAAAATAAAACAACTTTCAAATCTGCTTTCTTATGCAACTATTTGATTTTAAACATTTATCCACGTCACAAAACTTATTAGTAAAAGGATGAAGATCACACCCTTAATGTTATCGTCAAACTCCACCACCCATATTGAAGGACCTAAAAATCTGTAACCTTTAGGATGAACTTTGACCCTTTGACTTAAAATCTAAATTGATAAGTCTCATCAACTACTACACATAATATTTTCTCAAATTTTCGTCTGAAATCGAAACTTATCGGAGATTTAATAAGGCTCGGGTAGGTAGCCTTAAGTAAACATTCACAATAAATATTAGTTTACAAATTAAAAGCAATCTTAGTATAAACCAAGAACAACATTAGCACAACGGTCATTTTAAGCACTCAACAAAAGTTACAATAATTTTAATAAACTTGAAAATATTGAAGGGACAATAGAATTCAAAAGAAAACTCTCTTACTTGTAAAACGACGCTTCTGTCAAACTCATAGGCGCTTGGACGTCCTTGTAATGTACTAAAAGCTATATTTCCACCGGTTAGTGGTGAGATATCACTAAATTCATCCGTACATAAAGCCTTTTGCTCATTATATATTGGAACAATTTCCTAAAACATGATGAATAAATGTCAAAACATTGTGAAATTCTCTAAATACAAAGATAAATATTTAGATAAACAAATCGAAAACCGGTTCAAGTACTTTATAAACTCTGTGAAATAATTCAAAACTTAAATTTAATCATTAAAGAAGCCAATAAAAACATAAAAGTTATTCAAGTGACTTATCTTCAAACGAATAGAAACACTAACTTTTATTCCTACTTCTACGTTTGGTTTCCTCAAGTATTTATTTAAAAGTAAAGGATGTAAAGATAATAATATGATACGGGGCACATGTTAATAAGATAAAAGCCCTTTTCAAAACCTCTTAAAATGATTTTAGAAAAATTAAATATAAAATAAACTATCACAGTAAAAACTTAGATTCGTAAATACTTAAAATGTTCAGTTAGTTTTTTGACTAGGCAAAAAAGGACTTTGATTTGAAACAATTTGATAATTTTCGATGACATCTTTTCAATACCGTCTTCAAGGAATGATTAGGTCTAGCGGTTGCTTTTGTCGCAGCACAAAACACTTCTAAGGCTTTGAAATGGTTTTAAAGCACCCGAAATACTCAGTTATAATGGCACATAAATGACGAAACACAGAGTATATAAGTGCTTGTCGCTTATCGGAAATTAACTCACATCATTGTCAATGCCATAAGTTGAAAAGCAAGTGCCTGAGTAGTATTGCCACGGTTGCCATGGACAGTCGTTACACTTCTTTTTGTAGATAGCAAAGCTTTCTGGTCTAGGACTGTGAAACATTAGTCTCACGTATGTTATGTCGAAAGTTTTGTCTGCAAACGAAGAAAATATTCAAATAGTGTTTACCACAGAAGTTTTGGTAGTGTGAAATAATAATAAAATTAAACAAATCTTATTTGACATGCATTGATATTTTGATTGAAGTTTTTTTAACTACAAATTGCAGCAAGTAAAAGTTAGCAATTAAATACAGAATGATTGCTTGTAAAAGGAATAAATTATTTGTAGATTATCATTATAGGTCAAACTATTAGTTCTAAATTTAATCAGTGGTAACATTAAGTGTTCAATTATTTGTCAAATTGTAATAAATTGAAGCTGTTCAAAATCAAATACTTTTAAATATTTTTTATTTCATTTGAATTTCGGTTTTCTAAACCTTTTGTTTTTACGACCTTCTTAACAGAAAATTAAATTAATCAATCAAATAATTAAACCGATCAAAATAATTCCAACCAAATAATCAAATTAAAAAAATTACAAAACAACCAGAATAAGGTTACTCGACAAAACTATTATTTAGTTTTTCACTATAGATCAAACAATGTTTTATTTTCGATACCAAAGTCTGATTGAACGCATGGCTTTTAGTAAAATGTTACACTCCACAAGCTGACAAAATGTGCTGAAAGAATACAACACGTGGGCCAAAGCCCTACAATTTGTGTGGTCTGTGTTGATTCATTGTCTAGTGGACTGGTGTGGACCGGTATTGTGATAAAATCTTTTGTGACTTTTCGTCTAGTTCATAATCGACTTAGACAAATTTTTTGATTTTTTTTTTGGAGAATACCTTTCAATTCTGAATCAAGTTTCTTAAAGCTGATATATTAAAAATAGTTTATCTGATTCTATTGGATAAATCTTTATTTAAAATTACTGTTTTATCTGATATAAATCTATAAACTATTTCTGTTATTGTTTTATATTGTTTAAAAGTGACCCTTATAAGATTTAATTGTGGTTTTTATTGGCTTATTGAGTCATCTTTAAGTGTAAATGCTCTTACGAATCCTTTCATTAAAACACCTGAAAGTTATATGAAGTGTTTTAAGAGCATCTGAAGTTAAAGCAAAGAGAAAAGAAGATACTTTCAAGATAAAATCCGTTTGAAAAAACTTTTCAATTTACTTTTGAGTCTTTTATTGTTTTAATCTTAAGTTTTAACTCCAATAGAAAGAAAAATAACAAAAATATTTTTAATGAAATTGAAGACCTTCAAAATCACATCAAATAATGAAAACCAAAATATTTAAATTGTTGAGATTATATGAATCAGATATTTGATTGTGATTCATTTCTCAGCAATTTATGCTTCATATTTTTACTCTGGCTGACTCAGTACTAATAGCTTAAGTATTTTAAACTAGAGTGTATAAAACCAATTTAAAGAAATAAAAATTTAATCGATAGAGATGCAGTCATCGAAAAATTCCATTTCTTGTTTGAATGTAAAAAATGTTACTAGCATCAATCAAATTATGGAAATACTAATTTCAATTTCTACAATGAAACAGTTCAAAAAAACTACCCAAATTTTGCTGCTTTAAATTCAAAACTCAAATAAAATATTTTTGAATTCAAATTTTTTGACAGACTGTTTTTAAATTTATTGATTTGGTAAAGTTTCATCATTTCAACTTAAATTTCATATCAAGCAACCTTCTTGAATTTAGAGTTAAAATGAAGTAAAAAATTCAAATTTTCAAAAGAATATTACTGTTTAGACGTGATTAAGAGGTGTATAAGTAGATTTATTTATCAATGGTAGTTTAAAATGGATTGTGATTTCAAAAGTTTTGTAAATGAGAAAAATTTTGATTGAAATTAAATCTAGCATTTAAAATCAAGTGGTAATCATACAATTGCATATTTTGATAAAATGGGGTAATATCAAATGTGTTTGAAAGTCTACACATGTAAACAAGAACAATTGTGAACAACAAAAAAAGAAACTTAAAGAAACAAAAGATTAAGTAACAAGTTGAGAGCTTTTTTCTACATTTGGTGAGAAATCTAACTGCTTCTTCTGAAGTTTCTCTTTCTCATTCAGCCAGGACTAAAAAGAGAGGCGCAAAGAGCTTCTCTTTCTCTTTTCTATTTCTTTTTTATTGGTCGTTGAAGGCTTCAGACGTCAATGTTGTCGACGAGAAAGCGGACAGGAAATACAACGTCTAGCGTTCCGACACTTCATTTGTATACCATTGTAAAAATATCTACTATTACAAGCTAAATAAGTTTGCTCCTAAGAAAAGCAAGGAAGATTTCAAACAACTTTATGATCTACTAGATAGACATTTGTAACAAGTAGCTAAAATATTTCAAATAACTCAGAAGCAAACGATCTTAGACTTTTGATGGTGATTATTTTCATTTAAAAATGAATCACTTATAAATGTTAGACTATATATCTAAAGAACGTTACTTCGGGGTCATTAACTCAACTTTTAACTGACAGATAATCATTGAATATTTAAAGAATAATATTAAAAGTTGTGAATTGACTTCTGTTTACTTTAAACATGTTAAATAGTTCTTGATTTTCAAATATATTGCTTCTTATAAAACTTTTGTGGCTTCTAAACTGTTTGGAACTAAAAGACCGATTTAGATTTTGTCAGTTTTAAAGTTTGCTTTAAAAAATTTCATCTTTCAAAGGTTTGGTTTTAGCGACTTTTTTTACAAAGCTTTTTGCAGACAAAGAAACATTTGCGATTGGAAACCAGTTTTAAGGAAGCAATCGTTGGAATTTGTTTCTGATAAGCAGAAGCATTTTTCAACTTTCACTAACTTCAATTACTTTCAAAACTTCAGAATTTTTTGTGGAAGATAAAAGACATCAAAGATTAATTGAGTGACATTTTAAGATTTTTTAAGACTCTAAAAATTTAACATTCTTTCTCACGTTGTCAGCTTTTCTAAGATATTTACAAAAAAAAATAAAAACTGAAATTTAAACCAATTTCGAATCTTAACTCTTAAATTAAGCTGGATCAAAGAATCACAAATTTATTGATGACTCTGAAATCGGAAGATTTTAATCTGAAGAAGAAAACAGCTGAAGACACAATCCATTCAGCTACTTTTATGTTTTCTTTCAACCCTCTTTAAATTGTAAGAAGTCTTTTTAAACATTTTCTACCATTTGATACTTTCATTATCATGTTCTGTTTTAAATGGAGAAGAAGAAGAAATAAGATCAAAGTAACAGACTGAATCTATTACTGTTAACTTCAAAGCGGTAAGCAAAGGCTGATTTCACCTGGGCATCTACTTGTTATGTCCTTCTTAGCTCCCGAAACAAATTTAATGTTCAAACTTTAACAAATGTCTTTCTATTAAAGATAATTATTCTTAAAATATCTGATGAAGAATGATTTTGATATTATTGCTTAATTGGTTGATTTGACAGAATTATAAGAAAACTTTGATAGGAAATTATCAACTCTTAGTATTGACTACATAGACATACTAATCAAGCTTTCAGTCAAAAAGTTTTTTGATGTCAGTACTGTTGTTATGATGGAATCAAAAATATATGCTTCTGTAACAATGATAGCATATAATTAAAGCTTCAGTCATTACTATTCAGTCGCAAAAGTTTTCTTGTAATCTCATTAAAATTATTAACAACGTTTGTAAATATGAAGCAAAATAAAGAGATTGTTTTTCGATAATGATAGGATGATATAACGAGTCATTGTACGATATATAAATAAGTGTTTAATTTTAGTTTACATCTTTTACTATCCTTTCAATAGTTTGTCTCCGGGCGAAAGATATTTTCTTCACTTTGTGGTATTTTTTTGAAAATAATTTTTATGAGTTGTTATTCTTAGTGTTTTTATTGAATGTAAAACTTATTTTTCGCTTTTTAGGCTTCTATAGTTATGTTTATATTTCAAAATAGAACTGGGATAGATATAAAAGAGCTTGCAGCTTAAAATATACTTTGGAAGACGTCCAAAACGTAACAAACATTCAGTGAACTACCTTGAGATAATTAAATCAATTTGTTGTTTCGTGAACTTGCTTTTTTTTAAAGCTACTCAATGTTTTAAATCATAAATCAACGAAATATAAGAAAGATGACTTGAAGAAAGCTAACACTCAAGCTGTTTAGTTTTAGTTAGAAGCAGTAAATTAAAGGACCTAAAGAAACATCAAAGACCTTTATAAGAATTGGCATCTTTCCACAAACCAATTATTAAAACTGTTCGTAGCTCAGCTTATAATTATGAAGTTTCAATACATCACAAAATATATTTGTTTGTTTCCCTCTTTATTTTTTATACTGCACACTTAACATAATCCGGAAAATCAATAATAAATAAATATCTAATAGTATTGAGATTCTACATAATTATTTCTAATATAATAAATATGACAACTAAAGAGGCTTGAGTTGAAAAACATATTTTGTTCCACATCACCAAGTATTTGCAACAAATTTTATTGAAAGCTTTACTAAGCCTAGTTCATACTGGTTAAGGTTGAATAAAAGGATTGTTTACAGCTAATAGCTTTTCAATATGTAGTAATAAAATCTCTAAAAACTGCTAAAAAGATTCTTTTACCGCTTGGTATTATCCTCAATAAAATTAGAGTTTTAAATTATGTTATGAGTATTCAGCAGATACTGCTTCCAGCAGCAGATCTATCATCTCTTTTTCTTCTGCTAATAATCTCTAATTATGGACAAGGTACGTGTGGTCCGCGATAAAACAAAAACAACTTTTTTGTGGGTCAATGAGGTAAAGGCTAAAGGTCTTGGGAACAGAGACAGGGACGATTTGAGTTTTTACCGTCTCTGTCATTTTTATTTTAGACATTTGAGTTGAAATCAATCTTATGACAACTTCTTTATTGATTTTGGTTAGAGTTATTAGAATCTGTTTTCTATCTGACTCGCTTGATTACAACTAAATATAAATAGTTGAAAATTTCTTCATTATTCAGATAAAAATAAGTTCAAAATGATCTACCATTTACTATCTATCATTCAACAGGCCATCTGTTTACAATTTACTTATTTCTGATCATATCAAAAAGAGATTAAGAAGAAGATCTTGAATCTCCTACAAGAGCGTTTTTTAAGAGATTCATTCTATTGCTAGTTTTGATTACAAGTTAATAACTTTCATCTATATACTTGTAACTGAGTTAACGATTTCAAGTGATTCAAAATTATCAAAGACAAACTTGTTTAATATTTAAAAATAGTTGCTGTAAACCCTGAAAAGGAACGCTTCAAAATGCAACAAGTGAATCACTAATGATGCTGATTACACAACAATCTCATTCACAAAAAAAACTCTGCTGAAATCTTACAAGTTTTCTAGTAATCTAACAAATGCTACGAATCAGAGTCAACTTGTTCAACTTAATAAGAGTCATTAATGACGTCATCAAAGTGCTTCATTTAAATTTAACGTGGAAATATTTTTTGTAATCAGAAGCCTAAAGTTATGACGTCACTACAAGAAGACAAAATCAATTTCTCAAATGACGTCATTAGTGTTGGTGTAAAAAGCTCATTAAACTTTTTTATAAACTTAAAATAATCTACTGAAATGGTTTCGAAGTATTTGAAACTAAAGATTTTAAGTAATAAGTTAAAAGATAGAGACGATTGTGAAATTTCCAGATGAGTAAACGGGTTAGATTTGATAAATTTTCAAAGTTTTAAAATTGTTCAGATATTTGGTTGGGAATTTCAACATAATAGTTAATTTTGAAATTCAGAAAAAATTTCAAAGTTCTAGAATAAGAAAGGTTATAGAAAAAGGCCTAGGGCTAAATAGGAGATCTCAATAAAGACTTTAACAACAGTAATAGTTAACATAAGATATCAGAAAAACTTTAAATAATTACTTACTTAGATTGAGTGTTAGATTAACCATATTTGGGTACTGCACATCATGTAACATCGAATTTGATTGCCACCAGGAACGTTCTTCATTATCTTGACTTAAATCGGTCAGAAACTCAGCATTATGGCTTAATAATGGTCGACTACTGTCACAGATGTGACAGGATTTAGTTACACCTTGGCGTCCAGTTTGTAAACAGTATTCTTCTGCAGGCGTTCCACAAGTATTACTAGCAACTACGGGTCTACCATAAGCTGCATTTACAAAACTAGGTCGACATCTCTGTGCTGAGCCAGCTACATAGCATTTACTCATCTCAGCTTTGACAGCTAAGCTGGCCAAAACGAAAACAAGAACTGTACAGGTAAACATTTTGCACTTTTTCATTTTTCCAGGTTCGACCTTCCGATCTTGTATTTATAACTAATACGGAAGGTTCCGTTTAAAGACTTGCAACGAAAAAGCCTGTGTTTAATCACTACTAAGCGCTTAACCTAATAGCCAAGCAGAAAAAACTCTAAGTCTCTGTTCAAAATATAAATAAATTTAAAAAACTAAACACAAAACTGAACAAATTATAACCGATTTGATTTTGTACTCTACAACATATACAACTTGTCTTTATCTTACTGAATACCGACTAACAACCCACCTCACTTCATGCTTCACTGAACGCCACTTTTTCTCTTTCTCTTCGCTTCAACCGGCCGCAGATTCATTCGAGCATATCGCCACTCTCTCGCACCTTCTAGCATCTTATTTCTCTCTAGCGCTGACAAATTGGCGATGACAAAATGGCTTCTTACAAAAATGTCTATTACTTTCCGTTAATTTTTTAAATCGATATCTCGGCGACGATGACATCATAATCTTTCAAACTAATCATAAATTAAAGTAAAAAATGTTGGAATAAACTAAAAACCTCTTAATTGAGCTTTTAGACAATTTTTTGAAACTATCATTAAATATTTTCAGTTTGATTAAAAAACTTTTTCTATCAAAAAATAAATTGCTATTCAAGTTTTGATGATAGAGTGAAAAAAATGATATACTCTTTGAATAATTAAAGTAAGATTTAAACTAGTCTCTGATAAGAATCAATCATTTTTAAATAAAGATGCTTATCGCTTGTTAAACAACTAGCTTTTTTGAATGGTTATTATCTCAGCCTATCAGAACTTTATGCTTTCAGTCTATTATATAAGATTCAATTTTTCTGTGAAAACAGATTTTTACTTGTCTGTTGCAAAATATAATTTATCTTAATCTAAACGATTAAGTTATAAAGTAAGTTTAAATCTTTGCAAAATTATATTACAAATGTATAATCTTGAATTGATGTAAACAGAAGATATTTATCTGTAGATAAAACAGTTTGATTTATAAAGTATTAAATGTACTTTTTTTTCTTAAATTTATAAGTTTACTTTAAAATTGGTTTAAAAATCAACTAGTATTGAAGGAGAAACAACAAACTATAAATCTTAGAGATATTAACAAATTATTTACTCTAAAAATGTTTGTTGTTGCTCATATACATTTACATTAAAAGTAAGACTTATCAATCTTTAAGACATACAAAGAACTCGATTTTATTTTGAATGATTGCTCTTAAATAAACATTCAACTTTTCCAGTGAAATAAGATTTGAATTTAAATTAAAGTTTTTAAATTTATTAAAATTTCAAACACAGTTTCATTATTTCATTTTTTTCATTGATTTTAAGCTGTCTGATATATTAAGCTAATAAAAATCTACTTAAAAAGTATCTTTATAGTTTTAAAGCCAAATAAAGTTAATTAGCTTGCTAATTATTACAAATTACAACCAAATTTGTTTTAACTAACAAAGATAATTTCAGTTGTTTACCATTTAATTTGTTAGTAGATTTAGCTTAAATCTAAATGTCACTGTATCAAATGGAAAAACTTAGTAAGAAAGATAAATAGAATTTTATATCAGATTTTGACATCGTAAATTCGACTACTTTGCTCATAAAATTCACATCAAAAAAACCGAAATTTGATTAGTGACAAACTGTAAAAATAATTTTATTTATAACATATAAAAGTTGATAAAAGATTAAATAATAAATCTTTAACAGATAAGCTTTCAAGGTACTTTACGTAAATTACATAAGGTTTTTTTCCAGTTTTTTTCCAAAATATAAGTATAATAATATAATAATAATATAATATATAATAATGATATAGTAGTTGACGATAGAAGTAAATAAAAAAAGCAATTTTTAGATTTAAAAATACAAGAATTTCAATTATTTAACGGAAATACGAAATAGCCTCAAAATAACGACAAAAACGTTTTTGTCTGATGCTTTTTTTTGAACTTATTCAGGCTCTTAACATCCACAAACATAACCGGAAACTAACATGACGTCATCAAAGCGATGACGCCGAATGAATTTGATTATACAAACTGCAAAAGTTATTTACATTGCGTTAAAGGTGGTCTACTTGAATCGGTGTTGAAAGCATTCTATGGCACACGCTGACTAGACACTGTCTGATATGGGTTAGCTTCTGGCTGAGTGACAAATTAGTTGTTTTGGAAATATGTTTATATGATTATAAGAAGTTAAACAATTTGTTAAAAGTTAGTCTGAAGTCTAAAACTCTGAATTTAAACTTGACTTGTTTATTGCGATATTAAAACTTAAATAATTTCAATTAAATCATCAAAAACACAACTTTAGCTGTAATTTCAAACTATTTTCTGAGTTCTTTAAAAACAATAAAAAGTATTAATTTATTTGTTGAACCACAAACGGTACTTTTAAATTAGATTTATTTACATTTTATTGTAAACATATAAGCTTTAAAGCTTAGAATTCAATACTTAAGCAAATGATAGGTTTTGATAAAGTACAAATGATTCTAAAAATAATTTTTTTAATTATTTTAAGTTATTTACGAGTAATTATTTCCAAAAGTTTTTAATTTCAGTTTAAGTACTTCTGTAAAAGCTGCTTAAAGCTTTGTTTAATGTACTATCAACAAAGATACGACTAAATTGGAGTTTGACGGATTTGAATTATAGGGGAATTACCATCGTGTAACCAGACACCGTATGAAGTTGTAATGTCTGAAAATGTATTTTTGACGAAGCAAGTTTTTTAGATAATTGTAAAATGAAATCAACTTTACATGAGAAAATTCTGATTAGAATCATAAACTTCTATAGAAGAGAAAGTCATCACAAAAGACAACCATTACGCTTATGAATTAAAAAAAAACGTTAAATTTAGTTTTTATTGAATGAAAGTTTATAAAATTTAACTCGTTTGTCAACAAGTCTATAAAAAGAGAATTTTATAGAAGTCAATAAATTTTAAGAAACTAAAGTTTGTTTTTTTAGTAATTTATTTCTAGAAATGTTGTTAATGATGCAGTCTTTATTAAATAACTTATTTTTAGATTAAATCTGAAAACTGGACAAGCTAATTGAAAAGCCTTCAATATTTACTTCTTTTCAAGTTTTTTAAAGAATTTAATGTCTGTCTACGAAAGTTAGACAAAAACAAAAAATTAATCTCAATAAAAAGAATATGAAAACGTGAAAAAGAAAAACGAAATATTTTGGTAACAATAAAAAGACCTTCCAAAAAACTACTTTTATGGAATCTATACAGAGTCACATTTGCACCAAAACCAGTTTTAAATAATAGAATTTTTGCCTTTAAGTTGAGTTTTAGATATTTCCTTCGGCTAAAATGCTTCCGAAAACCACAAGAAATTTTTTTGTCAGTTTTTACATAACAAGTAGATTTTTACCGTTTCATCTTTAATTTCTTTCTAAAATATAATTTAGTTACAATCGCAGACTTACCTACAAAGTTAACACCGATCAACTAGAACGAAATATTCATTTTTTAAATGACGCCCCATCACAAACTAGGCAATGAATGGTAAACATGATATAAATTACATTATAACAATGCTTAAACTTCAAGTGTAATTTTATCTCACTAAAAATTATATCTTTACATAAATGTTTTTACACAGCAATTTCGATACTAAAATTTATTTAGTTAAACTTAAAACTGTCTACTTTTGAACAAGTTAAAAGAATTAATTAGTTTAAACAAATAGTTAGATGTCAAGATGAATTTGTTTTTTAAGTTTACCTTTCATAAGCATTTTCTAGCAATTATAAACAAATATTTATAGTGAAGGACTAGACGTTGATCTAAAGAGTTTATTTATAATCTAATGATCATAATAAACAAAACTTGTTGCTAAAAAGTGAACAAATAAAAGTTGGAAAAATACAAACAATTTTCTGAACGAAAGCAAAAAGGGCTGAAGTTCAATTAGTGAAGTTTGTTGTAAATAATAAAAATAATTTTAATTTTCAAAAATTGTTCGAATTTTTACTGCTGGTAAATCAATGCAAATATGTTAGCTGTGTAATTCGTTGATAAAGAGTAATGAAAATAAGTTAGTTGAGGAAAAGTTATTAAAATTAAATTTAAAGATTAGAAATACAGTAAACAATTTCAAGCTTAATAAACTAAATATTATCAATCAAATTAGGATTATCAACAATCTATCATTTACTTTTTACTAACTTAGTTTTAATTTGTTCAATGAAATTGTATTGTATATCTGAGGTTGAAAAATTTTTGTTCAAATAAGCAGCTTCTATATAAGCTCATATCTAAACTTTTCTAGAAGATTAATCGATGTCAAAAGGTTATAAGGGTTGATGTACAACTTAAAATTTAAGTAAATGTATGAATTACACCTTAATGTGTTTTCACGGGGTTTTTTAAGTTTGTTATTTAGTTCTGAAATATTAAGTTTTTGCAGCTTAGGCTTTTGATAAGTTAATTGGATTGTAAAATATTTGTACCAATAATGGCTTTGTTTTATCGACCAATCAATTTGAGTACATTTAAGATTTGATATTTTACTTTTTTAAAGATACAGAAGTTGAACTTCTTATTTGTAAAAAAATAATCTTAAACTAAAATCCTTATTAAAATTTTATGATATTCTGATGTTAGTTAACTGTTGTGGTACATTTTTGTCACAGCTGTAAAAAACTAGAGTTAAGCTACTATGGTCTAATAAATTAGTTATTTATTAACTAGTTTTTAAAATCTAGTTTGGAAATACCAATATTTTTTATTGAAAAAATATCAACAAGTTATTATGAATATATAATAATAATATATATTATATATCTTTACTTTAAGTAGTTGCTATCTTGTAACAAATAAAAGTTTGACAATTAAACAGATTATTTTTGGTAATTCTGTTTGTAAGATTACTTAAAGATTTGATTACTTAGATACTAAGATTGAAAACTGAAAAGTTATTAAGCTTTGGGTGAATACTAATCTGATAAATCAAATTTATGTGTTGTGTGCCAACAAACCAACCAGAAAAACAAACAAAATAAATTTACAATAAATTCTCTGTAAACATAAGCTCAAGTCAAAAAAATAATTCATGTTTTCTATTTAATAGCAAATATTTTTCATAAATTTTAATTGTAATTTGTTTTTATATTATATTTATTAGAACTTTTAAGTTTTGTTAGATTTACATAAAGCAGTAAGCATAAATTGCTAACAATTGACATTAGGTTGCAACTTTAGTCATAGTTAATTAGATAGAAACAGATTTACTTCCAAATTATGTAAAAGAAAGTAAGCTTTTAAAATAAATTATTTGGGGTTCAGAGTTTTGATTTTAATTTTGGTGAATATTTTTTAAGGTTTTTTAGAATTAATAAAATTCAAACTTAGAATTAATTTTTAAAACTTGTAATTTAAGCTGAGAAAGTCAGAATTTGAAATTGATCATTTTAAACTATTTTCTTCGCTTATATTACACCTTAGCATTTAGTTTTGATGATTAATAAGAATCATCCGTCAAAGTTTAGAATTGAAGTTATTACAGAAGTTTTAATTTTATTAAAAAATGTAAACTAACCTTATAAAGGTATTTTGTAAACTTATAAATTCTTATATCACTTCATAAACTTTTAGTACCTTATTTCTTAAAAAAAAGTATTTAAAAAATTTGTTTTTTTTCTATAATTAATTTTTATTACAAATTAATATCACTTCTTAAAAAACATTTTGGATTTTTATTAATCTGCTCAAATTATCGGCCAAAATATTTTATAATAATTTCTTTTTATTGATTAAGATTTGGTTTTTAAGCAAACTTATTAAAAAAAAGGGTTTTTTACTTCAATATAAAAATCATTGCATCTTTAGTCCAAATTAGTTTTGATTCTCTTTAAAAAACGATTTCTATTTGGCTAATCTATCAGAACCAGATTAGGAAATCGTATAGTGATTTCAGTTATAAATGAATTCGAAGCAGCTGTCATTGGTGAATTTATATCTATTTACTTTTTATAAGTCACAAAACGAAAAAAAGAATAAATATTATGTCAAGTCATTGTTTACTTGATGTAAATTGAGTTGTAGACTTTTGCTTTAGTATTGATTTAGAAAATAATCCTTACTACTTCTAGAATACTTTTTAAACAAGTTATTACAAATTTGTGGAGTTTATGAAAGCTTTATTACTTTTTTTCAATTAAAAATAATACTAATTAGTAATCTAATCTGGCTAATTAAAACCATAAACCAGATACGATAGTTTTGTTTATTTTATAGTTGCAGAATTCGGCTTTTGCAGTAAATGATTTATTGGTATTACGTAGAGATTATCGTTAAATTATCTTTACTTAATAAACTCTTACAGCGATCACAGAAAATTAAATATTATTTGATAAAGTGAAGAGCTATTTTATTTTAGCATAAAATTAACGATTATTAATTAGTTCAAAATAAAACAAAGATAAACATCCATTTAATTTTAGATTTAGAATACTATGTCAAGTAAATAATATAATTTATTTATTAAAGTAGTATAATCTTTAGTTAATGTAGAATTTGTATAGATAAAGCTCTTTAAAAAGTTACTTTTTTTAACTCTTAAATACAAAAGAATTTATTATGTTGGTCTTATATATAAAATTTTATTACATTTCATGATAAATTGAAAAATGAGTTTATATAAATAAGTCATTTATCAATTACAATTGTAGAAATTAAATTTTCTCAGTTTATATTATTTAGAATGATAACATTTTAAGCTGCTTAATAAAGATTTAACTTTCTATAAACATTAAATACACAAATCAAACTCTAATTAATCACTGTAAACTTATTAGTACTAAAATTACCACCCAAAATAACGTCATGAAAAACTAAAATAAATTAGTATAGAATACTTCCAAAATATCAAATAAACATATTTTATATCACTAACATCTTTTAAGCCATGTTTTTTTAAACTCATTTTAAGGTTATAAAATGATTGATTGAGAAAATTAAATTGATTCTTTTGAGCACACTCAACATTTATTAAAGTTTAAAAGATAGATATTTATGATATGAATTTCATTAAAACTTTAAATGGTGCTTAAAACTTTATAACTCTGATAGTTAAAAACTCAAAATGTAGCAAGCTAATTACTTTTATGCTATTATCTGATTGAAAAGTAAATTTACGAAAGATAACATAATTGCAAAGACAATATTGCATAAAAATTCAAACTTAAAAGAATAAATGAAACATTTATTTTGTACTTTGAATTAAACAGACTTTTATTACAAAGCTCAAATTGAATTGTTTGATTGAAAGAGACACTAAATGTTAAACTAATAAGATTTTGATGTCTACCTTCACTTGGTTTAAAACATTAGAACATAAAAGGATTTAAACAATTTTATTAACTAAAAAGTAAGAATCTAGAATTGAAAAAATATTAGATGATTTTTAAAATATAATGAATAAAAATTTTGAGATAAAAACATTTTGTTGTTTCTTCATATTAAGAAAATTTAAAACTTTAGAACTTTTTAGTATTTTAGAGTATTTTATAAATTTTTAGTATTCAAATCTGTTTAGACCAAAATTTTAATAATAAATTTTACAAGAGATAAGAAAATTCCACTAGATTTATTAAAGCAAATATTCATAAACAACAACAGAAATAATTAACGGAAATAAGATACAATAACAATTTCTTTTTGTCTTTTTACGAAACCAGTTTCAAATGACGGAAAGATTAATTCTTAAAATGATCTTTTGCTAAACCTTGATCAATTCTTGAAGTAAAAACTATTTTAATCAAACAAATTAAATCATTTTGATGCATCTATTTCCTTTTTTGACCAGTTTCGGTCGAGAACTGCCATTATGTAAGCCAGGACAGAAATTATGGAGACCCAGTTTCTGCCCATGCAGCAGGATTCCACACCAACCAGATATGCAGCGGAACAGGACTGATGCAGCTGCATCCGGCTGACGTCACAGGAGTTGTCATAATGACACTGAGTACAACTGAGGACGAACTACCTATGGGTCTCCAACTCCGGGTTTAAAATCGGATATTTGCATCTCTTAGAATCGCTGTCATTAACTCACAGAGTCCTACTACCCGGGTTTTTTCCTTCACAAATATGTGTCCACCTCTACCTAGGCTTGCACCTGCCCGTGGCAACCATCACACAAATGGTTTATAACTTGAAAACCGTTATTAATTATAATAAATATTATACGTTATCGAATAAACCTTCGCATTGTAGAGTATAATAACTATTAAAATATTTGTAATAAAAAAAAAGCTAACAAATGAATCTTCATTTGTATATTATAAGAATAAACTTTTTTCTATTAAATTATAAAGCTTTGAATTTTATATTTTCATTAAAATTTTTTAATCAAAGTGGTAATTTTCAGTTTCTTTAAAACTAAATTTGTTTAAAGTTTTAAAATTTATTTATTTATTACAATAAATCCGAAGGAGGGTACCTGAAGAGAGCACCTCTCGCTAATACACATTCTCACAAGTAACATCTATTTAGCCAAAAATATAGAAAGCAAAAGATGTAACACATGGCATTTCAGTAGTCCTCGTGGCATATAACAGTGAACAACTACAAAGAACGTTGATAATATAAAAACGGGAAATATCACAGTTTATAAATGGTAATGTTGGCAATATTATAACGGTTTGACTTCTTCTTGAACAGCAGCATAATTCTAAACTTTCTTTTGATTATAAATTATATAATTAATACATTTTTTATTCATTGATTTTTAAGACTGATTAGTCTGATTCATTTTGATCTTTATGAATAGCAGTGAGATTTGAATCAGAGTTTATTTCTCATGAGACTCTAATTCTACTTCCCTGATGATCTTTTGAACCTCCTGATCCGGAAGATCAAATCCCAGAAGATTTAGAAGGATCATAAGCTATTGGAATTTAAGAAAGTCTGATTAATCGGCGTCAAAAACGCGAAAAATAAATTTCAGTGACAGTAAAATGCTCGATAATTTAATGATTACGTTTTCTTCTGGAATCCATTCGCTTGAGATGAAAAGCTCTTGCGGTCGAGTATTCGTGTATGTAGCTCACTTTAGCTGTCGAATTTCTAACCCACAGCCACGTGTTGAATAAATAACAAAATAGTTGAAAACCTCATCAAATTTGAATATAATGAAGTTTAAGGCATAAGTATTTCTCAGCCGGATTTTAAAGACTCATTTCTACTTGTAAAGGATCATGATTAGACTCTTTACTCGCTAACATCATTGATAAATACAAACTTCTTAAGACTCAACATGAGTCTGAAGATTTGGGACGAATCATTTTCAATTGAAACAGTTTATTGTCATAAATATGAAACAAATTTCAAATTTTTGATAAAAATTTTTTTAATAATTTCAAAAAGATTCAATTTCTTTCATAGACGTTCGAAACTGGTTTGAAGTTAACAACAGCATTTGTCGATATTGAATATCTCCATAAATATTATCTATTTCAAATTGAAAAGACATTTCAGCATTTTCAGCAAAGACCTCCTCCTCTGGATTTACAAACATGAAGTTAGAATCCTGAAAAAATAATTATTGCTGAATAGAAAATCATTCCAGATTTTATGATTTTACTTTTGATCCAGTACTTGATCCAGTGCTCTTCAGTTTACAGATGATGATGTAATGAGAAAAATCGAATCGAACAGAAGGTAGTTTCTGTTTAGAGGTCTCAATCTCGGAAACCATCGAAGCTAACAAATTCTAAGAGAATAGTTGATGAAGTTTGAATTCAAATAGAAATATTCAAACTAACAATATTAAATGGTAAGTTGATGTATCTTTCATTTACAATAAATCCGACACAAGTTGTACACTTCGTCACATCTTTGTTTTGAGAATTAGATAAAATCTGAAAGTTTAGAGTTATTTAAAGACTATTTGATCATTAGAATGTCTTTTAAACCTCTATAAACTTGTTTTTATCTTCAAAAGAGCTTTTGGATTGATTACAAGAACCAAGAAGAGTTTCTCGTAAAGATAAAAGAGCTTTTCCAGAGTTTTGTTGACGAGTCAACGAGTAGCAGGTTGTGAAAGCGTAGATTATACTATCTTGCTGTTCTACATCAGTAGATTCCTACAAAAAAATAGATTTAAAAAGAGTTATTAATGACGTCATCACTTACATCATCAATATCATCTTTTAAAACTGTTCCGATCGTATTTTGTTGGATTAGAGCTTTGGTGAGAGACGTGATATCGAGTTTCGACTTTTTAGTAAATAGTTGAATCAGTAATTGATGGATTCCATCAGAGTCGCCATCGGTTGGAGGAAATCCTGTAAAAGATGAATAAAAAAAGAGGATAGAAGATATTGATTTGATCTTACCCATAAGAGCAAGGTTCACTGTTAATCCAGAGTCCACATCCATTTCAATCTGATCATCATCATCACTTAAGTCAGAGTCGTCTTGGATGAGATCTTCTACTTTTGATTTTTTTAGGTTTTCAGACATCTTTTTTGGCAGTAACTGATGAAAGAGAAAATTTGAATATTCATCAAATAAAAATATAATTTCAAATTTACTAATAATAAATATTAAATAAATAATAAGAAAGTTAATTTTTTATAAAATTTTACATCAACTACTGATAGATACTTGTAAAGGTCACTAAACATAAAATGAATCTTTGGCAGAGGATTTTTTATAGAAAACTGATTCCTTATTTAATTTGTTGAGCTAAACCCATGGTTGCTGGTTAAAAAATCAAAGTTTTGATCAAGGTAAGTGCAATAAATAAATTTAATTTGTAGAATTCTAGGAATGAATTTTAGCTACAAAACTTATTTTCCTAAAAATATTATTAGAAACACTTTAATTTTAAATAAACATATTTTTAAAAAGGGTGATTTGTAAGGTAAAACCCCTTAACTGTGAAAAGAGTTTCATTCTGAAAATAATTTAATAATTGTTGTCATAAAAACACAACAGGTTTACTTCAGACAAGTTTTGAACTACAGATTTGAGTATAGAGCTTATATAAAGGTGATAGAAACAAATTGGTTGCTTGATGTACTTTACACCAGTGAAGCTATAGATTAAGGCCATGAAAAACGTCTGGGTTTGTTGAAAATACTCAAGGTTCTTTTAGAATTAACAATTTCAACTATAAAAGCAAATGATAAATCCATCTCTATATGATAATATAACATATATTATATAATATTATATCCATAATATAAATCAATCTCTATATACACCTACTTATAACCCCCTTAAAAATTTATAGTTTTTCAGTTATATTTTATACTACAAAATACTTCAGATATATTTTAATAAAATCAATAAAAATATATAAAACACTAATATAAGCATTTTATGAAATATTATTAAAATTAGTTTTGCTTACTGGCTTTATTAATAGAAGATGACTTTTTAGTTTTGTCTTCTTTGTCAGGTTTCAATAGAGTCAGTGGAACGTTATTCTTAACAGCTTGAAGAATAATCTCTTTTTCAATATGCTGGTCAACTGCTTTTTGAATTGTCTGTAAAATAACAGTTTTAAATCTAATTTATAATTTGAACAAATAAAAGTTATAAATTTCAAAATTATCTAAATATTATATTCAATTTCTAAAATTTATTATTTGAAATTAAACTTAATTTTTCTGAAGCATTAAAATATGAAGAATCTGATTTTGGTAACATAAAAATCTATTTGAAAATTTCTAAAGATTATCACCAACCTTATTCAACGCAGCAGTTTCAATATGCCTCACTTTTTTAGGGGCAATTTTCCGAGCTTAAAAGGAAAACAAAAAATATAAGAAACCTTAAAAATCATAAAACAATAAAAGATATAAAAAAAAGTTTCAAAAATATATAAGAAACATATAAGATAATCAAATTGTAAAATGTTATTTATAAATATATATATACAATAATTGATTAAAACTTTAGGTTTCAAGAAACTCTATCAGTGAAAACCCACCTCCTTTTCTAATAACTTTACTCTTCTTGTTAATCTTATTCTTCTTCGAAGCGCTGGGAACACTCACTTTAGTTTTAATTTTACCTTGAGGCATCTAAACAACAGTGAACTATTTTCTGGAAAAAATATTTTCTATAAAAAATTCAGTAAAATTATTAAATGAATATAAAACAAATAATTTCTTTTTCAAGATGACAAAATAGAAATATGAGCTTATATTTAAACAAAACAAAATTATAAAATTAAATTTATTATATTTTAAAAAAAATTAGAAACATAAAAACTATAAAATTATCTTTGTTATGATTTAAATAATTTAGATTATAAAAAATTATGTTATGAAAAGTAATATCTAATCAAATAAAGTATAATCAAATAAATTATCAGGAAAAATATATTCAAATAATCTCAAATTTCATTCTTATAAGTTTTGATCAGTTATAAACCAAGTTTTTGGTAATTTAGAACTATTTAAAGTGTTTCAAAACATAAAACAACTAACTAGCAACGATAGTAAGAAAAAATAAAACTTTTTAGTTAAAAAATATTTTCAAACATTAAATAATAAAACGAAAAAATAAAAGGATATCTAAAGGATAGACACAAAAAAGAAATAAAGTTGACTATAAGTTTTCATGTAAGGACTCGATACTGTAGTTATTACACGAGGTATTACCTTAGTGGCGGTTAATTTGTCCTTTTAATATTTCAGATTTAATAAATATAAAAATTAAATTAAAATTTGAAAAAATTAAGATTTATAGGTATTTAAGATATAAATAAAAGAATATCAAGTTTTCTAGTTTAAATACTTTATCTATTTAATATATCAAAACAAATTTTGCTCTCCATGATATTTATAATCTCTAATCACAGCTTCCATTAGTTTGGTAGTCTATTAATTATGCAAAAACCTACAAACATGGCAGTAACAAAAAGGAAAAATATATTAAAATGAAAAATATCATTTACAGTAATTCATAGTAACATCAGTTTCTTTAAACTCGGAAAATAAGTTTCAATCGTAAAAAGTTTATTCTTACTTATCATTAAATAAGATGAAACTTTTAAATTGCTGGCTGATCCCCTACATAATTTTAAAAAAGTTACCTAATTTTTGAAATATTTTGCAATAAATTTTTAATATTTAGTTTTTTATACATACAGTTTTTCATATTTTGAATTTCTTGTCCATTAGTCCTTTCCCCAAATTATAACAACTCAGACGACATACATTACATCTTAATAAGCCTATATCACCTAGTACATAGGTCAGATTGAATTTTTTCTCGTACTCCACAATTATTACATGAAACCAGCTGCCATCAGACATTGTCTGCGTTGTTCAAGCAGAAGTTAAACCGTTATAATACAACATTGCCAACATTGTCATTTCTAAACTGTAAATTTTTCCCCTTTTTTATATTATTAACATTCTATGTAATTGTTCACTATCATATGCTTTGAGGACTTACGAAATACGATGTGTAGCATCTTTTTCTTTGTATATTTCTAACTTAATAGATGATATCTGTGAAAATATATGTTAGCGAGAGGTTCTCTCTTCAGGTACCCTGCTTCGCATTAAATGTAATAAATAGATAAATTAGCAAACAACAGCACTTATATATAAATTATCATTAAATATTATTTAGTAAAATAAAAACTTATAATTAACTTGGAAAGTGAAAATGAGTTTATTGCAAATATTCATCAAGATACATTCAAGTCTTAAATACTGTTAACAGTTGAGCGTGTTTTAAGTTCATCATAAGAAAGACGTCTGAAAGAATTTTCAAAATTCTTTTCAAGCTTTTGTTTTATTATTTTTCATTAAAATATTAAATAACCTTTCCAACTTTTATTTAAATAAAAGTATGTATAGATATATATAACTATAATACATGTAGTTAGTATATAAGACCTATCAGTAATAGTCATAATTTTTCAACAAAACAAAGTTTTTTTGACAAATAAGATTTTTTATGGGTTCTTTACTTAATTTTACAATAAAATTCATCAAACTTTTTTATTCTTTTTATTTTATAAATTGTTAATTAGGGATTTTTTCCACAGATTTTTGTTTCAACTAAAATCTTTACTCTAATCTGAATGAACAAAAATCTTGTTTTTTAAATTCAACAAACTTTTTTATCGGTTTTTAACTTTTTTATGTTGTAGCTTCTGCGGTGATACTATAAATATTAGTAACACGTGTAGTACTAACTATCTTAGTTTTATAGCTTCAGTAATTCTTTATTAAGTCTGACTTTAGCATTTTATATCTTAATAGATTCTTAGCTTACATATTTGCATAACAAACTCCTAGCAAAACCATCAGCAAAGTTAAATGAGTTTTCTGAGATTGTAAATGGATTCTAGAACAAAAATTAACTCCAAAAAACTTCTTTCAAAATGTTTTGTAATCTTTGGAAATGATATATTAAAGTTTGATTGTAAATAAAACAAATAAACAATAAAATTATTTTCAAATTTAAATAATTTTCAAATAATGATAAAGATCAAGTCTTATGATTACTAAAAAATTCATTCATCAAAAACTGATTAATGATTAATGATGAACAAACAATTTGAAGAAACAATAATAGATCAAAAGTTACAGATTTAGAAATCAATAGAAACACAAGGCAGCGAAAAGATTTGATTGAAAGAATATATATGAAGATGATTGCAAAAGAATAAATGTTGAATGAATCAGGTAAATCAAGGAGTTGATACAACTTTCGAATCAATGAGTTGCTTCCAGACCTTTCCAGTAGGATAAATATGATCTTCCACAGATTCAGACTTCATCTCTGTACTGTAACCAGGTTCCTAGAAAAAATATTTTCAAATATTTTTAAATTATTTTTACAAAACAAACCAGAGGAGGCATGTATGATGCATTTTGAATTCGAACAGGATGTATAAAATGTTCATGAAGATGATCTACATATTCACAAGATCTACAAAAACCAAGATTTACATCCGAGATCTAACTGAGGATCAAAGATACAAACCTGTTATGAGTAGTAGTTGATACACAAAGATAATCAAACATGATAATATGTTGAACCATCTCACAAAGACCCACACCTCCCGCGTGAGGACATACAGCAACTAAATCATCAAAAATAAAGATTAAAAGACTCTTTTAATCATTCAAAGAACCTCCAAATTTTTTTGCTAGAAGCAGAATAGCTATATTTTCATTAATTGATCCAACACGAGCAGAGTCAATCTGAAGAAACTTGATTGCATTTGATTGAAGTAATTGTTTAAAAATTACTCGATTTGAACAACATTCACCAGTCGCTACACCAACATCATATTGTTGAAGTTGCTGAAAAAATATATAATAGGGTTTCAAAACAAATATTTAGACTTTAAATAACAGGGTTTCCAAAATTAAAAACTGAAATACTTTAGCAATTTTTGAGTGTCCTAACACATCATCAGGATGAGTTGGCTCCTCAATCCATAGAGGTTTAAACTCCACTAACTCCTGCATCCATTCAATCGCATCATCAACATCCCACTTTCCATTTGCATCCATCATCTAAGACACAAATCTTATAAAATGATTCCTAAATCTACATCTCTTACTAAATCTTTGTCGTATCCAATCTGATCCCGGATTACTCTTGCTCTTCGTTTATCATCTTCTAGATCATCTCCTACTTTCATCTTAAACCTAAAAGTTTGTTATTAAGGGGTCAGAGTTTGGGGCACCTTACCGAGTCCAGCCCTCCTTCAAAGCTTGTTGACATTTCTGTAAAAATTAAAGAAATTTTTCAAGAATAAAAATTATTTTATAATAATAATTATTAATATATATAAAAGGTATTTGAACTAATTTCATTTAAATCAAAAAAAGTTTATAAATAAAAGCTTACTTGTATGAGTAATTGGTCTGTGTACCCTAACCAAGCAGTTGAGGTAGTATATGCAGGATAACCGGAGTTTAAAAGGTTTTGTTCTGTTAAAAACAATCAGTTTTTTGGGATTAACTTCACTATATATGAAAGCAACAAGTAAAATGGTTTCTAATAATTTTATGAAACTTAATTCTTTTTGTTTAAATACCTCTTTCATTTTGAGTGGATTTATTCTTTTTTAATATTTCAATTGCTTCTTCTTTAGTTAAAGCGTCAGATCTACAGGAGTAAAGACTAATATAAAGAAGTCTCATAAATTTGTAACTTACAAATAGGAGAAATCAACCAAGTTCACAATTTCCTCTGGTGTTAAATCTGATAACAATTTCCAAACTGGCTAAATATAAAATAAATAAAATAAATAGTTTAAAAAATTTCAAAATCATGATAATAAAGAGTAAATGAGTTAATATGATAAACTAAGAAATTTCATTAATCAACATTTTTAAAGATTACTTTTAGTAAGCCAATCAAATTAACAGATTAGATTAGTTTAATAAATATCTATAATGCTGAAAAACATTTAGTACAAAGTACAAAGCAACCAGAAAAGTATAAAACATTTTTAAAAATATAATTTTACTTTTTTCTCTTTTTTAGCCCAGAAGTCCCACAAAGCGTTTAAAACACTGGCTGTAGCCATATGAGTAGCTCCTTTTTCAGGACCAAGCTAAAAAGTTAGAAGATCATCAAAAAAATAAAACTCAAGAATGCTTTGAAGTTGTTCTTAACACTTCTTAATGACATATGATTGGTTCTTACCCATCTTAACTGTCCATCTTGTACAATTTCTCTCCAAAATTTACCAAAATTTCTGAATATCTCATCAATATGACGTCCAATCAACATAGGTCTGATGACTTCAACAGCTTTGACCACTAAGAAAAATATTTCAAATATAAATTTCTTCAGTTAAATATCAGAATTACTTATTTCATTTCCACGTCCGACTGAAAATGCAATCCCAAATCCTTTTAAATTATCTTCTGAAGATGTTTCAATGACTGTATAAACAGCTGAATAGTCAGGATCTTTATGCTGTGATTAGAATTAGTTTGAAAAGTTTATAAAATATATATCTAAAATATCTGATGATATATTTATTCTTCTTCTTAATCATAATATTACAATATTTTAAAATGATTTAGAATAAAAATGAAAGATTAATTTGTTGAACTCACCATAGCATCTGATCCATGTAATTCTAATGATGTAGGAAATCTAACATCAAATACATCTAATTTGCATATAACTTCAGACATTTTAAGAGCAGTTAAAATCTAATAAAGTAAAAATATTTCATTAAAAATAACTAAAAATGACTATATTAGTATTAAAATATTTTATATAAAATTTGCTGAATAATTTAATATTAAGAGAAAAATCCCAACAACAAAAAAGCTTTAGAACTTGTTTTTAAATTAAAAAACAGTCCAATAGGACAAACTGTAAATTCCCCTACTTCGAGAGTTATGATTATTTTAATTATGTCGTCTACAAGTAAAAAACAATTGTAATAAGTTTCTAATTAATTAAAATTTACGTTTCTACAGTTATGATTAATGTTTGCAAAATATTTTTATTAATCAAATGACATTCTAATTTCGCTGAGTTTGTACTAGAGCAGCTTAAACTTTTACATTTAAATATAACAATTAGTATATGTAATGTAATTTTAAAAGCATTATAAATTAGTTTAAAACATGGCAATAACATTTCTTGATTTATTTAATTATTATTTATGATTAAAAAAAATAAAATCTTGCTAAAAATCGACAGTTTATCAAATTAAAAGTTCTAATAAAGTCTCCAATTCTTGAATACGATGTGTCTGGATGCCGTATCAAGTTGGTGATGTCAAAAAATCGAATCTGTTCAGACGATATTTACAACGATTCGAAGTCGTTGTTCAAGCAGAAGTTGAACCGTTATAATATTGCTAACATTTTCATTTCTAAACTGTCTTTTTTTCTCTCTTTTTTATATTATTAACATTCTTTGTAATTGTTCACTGTTATATGTTTTGAGGGCTATTGAAATACCATCTGTTACATCTTTTACTTTCTGTATTTCTAACTCAATAGATATTATTTGTGAGAATGTGTGTCAGCGGGAGGTGCTCTTTTCAGGCACCCCCTTTCTCGTTTATTATAATAAATAACCACATAATTGCAATAAAGTTATTGCTTAAAATTCTGTTGGTTATTCCTGATTTAAATTAATTTTAATTTAAAACTAAATGTAAAGTTCTGCATAGTCCACTTTGTAGTTGTAAATATTTATTTAGATTTCTTTTAAACCGTTGTTTATTACTTTTAATAATTTATAATTTATTATATAAGTTTTGGTTTTATTTTTAAACCTTTATTAATTTACTTTTTTTTAATTAGTTTATTTTCCGAAAAATTTTTATTTAAATGATATTCAATTTACTTCTCATTATAATCTTTATTTAAAACAAATCACTTAAAACGAATAATTAAATTATGTTTATATCTAAATTAATAAAAATTATTTTAAAAAATTAACAAAAAAAAGTTGTTTTGTTGAAGTTAATAATAATAATAAATTTATAAATAAGAAAATTGAAAATGAGTAAAAAGTATTCATTTTTCAGAAGAATAAATAAGAAATGAACACTTTTAAACCTAATGATATCTCTGATGTTTTGTCAGGTTTCAAAAAACCAGAAAATATTCAAACTTTCACTTCAAAAATTACTGAGTTCATCAATCAAAGTAATCTTAAAAAAATAGTTCTTATAACTTGTGGAGGAACAAAAGTCCCTCTTGAACAAACTTCTGTAAGATTTATTGATAACTTTAGTAGCGGGAAACGAGGTGCTATTTCCTCTGAGGAGTTTCTACATGCTGGTTACCACGTGGTGCTACTACATAGAAAAGGCTGCGTGTTTCCTTTCATGAGAACAATTGTGACAAGAGATGAAAAATGGATATCATCTGTATCTTTTACTGATAATTTATTGGATTTAAATGATGATAAAAAGATTGAAGCCTTAAAATTTTATCAAAAGTATAAAAAGGAGAATAAATTTTTCTCATTTTCATTTGAAACTTTAGATTGTTATCTTTATTATTTACAAGAAGCTTGTCAACAAATGAATCATTTGAAATCAAAACTTTTAGTCTATCTAGCTGCTGCTGTTTCTGATTTTTACATTCCTTTTAATTTACTGCCACATCATAAGATACAATCATGTGAAAGTTTGAATCTGAAACTTATCCAAGTTCCCAAGTTGTTACCAGTTCTGAAAGCATATTGGTGTCCTGATGCATTTGTAATTTCTTTTAAACTTGAAACTGATGAGAAACTTCTTTTGAAGAAAGCTCTCAATGCACTGAAAAAGATTGAGCATGATGGAGTCGTAGCTAATCTGTTGCAGAACAAAGATGAAAAAGTTACACTTGTAATGAAAGATCAGAGTATGAAAGACATCATTAAAGAAGACTCTTGTGAAAACCTTGAAAGCAAAATTGTTGAAAGTTTAAAAGAGCTTCATATCAATTTTTTGAAATCATGAAAAGATTTATTCAATTTATTATTTTTTCTGAGTTTTCATGAAAATGTCAAGTATATAAACAGATTAATAATTCATCTACAACAGAAGTAATTAATTTGATGGAAAACGTTTTTGCCAAGGAAAAGCCATCTGTGCTTCTTGATGAAGAAAGTTAGTTTCATCTAAAATCTTTTTCAGATTTTTTCTCTTTGTTTCCAATATAACTTCAAGTTGTTCTTTACATAGAAGCAACTTTGCTTGCTGTTGTAAATAAAAATTTTGTTAAAATATACATATATATACTAATAAACAGTTTAAGTTTTAAGCTTGCTAAGACAATTATAAAACTTGAATGAAATTATTCAGCTTAAAATTAGATTTATTTTAGTAGTGCCTATATAAAAATTTAACAAATAATATTTCTAACAAGTTCTTATGATGTTTAAACGTAACTTCAATATACCAACAAATAATTAAATTATTTATTTATAGCAATTATTTATTTATTTATGTGAAAGTAAGAAAACTATATTGTATAAGGTTAATTAGAAATTTATCAAACTTACTTCATCTTGGTTAGCAGTTTCCATATTCACATTTATAGATTCACTAAAATAAAAACATTAAAGATAAAATAAAGATTTAAACAAAATTTAACTTTTAACAAATTTGATTAACTTATAAAATATTTCAAATTTGACTTCTAACCCCGAGTTAGAAAGTTCCATAAATTTCAACTTTGGTTCTTTTGAATCATCAAGACCAGCCTCTCTTTGAACACAATCTTTATAAACTGAATGAAGTTGCTGGAAAAGTTCCTCATTTTTTTGAAGAAGAACTTTTGTCTTTGTTAACCTTTCCTGCCCTCCACGGTGGAAATTGACATGAGAATTAGATTTAGTAATAGAAACAACCTGCTATAAATATAAGTTTGATTTTTGAAAACAATTTATAAACATTTTTACTTGGACTATTTCTTGGGTTCTACTTTTTATTTCAAGTAAATGTTCTAAAGCACTATCAACTGAGTTGATAGCTTCTAAATCTGAACGATGGTGTGCTTTGATATCATTTATTGAATTAAAAGCCATACCTAAATACTTGCCTATAAATTTACCTGAAAATAAAAACTTTAAATATTTTGGAATTTCAAAAAATTCAAATTTTTAACAACTTTTATAAAAGCTATTCTTTAATCAGATGAAAAGAAAGAAACTAACAACTAAAATTATTAATTCAACTTGAAGTTAATTCATATAAGTTAATTTATATTTTAGATAATTTCATATTCAATTATATAATACTAGTTTTTATCATGATTTACATGTAATGAATAGTCTGAATATAACATATTTAGATATATTTAATATAATCTATATATAATGATCTACAAAACAAAATATCTCCTAAGAAAGTAAATATCTAAAATAATTATCTTAAAAATAACAAAGATTTGTACATCAGAAAGATATAATAAAATAAAAAAGTAATTTTCTCTGATTAAAATCAACTTTAAACATTATTTCAAGAAGGTTTTAACCATATTTTCAAACAGAATAAGTTTAGTAAAATAATATCATTATATATATTATATTCTATATCACCATATTATGATTAAATAATTAAAAAATATTTATACACTATAAATTTAAATATCCAAAACTAATTTTCGGATAAATAAAAAGAAATACTGAATTTGCAAAAAAAAGTAAAATAAAAAAATATAAGCCAATAATTGTAAAAGGTTAGATAATTGTGGGTATTAGTTGTTCAAAGTAATAAAGAAAGAAAAACTTAAGTTAAAAATACGTTTTAATATATATTTAATTATGTCTACAAAATATTTCAAAATAAAAATAATAAAAAGAACGACTTTTCATTACAAATTATCTGAAACATTTATTTGCAATAAAATCTGGCTTTTTGTTTGAAATATTTTACAACTCGATCAAATAAAATCTATTTTTGTAATAAAATCCCCTAAGTAGCTACTATAAAAATGTAAACTTAACGAAACTCAAATGCCAGTAGTTCAACTTATAAAAACAAGTATATATTTTCTTAAATATTTTATTTATTATTATTTAATATTAAAGAAGGAAACGAAAAATGTGTGCTTTTTAAGCCGGGTCTAAAGTTTCTCGCGGCATATGAAAGACCTCATGATTGACTCTTACCGAGGTTCCTATATTTGATTCCATCACTAGCTATCTTTGTTTTTTGAAAAAGAATAAAAAAAACTAAATTCATAATAAAAAGGTTTAGAGTTTAAGAAAAAACTCTATCATTAAGCCAGTTAGAAATTGTCAAGCATTTTTATTATGTAGCTAGATAGGTATTGCGGCAAAAATAGGAAACACTTAAATAGTAAACACAAATATTTAGTTCTAAAACTGTCTTCAAAAGCTTTCTTTAAGTACTAAACCTTGCTAAAACTTACGTGAAAGGTTAAATAAGTCAAGCTGTGTATATACTTATTAAAGGTTGTTTTTGAAGCATCTAAAAACATCAAAATTAATTTATGATTAGCATTAAGTTACTAGACATCTTCTTTTTAATGAAAATTACTGTTTACTGATAATAACAAGAAAATCCTTATAGTTTATCCTTTTTTTAAAAATTATTTAAGTCGATCATTTTAAGGTGCTTTTTATATTAGTCATAAAATAGCTTTGAGAACTTAAATATGAGTCTTTATGACTTTCGCTATCTTATAAACATTTTTAGATGAAAGTTAAGTGTTTTTTCTTATTTAAATTAGGTTATTTATTCAAATTACTTGTAATTGCTAATTAATACTTTTAAAATACTTTTAATGGAAATTTTCAATTTTAGTTTTCTGCAAGCTGCCATAATATAAATCGACCAAAATCGGCTAAAGCGAGGTCATTTTCAGCAAATGTATACAATCCATATAAATAATGATTTTACTTAAGATTTATTGTTACTGTATATTGATGCACTTATTGTTTTTTTAAATTTAATATTTCAAATCTCTATGGATATATATATGACTATTAATTGGAATATTAACTATAAAAATAACTAAGACTTAATATTATCTAATGTATACTCATTAAATTATAATATATTTTCTTTTTACTTGAATTTTTTATTCTGTTTATTGCTAAATGTTGTTTTGTATTTTTGGTATTTTTTAAAGCTTTATTTTATATAATAACTATAGTTAATTTTTAATTTTAACCTAATTAAAAATTTGTTTGTTGAATATTTTAGTTATAATTAAATCTACTTCTTTAGCTTAAATAATTTTATTTAATTTTATGATTTTTTTATTATGAATTGTACAAGTTTGTTTTATTTATGAATAATATAGGTTCTCTTATTTTTAACATTTTTTTGTTTTTAATAATATGGACTATATCTTATATTTTATAACAAAATATATAAAAATATTTTAGTATAGTTAAAAAAGAATTAATTAATTTAATAAATATAATCAGCTATTCATATACTTCTATCTTTTAAAGTTTAGAAACTGTATTATAAAATGTGTTTTTAATTAATAATACTTTTAAATAATAGTTACTTTTAATGTATCTTGTAATAAATTATTTTTATTAGCATAAACTAATAAATATTAACAATCATTGACTATTTCATAGAATTATTTGTTTTTATATTGATATATTATATGTAGTAATATAAACCTTTGTATTAAAATCTAGTTTTTCTAGAAATCTAACTTAAAAAGTTAATTTTATTTTTAGTTTATATTTAGTATTCTTTATCAATTTATTTATATAATTTATTAGTTTTTCAGGCTGAATATAATGGCTAGTAAGATTACAACAGGTCTTACAGGCCTTAAGGTTTTGTCTCAACCTAGAGAAAAACTGATAATGATTTATAAAAACATTCTTGAATTATTGGATGGTGTTCCAACTACTGCTGCTTATCGAAAATATACAGAAGAACATGCAAAGCAGAGAGTTTCAATTCTTGAAAAGACTGCAAATCTTGAAGAGCTTGAAAACAAGTTTGATTCTCAACTTGAAGAGGTTGCTATTCAAGCTAAACAGGAGTATTATCTTGCTAGAAAAATGGTTCAATGGAAACCTTGGGAAGGAAAAGCTGTTGAAGCTCCTAGTGGTCAGTGGACTTGGCCTTGAAGTGATAAAAAAGATAGTTTAGAAGTTTCTTTATTTACCAACTTCTTGTAAACAGTTTGTTTCGTTTTTTCAAAGAATAAATATTGTTACAATTCATTTTTTGTTGGTTTATTTATGTATCATGTATTGATCCAATTCTAAGGACAGTTTATTAGACAGTTTTTATAAATTAGAAATTATTTTATAAATATACACCATCTGAACAACAATAATTTCTTGAACAATTTGTTGACTTGTGGAAATCATGATTACATTTTGAACTATTTTATTTAAATACTAAATATGTTATTAAATATGTTAATTGTTAACACAATTTGTTGATATTTCATATTTTCATTTAGAAATCTATTTGAACTTAATTTTCTTAATAATGTCTTCAAATAATCCTATTCAATAATTTCATATTCATGTTAATTTATAAAAATTTTTTAGTGTTTCCACTATGTATCATTTCTTTATTTAATTATGTAGTTATTATTGTTTCTTTTCTCATAAGAAGATTAACTAAGTAACAGTGGTTGGCATATGCTTTTAATATGCTTATAACTTAATTATAGATGGTGTCATTAATTTTCAAAATATTTAAACATTTTGATCTAATTTTAATCATAATTGCAATAAATTATAAATTTAATTGTAAAATATAATAAATTGGCTTCAACAGAATTGAATTTATTTTCAAAGAATTTGTTAATTGAAAGTTTGGCCTTTAAAGAAAGAATCAATGTTTGAAATTTTTAAATTTTTTTTATTGGATTCTAATCATTGAGTCAATTTCATAATATAGATTCATCATATAATTCTCAAATCAGCTAAATTCCAAGATTACAGAATTAGGAAACTAAACTTTAGTAATCTTTGTGGCATAAACTAATTTGTGAAAGCATAGAAGGTAGCTCTCCACGCCACAAGTAATGCCTACATTTTGGGTGCAAAGTTCCACTTTGTGAAATAGATAGAGTTAGAAATTTGGAAACACTATCTATAAGGATTTAATTATAGAGCAAGATTTTACTTTTTAGAATTATTCTAACTGAAAGTTTGTTTCTAAAAGTAAATTAAATAAAAGTAGAATTATTTCGACCTTTATAATATTTCCAATACTGCAATTTCTAAACTGTGATTTTTTTTTCTCACTTTTTTATCATTCTATGTAATTGTTCACTATTATATGCCACGAGGACTACTGAAATGCCATGTGTTACATCTTTTACTTTCTATATTTTTGGCTAAATAGATGTTTTTTGTGAGAATGTGTGTTAGCGGGAGGTACTCTCTTCAGGCACTCTCCTTCGCATTTATAAAAAAATTCTAACTGTAAAGTTTCTTTCTAATAAATAGCTAATAATAATAATTCTAACACTTTGAAAAAAAGTAGCAAAAGTTTACAACTGATTATAATAATACAGAACAATTCATTAAAAAATAAACTAATATATATGCTTATTAATTTAAAAATAAATCAAAAATTCCTTACATATCATACTATATACCCGATATATTTTTATTTTTTTATTAAAACTGAATTAGCATGTTACTCATAATACTGAACTTATTAATTACGTTACGGAAATTACAATTGGTTCAACAACCAATTTCACTATAAATTCTTTGAAGGCAAGTTTTATAAACTGAAGTTTTTTGCATTTGAATCTCTGATTTTCGAATTGCTTGACTAAATAATATTAAACTGGATTCTAAGATTATCCTATAATCCTAACAATTTTCAAGTGAACAACTTCAAGCGACACCTTTAGAGTATGGCTTCTTTAAAAATGAATAAAACAATTAAAGCATTAGACACTTTCGATTTAAGTTTAAAAAGTTTTATCTTATAAAAAGTTTAAAAAATCTAGATTTTCAAAATATTAAAATCGTGATCATTAAGATTATGTGTATGCTTTAAAATTTGAACTTTGAAAGTAATGAGTATAAAGTTTTATAAAAGAACACAAAAAGGAAACATAAGAGAAAATTTTGATGCCAAACAGTAACAAAATCTTTAAAGAAAATATGAATTAAAACTATATTGACAATAAACCTTTTATTTTTGATTGAAAAGTATTTTTCGATTAAAAAATGGTTTAAAAATCTACCACAGCTTTCCAATTTTAAATTAAAAAATTTGATTAAGAAGATAAAGAAATTGTTAAATAAAATAGAATTTAAACAATTTTATGCGAATAAAGCTTAAACTAAGTCATCTCAGACAAGTGAATTAAAAGGCCGTCCATCTTTTTCTGTATTAGAAGGCTGAAAAGTGCTACGCTTTGTTAAATTTGTTCAAGAAAGTCACATAAAAATGTATTCTTAATTGCTAAATTTAAAGATATAAAGATTTATATAAAACCACAAACGTAAATTTGAAAGAAGGAAACAAAATAACTATTATACATAACAATAAAACTCTTTTATTCTTGCTTAGCTTTAGTAATGTTTGCTATTTATTTTCTTCGAAAAATTGATTTTATATTAATTATATAAATTTTTTAATATTCATTAAAACTATTTTTCTTAATATTATTCTATATTTTTAATTTTAGAAATGTGCTAAAATGTCAGAAAAATATATTTATTTTTTTAATTTGGAAACCCTACTAGTATTCTAAACTCCTTACATTCAATCTTAGGCCCTTTAGACGATTGTCCGTGCGTTCAGTAGCTAGTTAGGTTTGTTAGTCTGTTATTTTTTAAGTTCATTATTTTTAAAAAGTAATTAGCATTTTTCTAACTTAGGTCACAATGTACAGCCGTGCAAAAATCTTCAAACAGAATAATGAACGAGTCGACGAACTCGAATCCAGTGTTTCTCAAGCAATTCTTGAATTAGAGTCTAATAGTGATTTAAAGACTCAATTACGAGAAATCTACATCACTGCAGCTAAGGTACATTTTTTATTTTATGTTTTTACCATTTATATTTATGTTGGTCTATTATCCACAACAATTTGTTCACTTATTATCTAGTTAAAATATCAATTTTACTTTTGGTTCTGATATTGATGGAAATATTCTTTTATATTTGTTCTCTTTTATAATAAAAACTATTTATAACTGATTATAATTTATATTAATCTTTCGCTGGATTCTAAATTAAATATTCTTTATTCTGCTTTATTTTATGCTTAGCATAAGTTATTAGCAAAAGTTGAAATAGTAAATGATTTAAGCTTTATTTTAGTTCTGTCTTTTTTATATATTATATTTTTAATAAACTTTTTCAATCATGTTGTTATTGGCTTCTTTTCTTAACTTCTCATATTCTTTATAGCATATTATTATAAAATGTAATTATATTTATATGTTTATGTATCAATTATTTAATTTATAATTTTAGTTTAAAACTTAAAGCTTTTATTAAGTGTTTAACTTTTATAAATTAATTTTAAATTATTTTTATCTCAAATTTTAAAGTATTTTTTATTATATACTTTTAATATTTTTCTTTTTAAACCATGTCATTATTTATTTATATTTTTAATGATGACTTAGATTAAGTTTGATTATATTGTAAAATATCAACTTTTTCATGTTGTCTAATTATATATATAAATATTAATATTTCATAAATATGATTTTTCTAAAATGCTAACTTTTCTGTTTCATAATTTTAAGTTTCAATTTGTTATTGTTTCATTTGTCCAATTTGTTCTGAGTTGGAAATTATGTTGTTAATTCAAGAATATAAATTTATTTTCTTCCAAACTTATACTTTTAGATTGGTTGCCTAAAAATATATACATTTAATAGATTATAGTAAAAATTATATAATAATATTTCATGGATAGAATGCATCTTTTTTTAATTTAGAATTGACTAACAAATAATAAGCCAACAATAATACTTTTTCTATATATTTTATTTTATTTGGAAACCATTTTAATTACTTGCTTTTATATAATTATTTTATATTTATATTGATTAAATATTTTGTATATTATATTTATATATCAAGTTTATAGATGTAATCCCTAATATAGTACTAAAAGTATTTGAATATTTATCAATGACAGAATGATGATATAATCACGATGGTCTTCTGAAATATCATGAAGATTATTAGCTCTATCTGACTGTCAACAACCTAAACTTTTAGTTATTTGATATCAGATTTCATTAAACTATTTTTAGGAAGTTGATGTTGGTGGTGGCAAGAAAGCAATTGTGATCTTTGTTCCAGTTCCACAACTTCGTCAATTTCAAAAGATCCAACCAACTCTTGTTCGAGAATTGGAGAAGAAATTCAGTGGCAAACACATCGTTTTGATTGCTCAAGTGAGTTCTAAAGACTTTTACAAAGATGAAATCAGTTTAGAATGATGATACAATCACGATGGTCTTCTGAGATACATGAGGATTATTAGCTCTATCTGACTTTTTAGATAACTAAATATTTTAGAGTTTTATACAGTCTTGTAATCTTGCTTCATATTTGATAGAGAAGAATTCTTCCCAAGGAGACCCGTAAGAGTACTTCAAAGTCCAAGCAAAAGAGACCAAGAAGGTGATGAGAGACTTTTAATCCTGATTTTAAAGTTAAAATTGTATGATGAAGATTTCATGACGGTCTTCTGAAATTGAATGACGAATGATCATATATCTGACTTTTCATAATATTTTTATATTTATTCACTATCTCAAATCTAATTTTAATTGAACTCTACCATCAACAGTCGTACTCTTACCTCTGTTCACGACAACATCTTGGAAGATCTTGTTTATCCTGCTGAGATTGTGGGCAAACGAATCCGTTTTCGTCTTGATGCTTCCAAACTTATGAAAGTTCATTTGGACACTAGTAACAAGAATAGTGTAGAACATAAAGTAAGATAAAGTCATCTTGATGAAGATACTTATAACTCGTGTTTCTTACAGACTGAAACCTTCTCAGCTGTTTATAAGAAGCTCACTGGAAAGGAAGTTGCTTTCGAATTCCCAGGAAGCGTTTAAATCATATATTAAATGATTTATCAATAAAATAAACGAGAAAATATGTTGTTTGTGTTTGTTACCCCATATTGTCGGTCAATTCAAGTTTTATCTTTTAAAGACTGAGTTTGCTTCTTCAATTTTGTTAAATCTTCTTCAGATGTTTATCTATAAATCTGATTGATGCAAGCTAATTGTAACTCGAACATCTGTCTAAAACTTCTATATCTGCTCATTTGAAATAATTGAACTTCCACCTAGTTAACTCCTAGTCTTTAGAGTCAGCTTCTAGATCCTTAAAATACTAATTAAAGTTTTAATATGTTAGATCTAAAAGTCCTTTTTCTGCTGAATAAACTTTTTACTAGCAAGCTGATTTTCAAAAAGAAACTATTTTGAAGTCAGTAGCACTTTGTCTAGCTTGCTTTCTTTGTAAAGTTACAAATTTAAGCGTGAAAGATGTTGAGCATAAATACTAAATCCATTCAAACTGAAAGATCTTTGACAAATAATTCAAATTCAGGAATAACATTCTGAAGAAAAAAATTTAACTTTTTATTGACGTGATTTAAAATTAAAATCCAGTTGTAAGCTGGCATTGCAAACAGCTTTAATATTACCAGTCCTGTTTTTGTAAGAACTTTCTGAAACTAGCCAAGAGTATAAGATTGTTTTCATGAACCGTTTAAGGGGAGTTTAAAACAAGTTTTTTAAGGGTTCATTGTGAATTATTTATTACAATAAATGCGAAGGAGGGTGTATGAAAAGAGCACCTCTCGCTAATACACATTCTCACAAATAACATCTATTTAGTCAAAAATATAGAAAGCAAAAGATGTAATACATGGCATTTCAGTAGTCCTCAAAGCATATAACAGTGAACAATTACAAAGAATGTTTATAATAAAAAAAAATAAAAAAATCACAGTTTATAAATGACACTTTTGGCAATGTTATAACGGTTCAACTTCTTTTTGAACAACGCGAGTGACTTCGACATGGCAATGTCTGATGGCAGCTGGTTCCATGTATTAATTGTGCGGTATGAGAAAAAAATTGCTCTGACCAATGTAACAGGTGATATAGGCTTATTAAGATGCAATTTGTGTCGTCTGAGTTGATATAACTTGAGGGAAGGACTAATAGAAAAGAAATCATTAAACTGAATATCAATTAAATTGTGGATAATTTAAAAAATAGGAATTATGTCGTATTTAATCCGTCGAATTTCCAAAGTATCTAAATTGAAGAAACTGAGACGATGTTTATAACTATCATATTTAATATTAAGTTTCACGCATACCAATCTCGTAAATGTCGCCTGAACAGACTCGATTTTCTTGATATCACTAACTTGATATGGCATCCATGCACTGACATTGTATTCAAGAATTGGACGTACGTACAATTTGAAGAGATTGATAAAAAAACATGGGTTCTTAGAATTAAAGGTCTTTATAATAAGGAAGACAAGGTTGATTGATTTTCCAAAGATTTTGGAAACATAATTGCGCCATTTAAAGTCAGATGATAGAGTAATGCCAAGGTCTAGGACCGAAGATACTCGTTGAATAATAAGTCTATTGATGGAGTATTGGTTCAAGGAATTTACGGCTGGTTTACAAGAAAAAGTTATAAGTTCAGACTTTATGGGCTGGATTCTGAGCTACCAGTTCGTAAACCAGTTTTCTGCAGTGTGTAGTGCAGTTTGAAGTTTTGAAGGATTACAAGATGATAGCTTGATATCATCTGCATACACAAACACGCTGACATCATCTACTGCTACTAGTTTTCTAATGAGGTCTTCGATGAAAATTAAAAAGAGAAGGGGATCCAGAACAGAACCCTGAGGAACACCACTGGTGATTTGACTTGAAGTAGATAAAGATCTTTCTACACGAGTTTGTTGGGTTCTACCTGATAGGTAATTTCAATACAGTAACGAGCTTAGTGTGTGGGACAGAATCAAACACTTTAGCAAAATTGAGATATGTGATGTCACACGGAGTATTACTTTCATAATGGGCTGTAAGCTCATTAAGAAAAGTGAGATGTTGAGTCAGGGAAGATCTCCGTTTCACAAAGCCATGTTGGGCATCAAATATTAGATGGTGCTCCATCAAATGACTGGTCATATGATTATGAATGATATGCTTTTAAGCTCTGCAGATAACTGAAGTCAGCGAAACTGGTCTGTATTTAAGTGCAGTGTTTCTGGGACCCTTTTTATGAATTGGAGTAATAATAGCTTTCTTCCAAATTTGTGGAACTCTTCCTCGCCTTAGAGTCATGTTAAAGAAAAGCGATAAAGGTAGTGATAAAGAGAAAGTAGTTTTTCTTTAAAACCAAAGCTGGGATCTGATCTGGGGTGTTGGAAACTGGTGATTTTAAAGAAGAAATAGCCTTAGATACCATATTGACCGTTATGTCAAGATCTACCATCTCAGAGACATTTGTAAGAATATCGGAGTAGGAGAGAGAAGGAGTATTGCCATCATCGGTTATAGAAACGCTATTAAATTGATTGTTTAGCAACTCAGCTTTATTTTCTGTTTCCATCACAAACTGGTCGCTGTTATCAAGTAAGGGAGGTATTTGAGATCTCACCTTAAGCTTGCGATTTATGAAACCCAAATGTTTTCTTGCTAGGTAAAGATAAAACTGCACTTTCTCTTTGTAAAAAGAATAGAAGTATATTTCTTCTAGAAAGGATACTTTCAGCGGTCTTTGTTGATCTGAGCTGTTTGCTCCAAGTCTAGCCATTAATGCCTTTAGAACGTCCACAAAATCAAGGCTTTGAGAGCACATTTGATTAAAAAACTTACTCTCATCATCTTTATCAGTCTCAGAGACATTAAATATGATGGCATTATTTTTTCTGTCCTCACGGTCTAAAGTGAGTTTTTTGTGCGTGTCGGTGACATTCTTGGCAAGAAGCTGCACCATGTTAGCATTTTTGTCAGAACCGAGATCACCGACCACCGAGGCCCATGTGACTGGTTTCTTTGTAGAGGCATTCAGTTCGTCCATTGATTTAGACAAACTAGAAACTTTCTCATTAATTTTGGCAACATCTTTGGCAATTTCCGATTTTAATTTGGCTAATTCAGCAGATACAGATTTGCTGATGTCGGATAATAGGTTTTGCTCAGAATTAGATGAGGGAGCTGTTGTGTCCATGGTTCTATATTTAATGCAGAACCATTTAAATCCCAGTTGTTTCATTTGGTTGTTATCAAATATATCATAAATTTTTTGCTCACATCACTACAGGTGAGATGAAAGCAGGAGAGACATTTAAAGCATTCTATTGCCGGATCTTCACCAGAGCAAATTTTATTGCAAGATTGGCAATTGCTATTGCAAGCTTGTTTTGATGAAACCGGTTTGTAAGGATTTTTCTTTACAGTAGACCGTAAGGTCTTGCTAATTTTATGTGGATCCAGCATAGTTTTTATAAAATATTTTTACTGTCACCAACCACAATATATAATATATATATAATATACAATTCAGTTCATAGAAATAACTTTATCACAACTTATAAGCATTTATTCAAATAGAATACAACCTATAAATAGAATTATCGATAGTAAGATTTCATAAATTACAAATTCTAAAGTTATTTAAAAGTTAGAAGTGTTTAAATCATATATTGATAAAATAAAATAAACGAAAAAATATGCTTTTGTGTTTGTTGCACTTGAATGGCCTTTAGTTTAAGCTTGTGGGTGTAACAGAATTGTAAGTATTTTATAGTAAACTCAAAAACATTCAAATATTTCTAAAAATGTACAAATATTAAATTATCTGAAAATTGAATCTAAATTTTAATGGAGATTTTTATACTATTCTTATATTTTTAGAATTAGTATTTCTTGATGACATCTAGTAATGACATTTAGTAAATTGAGTGGTGGGTGGTTTTGCTCAAGTAAAAGTTTTATCAGTCTTTTCAATACGCCTACGTTTCTGAATTGAAGTATTAGTTTTCAGCTAAATACTTTAGCTCAGTACTTTATTGACTTAAAATTTGAGTTGACTACCTTTCAATGAAATATATTTGTTAAAAGAATTGTGTAGGGATGAAAAATCAGTTAGCTAATTTAAATTTGAAATAACATATATTCAGATTGCAACATATCTCTTTCTATAAAGTTTTCTATAAATCGACTGCTTTTAATGATTTGTGTTTCATCTCATTGATATAAACAATAGTTTACTCAACAGCACTTCATTCTATATACATTTTCTCAATGCTGCTCATAAACTACTTATAATATACGTCAAAACTTATGATGATGCAATTATTATCTTTATTAAGCAGAAGTAGTATTTCCGAGATTATTTATATTACAAGAAGATTGATTGTACTACTTTCAACTTTTTGTACTGTTAAAGATTTCCCCAAACTCATTTTTAAACTTTGATTTTATACCATCCATGAAATCATTATAACTTATTTCTTCGTTTTCCGGGTCCATACCATCCAACTTTTTTCTTAAATCACAGAATGCATCCGCCTCATTCCAAACGTGACTGGCAGCTTCCAGAATTTTCTATAAATTTCAAACTGTTACTTGTTGGAAGTTTTACAATTTAGGTTACAAAAATTAAAATAACTTTTTATACTATTACAATAAAACAAGTTTTTCACCTTTGCTTCATTCACAGACAAAGAGGTTTTATTTGTTTTCCCATTATCCAACGTTAACGTTTCCACATAAAGAGCTATTCGAATCTTCTTAAAGTCATAACCCTCTTTTTCATACTTTCTGCAAAATTGAAAAGTAATGCAGTATGATGAGGCTTAGAGATATCACAAATCTTCAAGCAATAATCAATTATCAAGTATAAACTATATTTATATATGTATCTTGCAAAAGAAACTTAAACCATAAATTATATCTTTAAGATTACAAGTAGCATAATATCAAACAATATTGAATGTAATAAAGAATTACTAAAAAAACAGACTCAAATATTCTTTTGATATCCTCTTCAGTCACTTGATTATTTGGGCTTATTGCTTTGTACAAATTGTTAAATTCTTCGACCAGATCAGCGAGCAATATAATACCATCTTGCAATCTTTCTTTCTCCACCAGCTCAACCCAATCCAAAAAAGAATTCTTATCATCAGCAAAAAGGTCTCTAGCAAGTACTGTTAGGTCTTTACACATATTCCTAATTGATACTTTATTCTGAAACAAAAAAATATATTTACAACCAGAAACAGGAAATTAATAAATCAAATTAACTTAACAGGAAAAGAAAAAGGAAGAGGAAACACCAAAAGTTCAGCGCTTAAGTTTATTATATATTTATTTATTACAATAAATGCCTAAAAAACCTAAAGAGAGCACCTCCCGCTAACATACATTCTCACAAATCAATATCGATTAAGTTAGAAATATAGAAAGTAAAAGATGTAACTCATGATAAATCGATATCACCCAAAGCGTATAAAAGTGAGCAGTTACATGGAATGTTAATAATATAAAAAAGAGAAAAAATAATCATAGTTTAGAAATGACAATGTTGGCAATATTATAAAACGGTTCAACTTCTTTTTGAACAACTTTATAAATTTGATATAAATTTCATATTTGATATAAGTTTGATCAAAATAACGAAATAAAAAAAATATTCAAACCAGAAACCGGAAGTGGCTTCAAATGAATTTTCATAAACTACTTATAATATACGTCAAAACTTATGATGATGCAATTATTATCTTATTACTCAGAAGTAGTATTTCAGAAATTATTTATATTATTAGGTGATTGATTGTATAACTACTATATGAATATTATTATCTTCTTAATCCTTATTTTGAATCCAAAGATCTAAACTTTTGTTGAAAATCATTTGATTTTATAAGTTTGATTAAATCCTCAAAACTTATTTCTTCATCATCATCCAATTTTTTTCTTAAATCATAAAATTCATCTGGAATTTTTTTTACTAGGAGTTTTTTGAAAGAATAACTTGCTTTATAAGCTTTTTTTACTTTTCCTCTGTTTAAATACATTCTAATTGCCCAAGTAAAAAGTTCAAAGTAGGTGATTGACTATTTGATTATTTATTTATTACAATAAATGCGAATGTGGGTACCAAAGTTGAATTATTTTATAATCAATTTCATAATTAAAACCCTTTTAAAAATTATCTTGAAAAATAAAATTATTCTCATTTAAGTAAAACCCAAATAAATAAATAAATCAGAAAAAAACTTGTAGTCCGATAGTTAGAGTCTTTCTATATATGAACCGCGCCCAAACTAAATATTGTTTCAGAAATGAATTTTAGCTTAGTATTCGGAAGATATCCGTGAGTTTTCTTAGCAATTTCTATAACAAAAGTTTTCCTCAATTCAAAATTTGAAAGAATTCTATTCAAAGCAGTTTGCCCATTTAAAATCTGTTACTTGGAATTTTTTGAAAGAATAACTTGCTTTATAAGCTTTATCCAAATACAAATCAAAAGTTTAAGCTCATATATGAAAGATTAATTACATTCCTTCCAAAACTACTTTTATTTAAACTCTTTATTTTTCTCCACATTTTCTTCTTTCATATAGACTTATATGAACCGTGCCCAAACTAAATATTGTTTCAAGAATGAATTTTAGTTTTGTATTCGGAAAATATCCTTGAGTTTGCTTAGCCTTGCTTGAAAAACGAACTTCAATCGGAAATCAATTTCTTTTCAAATAAATTTGAGTTTTCTTAGCAATTTCTATAACAAAAGTTTTCCTCAATTTAAAGTTTAAAAGAATTCTATTCAAAGCAGTTTGCCCATTTAAAATCTGTTACTTGGAATTTTTTGAAAGAATAACTTGCTTTATAAGCTTTATCCAAATACAAATCAAAAGTTTAAGCTCACATATGAAAGAGTAATTACACTCCTTCTAAAACTACTTTTATTCAAACTCTTTATCTTTCTCCACATTTTCTTCTTTTGATATAGATGAACCACGACTAAACTAAATAGTAATCGGCGAAAACTTAATAAAATCGAGAAACTTCTAATACATTTATTTATTAATTTTCTTCGGGCAAATTGATAATAACTATTTTGCTAAGATTTATAAGCAGCCCTGCTCATATACAGCAACCCAATGAAACACAACTGAATATTCTCATTGGTTAAACTCAAGGTTTTTATACCAGGTGCCACACCTTTTTCGACATTTTTGGTTTACCGTCGTCTCCTAGCGGTTTTTCTTATTAAGGCAGTTAAAAATGCACAAGCAACTCAAGAGGTTAAATTCTCAAACCTTGTAAGAATATTTATTAAGAAACATAACTGTTATCTTGTTTTACTCATCATTTAAAGGGTAACTAACTAACAAAATTAAAACTAAAACAATATTTTCGTTTGGTTGAACTTCATAAAGCTTTTTAACATGAATTTTAATGAGTTGCGAAGAAATGAAAAACCTTAAAAAATAGTCTTTCTGTAAATCAATATTGCCGTACTTAATTACTGTTGCTATACTTCGAAAGGCATCATAATAAGTAGGTGATGAAGTGCTCTTCTGATATACATTTCAAATAAACCCCAAAAATGTGATAAGGTGTTCATCATTTTCACTAAAATATAAAAAAGTATTTCAACAATATTTATAAAGTAATTTCGTCATTATTTCATGTTGACAACAACTTTGAGAATTATGCAATTGGTAAAAGATAGTTTTTAAACTAATGCAGCTGACTTCAAAACTTTCTGAGATTTTAAGGAAAACTGGGTAATATCTTGCATAATACGATCATTTGAAGATAAATTACGAAATAGAAGTTTACAATCTACCAAAAGGCTGTACTAACAAGGCTACATCATTAACAACTACTAATTACTTGTTTACTGCTTAAAATATTTGAAGACTTGTCAGTAGAAGATTCAGAAAAAAACTGATTAAATATAGTTCTCAAAAAAAAAACACTTATTGGATGCATGCATAGTAGATCAGTCTACTCTTTTTGATAAAAGCGAATAATATGAAGCTGAAAATTACAGCACTATGTACAAAGTAACTTTATGTACGATACAGTAATTAAAAAACATAATTAAAGTGAAAAAGAACTAATTGTAAAATGATCAAAAGAAGAAATTGTATTAAAATATGAAGAGTAGTTTTAGAAGGAGTGTAATTACTCTTGAAAGTAAGATTAGTTTTGAAGACTTTTGAAATTAAAAACGAAAATTATTCAGAAATAATTAAAATCTTTAATTACTTTTGATCATGACATATAAACTTGAACTTTTGATTAATTTTTTAGCTTGTCATTTAAAATCAACTACATTATTTAGTTGATAATCAAATAGTCAATCATTTAATTTGAACTTTTTACCTTAAGCAGAGGAAATTTAAGAAAAGTTTAAAAAGCATTTTTTCAAAAAATTCCAAGAAACAGAATTTAAATAGGCAAACTGCTGTGAATAGAATTCTTTTAAACTTTAAATTGAGGAAAACTTTTGTTATAGAAATTGCTAAGAAAACTCAAATTTATTTGAAAAGAAATTGATTTCCGATTGAAGTTCGTTTTTCAAGCAAGGCTAAGCAAACTCAAGGATATTTTCCGAATACAAAACTAAAATTCATTCTTGAAACAATATTTAGTTTGGGCGCGGTTTATATATAGAAAGACTCTAACTATCGGACTACAAGTTTTTTTCTGATTTATTTATTTATTTTAAAAATGAGAATATTGGCAATATTGAAACGGTTCAACTTCAGCTTGTAAACACGAGCGACTCCGAGATGACAATGTCTGATGACAGCTGGTTCAATGCACTAATTGTGCGGTATGAGAAAAAACTTGCTCTGACCAATGTACCAGGTGATATGGGCTTATTAAGATGTGATGTGTGTCGTCTGAGCTGATATAACTTGAGGGAAGGACTAATAGAAAAGAAATCATCAAACTGAATGTCAATTAAATTGTGGATAATTTTAAAAATAATAATTAAGCCGTATTCGATCCATCGAATTTATATCTGTGTGGCATAACTGCCTACTCTTTCTAATAAAAGCCAATAATATGAAGCTGAAAATTACAGCACTATGTACAAAGAAACTTTATATACGATACAGTAATTAAAAAACATGATTAAAGTGAAAAAGAACTAATTGTAAAATGATCAAAAGAAGAAATTGTTTTAAAAGATGAAGAGTAGTTTTAGAAGGAGTGTAATTACTCTTGAAAGTAAGATTAGTCTTGAAGACTTTTGAAATTAAAAACGAAAATTATTCAGAAATAATTAAAATCTTTAATTACTTTTGATCATGACATATAAACTTGAACTTTTGATATATTTTTTAGCTTGTCATTTAAAATCAACTACATTATTTAGTTGATAATCAAATAGTCAATCACTAATTTGAACTTTTTACCTAAGACAGAGGAAATTTAAGAAAAGTTTAAAAAGCATTTTTTCAAAAAATTCCAAGTAACAGATTTTAAATAGGCAAACTGCTTTGAATAGAATTCTTTTAAACTTTAAATTGAGGAAAACTTTTGTTATAGAAATTGCTAGGGAAACTCACGGATATCTTCCGAATATTCAACTAAATAAATAAACTAGATAGATAAAGCTAAAAAGATCTTTATGAAACAATTCAAGTGTCTTGAGTAAGATTTAAGACCTTAGTAGATTTACATAGAAGAATGAGTTTTAAAATTGCTTTGTTAAATGTTTGTAATCTCTAAAGGTTATCTAAAGGAGTAAAAGCCGCAACTAATGTCTTAAATCTTATTAAAGACACTTGAATTTTATCATTAACATCTTTCATATTTTAAATCTACTTTAAGACCAATGTGTTCTAAAAAGCAATCATTAAACTATTTAGATAACTAGTTTACTAAAATATAAAAAATCAGGTTTATGTTTATCGGATAGTTTGATAGTTGAACAACTTTAGAATTTTTAATTTATGAAATCTTCTCATCGATAATTCACAATGAACCCTTAAAAAACTTGTTCTAAACTCCCCTTAAACGGTTCATGAAAACAATCTTATACTCTTGGCTAGTTTCAGAAAGTTCTTACAAAAACATGGCTGGTAATATTAAAGCTGTTTGCAATGCCAGCTTACAACTGGATTTTAATTTTAAATCACGTCAATAAAAAGTTAAATTTTTTTCTTCAGAATGTTATTCCTGAATTTGAATTATTTGTCAAAGATCTTTCAGTTTGAATGGATTTAGTATTTATGCTCAACATCTTTCACGCTTAAATTTGTAACTTTACAAAGAAAGCAAGCTAGACAAAGTGCTATTGACTTCAAAATAGTTTCTTTTTGAAAATCAGCTTGCTAGTAAAAAGTTTATTCAGCAGAAAAAGGACTTTTAGATCTAACATATTAAAACTTTAATTAGTATTTTAAGGATCTAGAAGCTGACTCTAAAGACTAGGAGTTAACTAGGTGGAAGTTCAATTATTTCAAATGAGCAGATATAGAAGTTTTAGACAGATGTTCGAGTTACAATTAGCTTGCATCAATCAGATTTATAGATAAACATCTGAAGAAGATTTAACAAAATTGAAGAAGCAAACTCAGTCTTTAAAAGATAAAACTTGAATTGACCGACAATATGGGGTAACAAACACAAACAACATATTTTCTCGTTTATTTTATTGATAAATCATTTAATATATGATTTAAACGCTTCCTGGGAATTCGAAAGCAACTTCCTTTCCAGTGAGCTTCTTATAAACAGCTGAGAAGGTTTCAGTCTGTAAGAAACACGAGTTATAAGTATCTTCATCAAGATGACTTTATCTTACTTTATGTTCTACACTATTCTTGTTACTAGTGTCCAAATGAACTTTCATAAGTTTGGAAGCATCAAGACGAAAACGGATTCGTTTGCCCACAATCTCAGCAGGATAAACAAGATCTTCCAAGATGTTGTCGTGAACAGAGGTAAGAGTACGACTGTTGATGGTAGAGTTCAATTAAAATTAGATTTGAGATAGTGAATAAATATAAAAATATTATGAAAAGTCAGATATATGATCATTCGTCATTCAATTTCAGAAGACCGTCATGAAATCTTCATCATACAATTTTAACTTTAAAATCAGGATTAAAAGTCTCTCATCACCTTCTTGGTCTCTTTTGCTTGGACTTTGAAGTACTCTTACGGGTCTCCTTGGGAAGAATTCTTCTCTATCAAATATAAAGCAAGATTATAAGACTGTATAAAACTCTAAAATATTTAGTTATCTAAAAAGTCAGATAGAGCTAATAATCCTCATGTATCTCAGAAGACCATCGTGATTGTATCATCATTCTAAACTGATTTCATCTTTGTAAAAGTCTTTAGAACTCACTTGAGCAATCAAAACGATGTGTTTGCCACTGAATTTCTTCTCCAATTCTCGAACAAGAGTTGGTTGGATCTTTTGAAATTGACGAAGTTGTGGAACTGGAACAAAGATCACAATTGCTTTCTTGCCACCACCAACATCAACTTCCTAAAAATAGTTTAATGAAATCTGATATCAAATAACTAAAAGTTTAGGTTGTTGACAGTCAGATAGAGCTAATAATCTTCATGATATTTCAGAAGACCATCGTGATTATATCATCATTCTGTCATTGATAAATATTCAAATACTTTTAGTACTATATTAGGGATTACATCTATAAACTTGATATATAAATATAATATACAAAATATTTAATCAATATAAATATAAAATAATTATATAAAAGCAAGTAATTAAAATGGTTTCCAAATAAAATAAAATATATAGAAAAAGTATTATTGTTGGCTTATTATTTGTTAGTCAATTCTAAATTAAAAAAAGATGCATTCTATCCATGAAATATTATTATATAATTTTTACTATAATCTATTAAATGTATATATTTGTAGGCAACCAATCTAAAAGTATAAGTTTGGAAGAAAATAAATTCATATTCTTGAATTAACAACATAATTTCCAACTCAGAACAAATTGGACAAATGAAACAACAAATTGAAACTTAAAATTATGAAACAGAAAAGTTAGCATTTTAGAAAAAACATATTTATTAAATATTAATATTTATATATATATAATTAGACAACATGAAAAAGTTGATATTTTACAATATAATCAAACTTAACTTAATTCAAAACAAATTACCTAAAATTTTTTTTATCAAAAATTTTTAAAAACCGTTCAAAAACTGCTTCTCAATATAAAGTCAAAAGTTTAAAGTAATTGAAATAATTACTGGAAAATTACAATTATAATCAGTAACTATAAGAAAAGAAATACGAAAAAGTTGGCAACTTAAACTATAATGAATAATTTGAAATACTTCTTTATCTATTTATCATGAAATGTAACACTTTATAGGAAAAATTGACAAAAAAATTTAGAAAATTCACCAAAACTATAAAAATTTAAACAAATAAAATGAGTATAAATAATAAAGTAAAAGATTAAAAACGAATTATAAAATTGTAAAAAGCAAATATAATTATTTATTAACTATAATCAAAATGTCATCAAAACTAATTAAATTTATTCATATTTTTCTATTTATTTTATATTCAGAAAAAGAAATCAACAAATGAAAAAAAACAATTTGGATCAATCATTTAAACTTTTCTATGAACATAAATATATTAAAAACTATTAATAAAATAAAGATATACTTGAATATATGAAAAATGCTTGATTTAAATAATTACATGAAAAAGATTAAAACAAATTGCTTACCTGATAGTTTGATGTTTGAATTCTTTTGACATTGCAACAATCTTTTTAGTACTTTGACAAAAATATAAAATTTATAAAATATACTTAAACTTGAAACGAGACTGAGGAAAGACCTACTCTAGTTCAGTTTGAGCAAAAATCTCGTGGTATGACATGAGCTTATTTAGTTTTAACATTACGCATGTAGGTTAAATAAATTTTAATTTTATTATCAAATTTTTAAAATCTATAAATAAAATTGCTAAGTAACGGTTAAATTAAACCAATACCAGTGAAAAAATTAAATGTATATTGAAATAAAATTAATTGAGTTAATCTCTTAAACTTATTTAGGTATCAAAGATTTCTGTTTTAGTAGCTTTAAACACGTTGTAAAGATTTTTCGACGTTTCTCAAAATTCATTTTCTCTTTGGTCCTTTTATTTAAAGCTATTTATATCCTGAAAAATTTTATATTTTAAAATTTTAGTTAGTTTTATTTTCCTATTACAATTTTAACGATGCATTTGTAAAACTACCATCTACTGTAACAACATTTTTAAAAATTTAGTATTTTAACTTAAAAAAATTCTGAAAGTTATAGTGGGATTGCTTTAATGTTTTATTTTAAGAGAATGAAAAAAAATATTCAACTGTAAAGATGTCATTTTCAAAAGTACAATCATGAAAGATGGTTTTAGTCTTAAAATTTTGTCATTGAAACACTCTACCACAAATATGATAATCGTTTCTATATACTATCTCTTTATACAACTAGTACAATATACTATTTTTTTATTATATAACTTTAATGTGATTCAGTAATGGTTAGTGACGCCACCTGCCTTACTTTTTATAGAAGCTGAAATAAAATGATATATTGAAATAAAGTGAAGGTAGTTTAGAATTTATTTAAACTAATAATCAAAATCATAAAAAAATGAATCTATTGAAAGACAATTAAAAAACATCCAATTATATCTTAAATTTTACTATAACTACTAGCTGAGCAAAAAATACCAATAGCAAAATTAACATATAACTTTTAGTAATCCGTGCTTTTCGTTGAAAAGACTATTCAACAAAACTGTGTACTTCTGTGTAATTTCTTTTCAAATGTATTTAAAGTAGCATTAAAATCATATTTTTAATTTATAAACTTTTCTAGATAATTTTATTTATATTTTATTTCTTGTTTACAAAACTATTTAGCGTCAAACTATAATAGAACGCTTTGTTATTTTCTAAACAAATAAACAATTGTACTTAAGTGCATCTGTCTAAAGTGAAAGCAACTAATTTTTATTTTTCAATTTTCAATTGTTTTGAACATTTCAAATATCCTTTTTGATAATAAGTGTCATCACAATAAGTGTCATCAACTGAAAAGTGATTTTTCGACTGTTGTCACTTATTATTTGAAATTGCGTTCACTGACTTGTCAACAAGTTTTGAAACTGCTTCTAATGATTTTTTTACAAAATTGTTTGATTTAATTAATTTTTTTAGTTGGTTCTGTTACACTTATTTATTTTGCTTGTATTTTTATAAAACAATTTTTCTTTACACCTTTTTAAAGCTTATTTATAACTTTTGTTGTTTTTTATATTTGTTTATCTACTTTTTTATTCTACTTTTTTATAAGATTTATTTATTTATTTAGTTTTCTGCTAAAATCATTTTTAAAATTAATTAATTTTTTCAATTACTTAAATTCAATATTAAATTCTATTTTTTTTGAAATATAAAATGTTTTTTTTATGATTTTATGGTTTTTTAGTTAATTAATTAACTTTATTATAGATTTTATTAATAGATAAAAGTTTTTATAATTCTAGAAAAATATTCAAGTTTAATTTAAGTTGTTTAAAAACTGATCCTAATAAACTTTACATTTAAATTAGTTTGTTTTTTAAATCTAAAAGATAGAAATTTTCACATTTTGATAAATATCTTATTGCTTTTATGAGTATTCAAATGTTTTATTTTAATTTTTTGATTCTTAAAAATTAAATGTTTTAGTTTTAAAATTATTTTTATTATTTATTTTTTTGAAATATATTTTAATATTTTTTGTTATAAATTTTATAATTTGAGTCAAATGTACAAATTAAATTATTTTTCAACATTAATATATATTCTGATTTTATTTTTCGTGTCTTTAAATTGTTGCTTTTTAAAGCAACTTGTTATTTTAACTCTTTTTGAAGTGCTACCTGAACATAAAGTTCTAAAAACTTCTCTACTATTTGAATTTTAAGAGCTATTGAAAAAACAAGTATGGTTTGTATACCTTGTATAGTTATACCTTTTTTATTGTGGGTTTATCATAAATACATTCAACCATGGGTTTATCCAATAGCTTCAAGATTATGGGCAAAGCAGCCTATAGAAGCTGCTAAGGTTAAAACTATTTTTGATTAATAAAAGTATCTTTAATCACTTGAATATTTGATATATTATAAGAATAAAACAAACATATGATTGATTACTTCAAATCTGATATTATAGCTTGATAAATATAACATTTAAAACAATATTGTGACATTTTTTTGATTTATTTTTTAGGGTCCCACTGTAAAAACGGATGAAACTGGAGTTAAAAGTGAAAAGAAGTCGGATTGAATCTTCTAATTTTCTATAAAGTTTGAAGTTGGAAACCATTTAATAACTCTTAATTTCGTCATTGTAATATATAACATATTTATATATTTTCTTTGACTCATATGGTGGAATATTTTTATTTAAATTGAATTGTTCTTTGTGTAACTTCTTTGTTTACTTTAATAAAATATTGAACTCTGTATCCAATTTATATCTGTGTACTTATAACATTTAGATTTATTTTAACTGTCACTGAGTTTTAGTAGTGATTTTTAAAGCACAGAAAATGTTTATTAGAAAGAATTAGAAGATAATCCTAAATAAACATGACAATTAACTGTTTACTAATTTTGTAAAACTAAAACATTAACTCTTGGAAAAAACCAAGCCAATCCAAACTTGTCTCAAACGCAAATTGTGTAAATACATCTTGATAAACACATTTTTGATAATTTTGTTCAAAATATTTTCTTTTATTCTTTTTTAGATCTTAAATTTGGTAGTTTTTAAGCTATTTTTAAAACACCATTTTTGAAATAAGATTTTCAGACTTTTTAGCCAGAAATGTATATTTGTCGTGCGTTCGAAAAATTGCGCATTTAATTCAAAAAGCCACAAAAGTCACAAAAAACTGGTGAATTAGGAAATGCAAGTCACTCGTACAAAGCTTAGTTTGCTAAGTTTCATCAACTTAAAAGAAATTGAAGAAAGTTTGGTTTGATTTTGAAAGATCTATTTTATTACAAAATCACAAGGTTTGCTTTTAATCTTATATAAGTGTCAACTTGATATATTGAAGACTTATTTAGGAATTTCTGAAAGCGACTAAATATAAATCAGTTGCTTAAATGACCACTCTTACACATTTTACTTTTCTTAAAAAACTAAACTCAAAAATAAAACTGTTTAACATTTAAGCTAATAACCAGCGATATAAACTTTTAATAATTTTTCTAACTGAATACAATATGAACTCAAATATGTTAAAACTTTATACATTTAAGTTAAAAGATTAAATATTTTTAATTAAAACTAAATATTTCACAGAACTAATCATACAAAATATATATTATTTATACACTTTATTTGTTTATATTATAAATGTTGAAAATGTTGTTCACCCTGAATTATAAAATGTTGTGAAATACTAAATAGGTTAATTTCAAATTTTAATTTAGATAAAATAAAAATAGATAAAAGTTTAGATTAAAAATTTATGTTTAAACTTCTGCGTTCTGCATAATTCTATTTTCTACTTTAAATTCTTAATGATTTAATTTAATTATAAATTTAATTCAAAGTTTGAATGCTTTAGAAATTATCCAATGTTGATATTAAGAAAATAAACTTTTGATTTAAAATTGATATTCAGTAAAAAATTTACTTATTATTTTTTATCTATTTATTATTTTCACTGAATTTAGTTTCATTTATCTAATTGTCGATCATGAAATATTCTTAGTAAGTTGAACAAACGCTAACTTGAGCTTTACAGATGAATTTTTCAATTACTGTGGTTTATTAGTCTAAAATCATTTTTTATAAATTAGCGATTTCTTAGAAATTATCTGATGTACAATTTCTCTCAATCGTTAATTAAAATCGCCAAATTAGATTAAACAGACATTAGATTAGTTTCTTTAAAGCTTTAAAAAATTTTACATCATAATATTTTTCTAGAAACAATTTGGTTTTGTATTTAACTTATAGAAAGCTATATATATATGAAAAATATATTAAAAAATACTCAAAATGAAATATGATGAACTCATTTCGGAATGAAACGTTTATATATACTTTTAATGAAGAGTAAATAACTATTATTTATTATTGAATGGATTTTAAAAGAAAAATTGAAAACTGTATAATTAAAACTTTAATAGTTTTAACAAGCAGTTGAAATATATGTAAAATTGTAAAGTGTTAGTCTTCAGATAGCTTACATATCTGGTTTAAAAAGTTTCTAACAGATCTTAAAATTTTAATTTTAAAATAGACACTTTTGGATTAACCTTACATAATCGCCAAATAATTTAAAAAAAGGTTTGAAAATAACAATTTTAATTTAATGTCTAAACATGAATTTATATCTATCATGAAATTGATTAAATCATTTTTAGGGTTTTAAACCTTAATCAAAGACGTCTGTGTCTTGCTATTTATCTTGATAAAATTTTCATAATCTGAAAACACTTTAAATATTTTGAAATATAATTATAAAAAATTTGGAAATCTCAAGTGTTGAAACTTTATCTTGAGCTTAAATCAAAATTGATTTATGACTTATATTGTTTAAATATTTATTTTTTCAACATTTCTTAAGTACAGTAAATAACAAATTTATCATTTGGCAAATATTGGCAGTTTAATTTGAATTTATAACACCTATCAAGAAATAATGGTTTAGTAAACTCGAAAAGTTTAGTTTATAGTAAAAAAATTATTCTTATTATTTCAATGATGTATATTTTATGAGTTGAACTATATTATATTAAACCACAAGAACACCTGATCTTGTAACATTATACAGAGCTGCTTTAATTTCATTTAAATTTTCAACTTTTAACCTTTTATTGTTTTTATTTTGTAAATATTTCTTAGAATAATCAGGATGACCTTGTTTAATAAAGTTAAAATTAAAATCATGTAATTAAAGTTAGATAAATAAGAAAATCAAATGTGACAGAAGACAATTTTGTAATTTTTAAATATTACTTTTTGAAAAGCAAAAATATTTTATTATTTTTATTTTCAATAGGGTTGAAAAAAAACGAAAACATAAATAAAACAAAAGTACGAAATTAAAAGTAATTAAAATTGTAAAAATTAACTTTTTCTAACTTGAACTTATTTTAATGGTTTTGATCCTAAAAACTAAATTTATTTTTCTCCTAAAATTTGTAAAATAGTTTTTGTAATAAATCTTTAATTTTCAAATTTCCGTTTTTCAATTTCCAAATAGTTGAAAGTTTACATGTATCAAAAAATAAACCTATTAAATTGTATTTTGTTTAAAAACTTTTAAATTTAAACATTCTTATTTATTTATTTATTTATTTATTACAATAAATGTGAAGGAGGGTGCCTAAAAAGAGCACCTCTCGCTAACACACATTCTCACAAATTAGATCTATTTGACGTGTAAACGAAAAAGCATATGACAATGAAGAATTGCACAGAATCATAGTATTGTAAAAGAGAAAAATTCACAGTTTAGAAATGGCAATGTTGGCGATATTATAACAATTCAGCTTTTTCTTGAACAGCATAAGTGATTTTGACATGACAATCTCTGATGGCAGATTGTTCCATGTACTGATTGTGCGGTATGAGAAAAAACTTAATCTGGTTAACGTTGCTGGTGGAGTGGGCTTATTAAGATGTAATTTATGTCTTCTAAGTTGATATAACTTGAGGGAGGGACTAATGGAGAAAAAGTCATCAAACTGAAGATCAATTAAAAACATTTATTTGAAAAATTACGAAAACTTTTAAAATAAACAAAAATGATTTAACTCATCTTGTAAAATCAAATTCAAACTTATTATTTTATTAACTTCTATAGAACAGGTTACTGAATAAATAACTAAAACGTTTTATTGGCTTATGAATTGATAAATATTATCGCAAAATAATAAAACAGATTTTTAAATCCATACATCACTACACTTGTGTTTTATATATTAAATAAACATTTCTTAGAAAAAAAACTTTGATTTATTAAGATAAATAAATTATTAATTAAAAAATACATCTAAAGTTGTTATGTACTTCGTTTAAATTGATTGAAACTAAAGCCACCAATAAAATAACCACTTTAATTTCAGTTTGAAGGCCTTACTTTAAAACCAAAAACCTATTTTCAAAACATTTATTTCGAATATTTTTAACTTTCTAATTCTTACAGAATTGTAAAAATGCTTAACAACTAAATTAAAAATTTAAAAAGTTATTTTTCGCTTGTTATATCTGATAAACTAATTTAGAAAATATTTAATTTAAAGGTTAGTTAAAATTGTAACAAAACCTCAAGTTTTAATGATTTTATTTCTATGTAGGTAAAAATATTAAAAACTGTCTACTAATAATTACTAATGGTTAAAATGATTTATTTACATTTAACTTATTACACCAACTAATATTTTAGCAAAATTAAACATGTACATATCTGTAAATATAAAATAATATATCTATGATGAGCTTATAGTGAAGACCTTTTGATTTCAGGTGCTTATATGTAAAAATTATCAATAAAAATTTAAAAACAAATAAAAAAAACTTTCAATTAAATAGTTGTAGAATTAGTTTATTTATTTCTATTATTTTAATATTACTTTATTGATGTTTACAAAAAAAGCCACAAAATTCCACGAAATCTTGTAGGAAAATATATTTTACATATAGCTTGAAGTTCCTAAGTATTCGAACAGACATTCCACTGATTGAACGTTGTTCAAATTTGTTGTTGGATTGTTTAGTAAAATCTAAATAGGATTGAATATCAAATAAAAAAATAGCAAAGTAAGAATTAGATTAAAAATTTATAAACTTGATTAATAAATGATTGGTTGGAGAAAAAATATGTTTTATCTGAAGTCTGATCCAAAATAAAAACTAAAAGGTCTTGTGAGAGGTAAATCAATTTGATGTTTTAGATATTTTTACTTTTGAATTATTTTTCGAAAAATGCATTTATCTCTAAGAAACGCCCAAGGCTAAAATCTTATGTACTAAACTTTTGGTTTTTCAACTGTACACCGGAACAAATATTGTTTATTTTCATTTATTCTCACACTTTTTTTAAACTAAAAACATTTAAAACTTTGACAACAAGTTCAAGAGATTTGTGTGAAAAAAACTTTGAAATATTATTAAGATATCAAAATCTTTCAAAAGATATTTAAATATTAAAATTGAAAAAAGAACAATGATCAAAGATATCTTGGTATCAACACAACATAGTAACCGACTTATTCAACAAACAAATTTTTATACAAGCACACATGTGACACAACAAGATTCAATGCAATTTAGCTATCCAATACCATCAATGTGATGATAGTAAAATATTATACAAGTAGAAAAACAGAAAAAATAGAAAACAAAATGAAATGAAAATCAGTTTTCAAGAACTGACTTTTTATACTGCATGCTGCCTATTCTTGCAGTCATCTCTTCTTCACTATCTTCGCTGTTGTTGTTGTTGCTGTTGTTGTTGTTGTTGTTGTAATTACCTTCTTCATAAACATCATACTCATATGAGTTATCAGAAGCAACACGTTGAAATGAGTCATCTTCTTCATACAATAAGCTTTCTTCATTTGAGTCCATCTCATGCTCTTTTAAATCTCTAGATGCTGAAGCTAAGAAACCATTCCCACTATATTCTTCTCTTCCATCTAAGAGTCTTCGATAAAAGTCAGTTGTTCTTTGATAAAGTTCACTTTGGAGACGTTTTAAGTAGAACTGAATTCTACTGTTTCCGTTTTCTTCGGTAAAAGCGGTCCCTGATAAAAGGTGTTGATGTCAGAATATTTCGTGGATTTAACGCTTAATTTGATTACAGTTTTTTTCAAATGAAATTAACTATTTTTTTCTGTGAAAAATGTTTCATGAAAACAAGAAAATTTGAGTTTATTTAGTCTGCTTGAAATTATTACTTTTTAAAATACGAATTTGAAATTTGTTTTAAAACCATTTTTATAAAAAGGCAAATTGTTGAAAACAGTTTTTCAAAACACACTTTAAAAGTTTTTGGGTTTCTTGTGGAGTATTTAAGACGTTTGATTGATACGGATAATTAGATAATCTTTTATTTGAAGGAATGTTTTAAATGCTGTAAGGATAAACTTTGAAAAAATAAAACTAGAGTTTTAAATTTTCTGTTATGAAATTTGCTGAATTAATTCTGATTTTTAATATTTTAATATAATGTTCAACAGCTAGATTTAATGCTAATATTCAACAAATTTAATAATTTTCTTTTTGGTGTTTAATTTTATTTTTTGAAAAGGTTTTTTTTCTGCTCATCTCTGAGCTTTGGACTTCAGACTGTTATATAAATGACAAAACAAGCATCAACAAGCAGTTGAAGATAAAAAAGAAATTATTTCTTCATTAATTGCTGAGGGGTTTCGATTAAGTTGCTTTTCCTGAATAGTAACTTAATAATTTTTAAATAAAATATGTTTGTAGATATTGATTAAAAATTCAAATAAGTTACAGATTCTGTTCAAGTATTTTTTTAAATGTAAAAAAATTTGGTTTAAAAGATTTCATTAAACAAAAAAATTAAAACTGAAAATTTGAAAAACAATAGAATCTGTTTATATTTTTATTCTAAAATTATCAAATGTTAAAAAACTTACATGACTTAATCAGTTGTTTCTTGTTATTTTCAATATCGACTGCTTTACACTCTTCACTACTTACACACTGTCCATTTAATTCATAAGAGCCTGTGGGACACCGGCAAACAGGTCGACAAATGTCACAATCTTCCATCTCAGCTTGTGTCATGTCTTCACCGGGATTACAGAACACTTTACAACCACATTCGTCAAAAACAGTGCCAACTCTAAATACAGATAAACATCTCTTGATAGTTTTTTAATCATCTATGAAATTAATTATTTAATGCTTTTCATTAAAATGATTTCTTTTTAAGATAAGTTTGCTTTGTTTCAAAGTATTTTCAAATTTTGGGTTTTATATTAAGAAAAAAATGAAAATGTTGACATTGAAGAAGCTAATTTTCTATCAGATAAAACTGAATTTTGAACAAAATTTGATAAATTTAATTAAACTTGAATAGATTTAGTGATTTTTATTACAGATTTCAATTAAAGGTTTTGTAAATTAGACAAAAATTTTTTTATTAAAAAGTTAATTTCAGTTTAAGAGATTAGAAAATTTTTTTATTTCTTTTATTGTGAGGTTTTCGCTTATTCTCAAATTCCAAAACTTTTAACATGATTAAAAAATGTTAAAAATTTCTTTGATATTTTAATGATAATTTATATTTTGCTGGAATTTATATTAATTATTATAAGAGTTGATAATTATCAAATAACTTTCATAAATAAATAATATTTATTTTTTTTCTCATAAAAATGATTTTTAAGAAAAACCCAAAAATATTTTATCAGTTTTAAAGTCAAATTTATTTCTAAATTTTTTTACTGATTCTGAAAAAAATGAATTTTTTTTTCGATATATTGGAACAGTTTCTAAAAGAGGTTTTAAAAAAATGTTATTTAATACCCAGATAAATAACAATTTAAAGTAGATAGTCTCTCTGTATGATTTATTCCGCTTTTAAAAAAATCAATTTATCATCAGACACAATTTTTCAAAATCTAATGAGACAAAATTATCATCATCAGGTGCTTCTCATAGTTGTAAAATTTAACAACATTATCATATGATTCAATTGACGTAAAGACAATTTAAATCTAATATTCCGAAAATTCAATTTAAAACCTTCGTCACGCTTCAATGATTTCTACGAGTCACGTGTTCAATTTATCCTGGAGATTTAGTAATAGCCAAAATTTAACTTAGTAATGACGTCATCAAGAACTTTTTCAATTAAAGACTGTCACGATACTAATAATGGTTTTATTTACAGAATTTATGAAAAATTACGTTTTCCAGACTGGTTTTTGATGAGTGATCATTTAAAAAAATATTCTGCAATTTTCAAAAATGTTATTTAAGCTAAAATTGTCTTTTCTGTGAAACAACCTATTTTGCATTTCTTGATATTTTTAGTTCTTACACCTTTTTGCACAACTTTAAATGATTATGTTGTCAACACTCACCGACAGGTAGTTGGTCCTACAATTTCATCGCCGTACAAGGTAAGATACTCGTATCGAGACCCTACAAAAAAATAAATCTTTTGATAATTCGATTTTATTATTTTATATTTATCTAAATATTTATTTTATATTCTTATATAAGCTATTTTTTATATTTTTTATCAAAGGTTTTATTGTTAGATGAAATTAAAATTCTTCAATTGAATTAAAACATTTGAAAAGTAAGTAAGATATTTAATCTGGAAACTTCTTCTCAAATTTATTGAGCTCCAAGAGCTGTTTTGTAGTAAATTTACATAAAAGTTGTATTTCAACAAATTCAAGTAAAATTCGTGTATCAAATCCAAGATGACATAATTTAATTACATTTATTATGATTTTATTAAATTGTAAAACTTTTCAAAAGTTCTCAAAGAGTAAAAAAAGATCTTTAAACAAAAGATGAATTAATTTTTGTGAATTCTCTTCAAGTGTTCCATATTTTTTTTTAAACTTTAAAAGGGTTTCACTTTTAAAAGATGAAAATAGAAAAATACTTAGATGAATATCCTGCGGCAATTATAGAAGAAAAAAGTTACGAATAAAAACAATATTTTTAAATAGATAGTAACTTGCTTGTTTACCAAATTTAAAAAATAAACAAAACTTTTATCTTAAAGATAAAAGAACTTACAGAGTTGAGAGAAGTTTGCGCACAACTCTTCAGTGATGAAGAGGTCTCGTTCATCATGAGAGCTTTGTGTCCCTGGTATCTGCTTTCCATTATTGATGTCAACACAAAAAAAATATCTGTCGTTTCGTTGCATCGCCTATCAAATATTCAGATTTATTTCATCATTAATATGAAAAATGAGATGATGACATTAAAAGACCCGTTTTTGAGACAAACAGGAAGATAGTCGAACGGATGTTCTAATCCATAAACCTCCCTAATCTTCTTGTATCTTCTCCGTCGTTCTTCGCAACTCCGTATAAGTGTCGCATATTCACCACCTAAAAAGTTACAAATTTGATTATAAGTTTCTGAAAGTAACTTATTTGATGAATTAAAATAAAATAACAATAGAATAACAATAAAAAACAATAAAAAACAATAAAAAACAATAAAAAACAATAAAAAACAATAAAAAACAATAAAAAACAATAAAAACAATAAAAACAATAAAAAACAATAAAAAACAATAAAAAACAATAAAAAACAATAAAAAACAATAAAAAACAATAAAAAACAATAAATTAGAATTAGAAAATTATTTACAGAAACATGACTTTAAATAAACTTCTTTATGTTAATAATTAATTAATAATAATATAATAATAATTTATAATGATATATTATTCAATAAATTTAATTTATCATTGTGTTTTAAAAACCTTGATATTTTAAATAATTCAAAAATGTTTATTTATCTAAATATCCTTTATTTCAAAACATAGATCAACGTCTAGATGAAAACTTCTTCAATCTTAATAAAGAATGAAAACTTAAATTAAAAAAGTAAACAAAACCATATATTTGGTTCATTAAACTAATTATTTTTCAATATAAAAAATGAATTTGAATGCATTTATTATTTACTAAATAAAAAACTGTTTAGCCAAGCTAATATTTCTTTAAGTTTAATAAAAAAAGGATTTAATATAAAGAAAATTTGAAGAATATATTTTGAAGTACAAAAGAATTACAGATATTTATATTTTCAACAAAATATTATTAAAACCTTGTCTTAATGCTCGAAAAGAAAAATGAAATATTTAAAACACTTTGTAATGATGGTAGATTAGGTGTAATATAAAAATAGATAAAAAGTATTTTGTGGTTTCAGCGATATCTCATTCTTACACCGTACCATTCTAACTTACTTTCAGCTTTTAACAAACATTTATGCAATTAATTTCGAACAAAACGTACCATCACAGCTTATATATTCGCCTATTACGTCGTAACGGGTTGTTCCTGGAATAACGGCACCAGTCTCTACATCCACACAAAAGCAAGTTCCTCGATTACCATGATCGCATTGAGTTGGCTGAAATAATCAAAACTTTATTTTCGTTTTCACTAATTTGCTTTTTATTGTAAACAGTTCTAAGAAATTAAATCTCACAACAGCTTAATCACAAAATATTTAACTTCAACTAAATTTAGATGCAATAAAAGGTACTTAGAATAAAAATATTTAGAGCTTATTTAAATTGTAATATTTTTTAGTACGAACAGAAGCTTTTAAAATACTTATAATATAACAGTTTCTTTTCAAACTTTATAATCTTTGTTTTTTTTTAAAGATTATAAAGATTTTTAACCAATGTATTTAAAAAATCTTTTAGATAAAGATTAGATAGAAGATACATCAATCAATCAATGTCATGGTTTCATGTTACAGTCTTTGAAAAAACTTAAAGTTTTTGAAGCTTTATAAGAATTTCATACTATATACTACATCCAATTTTCATAGTTTATCAAATAATATTTTGATAAAAAAAGAATTTTTCAAAAAAGTTCTCATTGAAAATAAAAAAATAGATCTTTTAAGAATTAGTTTAGTAAACAGATAAGTAGATAAAATATTTCATTTAAAAGAAATAATTTATTTTATTCCAGTGGGTCATCTTTTATAAGTTTCTGTCATTGTCATTAAAAAGTCGTGATAAAACTCAATACTTTAAATTAAAAACAAAATTAATATTTTCATTAAATAGGTAAAGTTATCGAGTTGGCAACAAGCTTGAAAAAATACTTTTCTAAATGAAACAGAAAACGAAACAATATAAGGATTTAAATACCAGTGTTTAGTTACTCTAATCTTTTATAACCCTTTAATACTATTTTACTTTAATTGAAAAAGATTAAATAAAGGACAACATAATTTTAAAGCTGAAAAGATTAAGGATGTCCTACAAGCTCATGTTGTTTAAGTTTTAATGTAAAAAATTGTACCTCTTTTTCTGAAAAGGAACTTGATTTATAGATACGAAAATGATTTAATAACAACCACAATTACTTTGTTATAAAGTAAAGAAACAACTTTCACAAGAAGCGTATTGAAAAAGTATTGAATTTTTTTTAATGGAACAGATAGAGTTACATAGAATAGCTTTTTAAGTAAGTTTTAAGATTAAAATAAAATCTTGACTGGACAACAAGGTAATTTAGAGTTAATGCCAAGAAAACAAAGTTTTGAATTATTTCAAACTGCAAATAATGAGCTAAATAGCCTTAAGGCAGAAACTCTAGTTGATAAAACAAAAAATTGTTTGTTAAAAGCAAACTTTTTAGTTTAGAATCACTTTAAAGGCAATTAGAGTTATATAAAAGCTTGTGAGTAATTTAGTTTAAATTGCAGATAATTAAATTGTAATTTTGTCAAATAAAAAAACTGATTTACTTTCCAATTGATTCCATCTTTTTCACATCGAGGTATATAGAATGGACCGGTGAGTATATCACCGTAATTGTAAATCTGCTGGCTAACTACACCATACCGTGAAAGGCACGGCTTAAACGTGTTTAAACTTCTAACCAAGTATGAGGCTGTAAAAATAATGAAGTTGAAACAGATTTAGAGGACAAACCAAAAAAGAATTTGGCTAAAGTTCGTTTTAAGATCGTGTTACACTGCATTGCAAATACTTTAAACAGATTAGAGATTAAGAGCCAACTTTTTAGTAGTTACAAATCTATACAGCTTTCTTAATATAATAATAATAATAATTAGAATTTAATCTTTTTTTTTCTCGAATACAACTAAGAAATATTTGAGACATTTTAAAATGTTGTTCCTTAGATTGTTCCTTAGATATCAATTGAATAAAAACTTTTTTTAAATTAAAATAATTTGGTGACTTTGGTCTAAATTTTTAAAATAATTAAGCTGTTTAAAGATCAAATCTTTAAACTGCTTCAAAAATGATTCTTTTTAAATAGTGTCCTCATATTTTTCAAATTTTAATTCTTTTTAATTTGGCAGTAGAAATAAACGTGAAAAATTATTCGGAAAATTAATATCCTGTAACTAATTAGCTGAAATTTTATCAATTTAAAAAATAAAATCGAAATATTAGTGAAAATTAATCAAAATTTGATTCTTGACAAAAAGTTATTAGCATAAAATATAGTTAATAGTTAAGATATAAATTATTATTACTATTAATAAACTACATAATAATTAAAAACTCCGTAAGAATTCTAAAAATCAACAGATTCTTATATAAAAATCGCAAAAATATTTTAGAACAATTTTTGTAATAACAATTTAACGACTTTTCAAATATTTATAAAACTCTCTTGTCAACAGCAAAAGTGCCTCAAGCAATATCTCTTCTGCAGAGTATCTTTCAAAATGATTCGCCAATTTGAAACATTTATTTAAATAAAATTACGATAATTAAAGATTTGTATAAGTGGAAAACTTCGACAGAAAAATATATTTGATTCAAATTTCAGACTTTTAAATAAAGTTAGAGAGTAGAGATCTTTGAAATAAGGTTATTAACTTTCATGACAACATTTTAAACTTTTTTGGTATTTGCACCTAATAAAATATTTCAACTATCCTTACAAGGTCTTCTTTACAAAGGTCTTCATGATACTTTAGTTGTATCAATTGCATTAACTCTGGAAAGCTCTTAAAAGATACTTTTGTCAAAATAATCAAAATAAGAAAAATAAAAAAAGCAAATCTTTCTGATTTGTAAAAACTAGATTAAATTATTAAATATAAAAAAGTCAATAGTAGCAAAAATAGGAAAAAAAAAGTAATACTATTTAAACTTTTAACTTCATTTTAATAAGCAGAAAAACAGACGAAACCAGTTTTTAAAAAACCAATAAAAATTCGAAAAGAGATTAACAAATGTTTAATTGTTAGAAAATAATCAACAAGCTTACCAGCAAAGTCAATAGATAACCACAAGGAAAAACTTATAAAAATCGTTGTCTTCATTTTTTTTAGTTTGGTTTGAGGTCCAGTCAAAATATTTTCTTATAATTGAAGTGTTTGCAGTTTCCACTATTTATTGTGAATTGAAAGTTAGTTTTTTTCGTGAGCTTAAACTCTCTCATTTTATTTTTTTGTGAGTTCTATAACGTTGTACAAAAACGTTTTTGAGTATTTTATTTATGTTTGAACTTAATAAACTATTTGATAAATTGATTTTCATCCAGAATTATCTAGAATTACTTTGAATGATTCTTTTTAAATAAGAAAAAACTTACAACAAATTAAAAGATTCTTAGTAAACAAATTACGACGTCTGCACTTAAAAATAATTAAAAAGAAGAAGATTTTTAATCATAATAAGGTCAATAATAAAATAATAATTAAACTTTAATTTGATGATAGCTTAATCTCAATAACGTCAATAATATGTTTATATTTGATAAATCATCTATTTAATTATGTCTTTTAATGATATAATAGGTTTAAGAAGATTTATTTTGTTTCTATTATTTTGTTTAATAAATTGTTTAGTGAATAAAGAAATGTTTTGAAATCGGATGTTTGAGTTGCTTAGAAGAATAAAAAACTTGATCATTATGCTTGTGTCTTTTAAAAGAAAACATAGTTTGAACAGTTTATTTAAAAAGTCTTAAAAAAGTTTTGGTGTTTGCCACAAGTTTTATAGATTTAAAATGATTTAAAGTGACACAAAACTTCTCGAAACAAAGGTTCTTTATTTAATTTTGGAGTAAAAGAATTTAGAAATCTATTATAAAGTTTATATATAAAAACCTAAAAAAGTTAATCTATTTTTGATTTTTTCTTTCAATAAACTCGTTGACATAAACTTTCAAAACTAAATAAAATCAATAACTTTTAAATTGTACAAAAAAATTTCTTGCTTAAAATTCGAAAATTACATCAAAAATCAAACTTACTTTTTTCCATATAAGGAAACTAAATTGTTGAACAAGTTTGTTTTTTATTAATAAAAAAGTTTTTTCCAATTACTGATTAAAATGTAACTTAATAAACAGTCAACAAATAAAAAAATGTCTTAAGCAACTTATACATTTACCATTTTGAAATCACCAAAAAAGTTTTTAAATAAGTTTTAAAATATAATATGTTTTCAACCACAATATTTTCAGATTTTATTTTGAGTGATATATTTAGAAAGTTTTATTACAGAAAACTTATAATTTTTAAATCTTTAAAGAAAGGTAATTAAAAAATGCAAAAATGAAAAAATTTGGTTTTATCTTAATTTAGATTTAAAGCTTATAAGCAAACTTGTAGAAAATATCATAAGCTTCAAAATAATGTCAGTTTTACAATAAGTTTGTTTACAACATGTGTAATAACAAATTACTAAACCTATTTTTTATTATCATACGATATAACAATTCAATTTTTCTACTACTTTGAATTCTAGTATAAAATAAAACAAAAAATTAATAAGCATAAACATTAATAATTTAATATCATAAATAAAATGCTTATTATGCAGAATATTTTTTACTCAGAAATAACTTTAACTTTAAATATTTGAATTATTTTAACCTTAAATGTGAATATACAAATTAATATCATTTAGAACTACATATTTACCGATAAATGTTAGAAAAATCAAGATACAAATAATAGTTAGAGTAAAATTATAAGATTATTTTTAATATTTTAACCAATTTTAATTTTAATTAGTTATTCAATTTGGTCTATACAAACTTTGAGACTAAATCTAATAATATTTATTGATTTAGAAATATATATTAAGAATTATATTAAGATTAAAAGATTGATTCTTGAATTGTGTCATAATTAAGAAAATATTTAAATAAAATCAATCAACCTTCCTTTCACGATTTATTACAAATAGATCCAAATAAGAAACAAGATATTTGATAATACGTAATTTAATCATGAATTATCAAATACCATCGAAAATTGGTTTTTAATCACTATCAACTTTTATTAGCAATTAAATATATTTTTTCGGCTTAAATTACACAAATTTGACCAATTCGGTTAAACTGAAAACAGTTTGACCTTTTTTTAAAATAAATTTTAAAATATTTTCAGTCTTTCTAATTTATCGTTTTATTATTTTGTATTTTTAATTTATATTTTACTTATACAGTGTTCGGAGTTTTTCTACTTTAATTATACTAAACTGTGATATCTAACTTTTCATCACTTTTAAATTCATATTGTTTTCAGTTTGTTTTATTGTTGATTTATAATTTATTAACTAATAAATAAAAATGATCAACAAATTCTCTACTTCAAAATTTATTTTTAGGTGACTTTTAATTAAATTTTAACTTAAATAAAAATAAAACCGTTTGTAATAAACTATTTATAATTTATTACAAAACTTTAATATTGATTATTAATTTTTATTTGAAACAGTTACTAAATTGGTATAGTTTTACTGAAAATTTAAATAATATTCAATAATTAAAATATAATAATAATAGTATTTATCAACATATATATATATAAATAAATATTAAAGAGTAATTATATCAAAAGATCAAACTTCTGAAGCTGATGTAAATTAAAAATTGAAAAAGTGCAATTTAGAAAATAATCATATCGATTAGTAAAAACTAATAATATAATCATAAAAATAATTTTAAATTATTTCCGCGAGAGGGCGCTAGAAAAGTATATCAAAGAGAGAAAAACTTAATAGCTTAAGTTAACTTTGTTTAATAATTCCTTCTTAATAAAAATTAAACATCATTTAATTAAAATCATTTAATTAAATGTTTGACTAGTAATCGAATAATTAGTAATTTTGGTAACCTACTTAAGAAATAGTTGTAAATTTCAACTTTAAGGCATTTACTCTAATTCAAACGTCCTTAAATTTCCAAATAAATAACTTCTATTAAATTTAAATTTAAGATAAATAAAGTATAATAATCAAAATTTATTTAGTTTTGATAAAAACTGTTTACTATTTAACTGGTTTTATTCACTATCAAATAAATTTTCAAATTCAATTAAGCTACTAATGAAAAGTATTTACCTTATTTTATATTTATTATTTGAATATTTCAATATTTATAAGATTAAATTTTTTAAACTTTGTAAACAAAAATAATTTTGAAATTTGTTTTCTAAACGTTATTTAGTTTTATGTAAAATTTTTATTTAACTTTTTCAATTTATCATTAAATGCGAGATACTGAAAACAAATTTTGTAAAAATCGCCAAACTGAATCTAGAAGACAATGAGAACACGTCATTCCTTCTCTTTCTGGAACAGCAGGGGTTTCTCAGCCCTTTTGTCTGAGTTTTCGTTTTGAAATGCTAAAATTTGAAAGTTTTGTTTAGATTTTGTGAAAAATTAAAACTAAGGTAAATAATTTTGTTACAAAATATTTCAAATAATAGATATATGATTCTTTAAAACTCCAATTTTCAATCGAATTAGAATCAAGAATCACATCTCAAAATGAACCAGTTTTTATCCATCGGAAGCCACTTTGTGAAAACACCATTTTTGATTTCTAAATTTTGTATAAAATCACAATTTTATTACTGTCACTTTTATATTTTATTATGATTCAATTTTATGCATATTTGATGTTGCAATTGACAAAAACCCATCAAAAACATGAAGTTTAAAAGTTAAAATGTAAAAAAATTTACTTATAAGGTGATATGCAAAAAACAAAGAATATTTTTTATTAAAAATCAAATTCAGAATCGAAAATCTGATTTTCAAAAAGAGTTTTATTTAATAAAATGGGGCGTTAGTTCCCACAATATTTGAAAGTTGATAGTTGTTAGGAATTTGTGAATCATTGATATTTTGCACATAATCAGATATGTTAGGTTGGCTTGTAAAGACTTGAGGTTGATTGTTTCTCCAAATACATGGAGATGAATAACAATTTTGCTGATCATATATCGATGGTTCTTGCTTAATATCTGCAGCAGTAGGAATTAATGAAGAATGAGATCCATTTTCATTCAATTGTTGGTTGGATGCTTGATCTTTATGTGATCTTTTATGCTTTCTTAATGAGCTGGGATGTGAATACTTCTTGTTGCATCCGGGTACCTGGAAGACATTTCATTTTTTAGAGCCAAATCTTTAGAAATCGATCCGAGGATACTAACCTCACACTTGTAAGGATGATCTTTGCTATGGACATGGGCATGCTTTTTCCGATCTGAGCTATTTGCAAAGCGTCTTTCACAACCAGCTACTTGACAGGGGAAAGGTTTTTCACCTGAAATAAACAGAAAACTCATAAGCTAACTAGTAAACGAACAATTAAATTATGAATTATTTAATTTAATAAAAAAAAAGAATCATTTTTAAGGCTTTTCTAGCCTTACAGTGAAATAAAAACTAAATATCTTTATAACTGAATGATAATAGTAACTTTTTAATAATAAATTATATTTCTAATATTTTTATTTTAACGATATTTTTAAAGTAGTTTAAAGTTTAAAGGAAACCCTTTTTAAGTAAAGCTTTTTTCAAAGACTTGTTTATAATCTTTCATACTATTAATAAAGATAAAATTGTTTGCAATTTATAGTAAAAAAAATAATAATTTCTGTTATGAACTATTATTCCATATTGTTTATTACTACTGGTTCCAAACGCGTTTAGTACCTGTAGTATTATCTAATTCTCTCATACAAAGAAAGCTAGCACCATGCTGTGACTAGATTCTTCAAAAGAAAATCACATAGCTCTTTTTTAGGGTTCTAATCGAGTTATAGACGATATATTATGACGTACATTTCCAAGTGAACATCAAAAAACAGAAGCGTTATAATTTTATCAAATTTAAAAACTTAAAAATGATAAAGAGTACAATAATTTTAGGAGGAATTGTTGTAGTTTTACAATTCGCCAGTTCACATATTCTTTAGCATATTGATGTTTAGAACGCAGCGTGAAGTAGTAATTAGATTAAATTTAAGTGAAGAGACAAAAGTTTGAAAAATTACAAATAAAAACATTTTCTGTCAAATAGAACAAACAAGAACAAATAATCCTTAGAATAAAGCATAAATTACTCAAAAACTAAAAGTATAGAAATAAATAGATTATAGAAATTATAAAAAGATATTTATTTGTGTTATTATCACATTTACCAGCCAGGTTTTCTTAAACTTATTTGTAAAATTCAATAATTAGATTAAATATCAGCAGACGAAATAATTTATAAATATGTTTAAAAGTCAAGAGAGTTCAACAAAAGTTTTCCACTAAACATTGATAACTTGCATATATTTAATTTATAGCTCTCTACAATTTGAAGTGATGACATAAATGACCTTAATGCCGATCAATTATTACTTCATGGACATTTCATCAACTTTTGCAAAATAATTCATAATTTTTTCGATTTCAAAACATTTTTTAAAATCAAGAAAAGTAAGATTTTTTTATTGCCATCATCAAATAAAATGTTATTTTAAAATACTCAGATGCAATAACTTAAGTTGACTCTTTTTTAAAATTAATCTATTAAATATTTGTTACTTCTATTTCTACAAAAAACTCAACAGTAAGATCTTTATAAGAAATAATCAAAAAATATTTTCTCACCAGTATGCAGACGTCGATGTATTTTCAAATTTTCACTTCTTGCAAATTTTTTTTTACAGTGTTGAAACTGGCAACAAAATGGTTTTTCACCAGTATGGACCCTTAAATGGTTAACCAACTTGTACTTAGCCCTGAATGGTTTGCAGCCACGCATGCACTGTTCCCACATACAAGTGTGGTCCGTATTCTCTGGTCCTTGTACGTGAACCCGTCGTAAATGGTTTACAAGATCATCCAGTCGCTGAAAACGTTTGTTACAAGGAAGAAACTGACTTCTTCCTGATCCATCAACAACAGGACATGATACATCAATCCACTTACAGACATGTTCCTCTTGTATTACTGTCTCTGGTTGTCCATAAAAGTTTGTGTCCACATACCTCCCTTGCGTATTCTGGGACTGATTTGACCAAATATTATTTGCTGTGTTCGGTACTGGCCACATTTCAGCATTTGTCGGCCTTATCATCGGGTATTGCTGAGATATTTCTTGTTGTGGGCTCTGAATTTGTTGACTTGGAACATATTGATAGCTATGAATAGCAGCATATCCGTTAACTTGTTCATCAGACAAGAATTGATGATGGTGACTATCCAATAATCTTCTAGAATCTATAAAATTTGAATCCATAAAATAACAAACTGTTTGTTAAACTTTAAAAACTTCTGAGTTAATACTGATAGTTAAATCAGCTCTGACTACAGCAAGCTTTAATGATTGCTTAAATTGAAACTAGTACAAGTTCTCTCTACTGCTTTAAGTGGCGACGAGTACCATAAAACTCATCATAAGTTTGGAATAACTTAACTAAGGATTATTTTATAATACTTTGTATTTAAATTATATTATTTAAAACTCCTTTAAAGTCTGTTTAAAATATTGCTTGGAATCATAGAATATTTTTAACTTATTCTGATATTATTTGAGAAAATGTGTTACTTTCTATATTCTTAACTAAATAGATGTTATTTGTGAAAATGTGTGTTAGCGAGAGGTGCTCTCTTCAGGCACCCTCCTTCGCATTTATTATTATATATCAATCATAGAACATAATGAAATAAATGTTGGTTTTATGAATTATAGTAATTTACTTTTAATATCTAAACGATTATTGTTATACTTTTCTTTTAAAAGTTAAATAACTTTATTTCACTCACAGCTTTTTAAAATCTCTGTTTTACATTTCAACAATTCGTTTTCTAAATTCAACTATCTAGTTTATAGATTATTGTTTTTTTGTTCTTTAAAACTTTTTTAAAACTTTTCACCTTAAATAAATTTGAACAAAAGCACACAACTTTAAGCCTTCAAAGTATTTATTAATTTTTTTATTGTATTTCATATTTATTGTATTCTCTTATTTCATATTCTTGAAGTTTCTGCAAATGTTGTAAACCTAATGGCTGTAATGGTTCACCTATTTCGACTGGTTCACCTATTTCGACTGGTTCACCTATTTCGACTGGTTCACCTATTTCGACTGGTTCACCTATTTCGACTGGTTCAACTGGTTTGAATGGTTTCCAGGAAGACTTTTCGATACATTTCTAAAAAACAATTGAAAATTAAAATTCAAATGAGATGAAATTTCTTCTTACCCGAGCTATTTCACACATAGATGGAAACCCGTGACTAAGACATTCACTAAATACTGAATCAATATTAGACTTTGAAGTTTTTCTTCTAAATCTGGATAATACTTTCGAAGGAGCAAATAGCGGACCAACCTAAGAAATAAAACAATTGAATATGAAAACTATTTTTATATTTGATTTAATTAACTGAACTTACGCCAGCTGAAACACAATCCAGTACAGATTGTGATGCACCAAGTTGTTTTAGACTAGAGATTAACTCATGAATCACATATTGATTTCCATTATTAGACTGTGGACGACTACCATGTATACTTGTATGATGACAACCTAGTAAATAAAACAAATTATAAACTAAAAATTATTAGAAATCAGATATACTTTACCATCAGCTTGAAGAATGAAACAAAGAACCAGAACAGAAAGAATCTTCATCACCACCAAGTTAGTTGTCAAATGGCTTGAGTTAAAGTTTTTATTTTTATTTCAGTTTGCACCAGTTCCTTATATACTGATTTCAAACTGCTGAAAAACCGGTTTTTTTAGAATTAAGGTTGACATCAACTTTACCTTTTTCTTATTTTATCGTTATCATATTTTATGGTATTTGTATTACAAATTTAAAACCATTTCTTTCTTCATACTTAGGTTTTATTATGTGGTAAAAATGTAAATACAACAATAATTAGTTTTTAAAAGATTTTTTATAATTTCTTTTTTAATAAAATAAAACAAAACTAGTTCATATTTGAATGTAAAAAAACATTTATAAAGTGGATAAACGAGCAAGAATTACAGCTTACTAACATTTTATAAGTTCTTATAAAACTCTTCTTATAATAATAAATAACAATATAATAATAATAATCATTTAATTTTTAAACATTTGAATGAATGACCTTCAGCCTGATTTCTAAACTTTTATTAATCAATATTTTTTTATCTTTAAAGTTTCTCCTTAGTTTTTAAGTTTTTTAATTGGTAACATTAATTTTTCGGAATTTACCTTCAGTTTGAATTTATTTGAAATTGTAATTTGCTTTTGTTAACTACTTTTTCAAATTCTTTCTATTTTTAAATAATTTTTGTGTCTGTTTCGTTTATACAATTTCTAGTTTTTTTGGTTTATATCAGCAGCTTTTTAAACAACAAACTTAAATTAACACTTTTGCCCTAACTTTTTTTTTTGAAACTAAACCTTTTTCTGATTCAAAATTTTAAAACAGACCAAAATCTTATTTTATGAACTTTATTAGTCGAATTACTGGGTAGCGAAGCTACGGGCTGGTTCTCTAACCGATTGTACACTCTTTTCGTTCGAGCATTTCTACAAAAAAAGAGGTTATAGTTAAACAACTCCAATTATTATTGTATTATCATTATAATATATATATTAGCGATTAACTTATTATTTTTAATCAGTTAAACTTGTTTCATACCATTGCTGCACTACATATTTCGCCATATCCATACTTCTTGCATTGCTTCATGTCTTCCTCATTATATCTGTATCTCCCGCGCGAAAAACTTCCCACTTTTGTATATAGATATCCAAGCTGTCAGTAAAAAGATAGAAACACATTTTCAGTATTCCTCAATTTACTTTACGCTTAGTGCATTCGATAATGTATCGGGGTACATCATGCCCTCCAAGAACTTGCTCAACTAGTGCAGCTCCTGTAGGTCTAATACATTTTCCAATATAACATCTTGTATGGTGGCACCCTAGAAAAATGTAAAAATTAAAACGAAAAACAAAATAACTTTACCTTCAATAGCTTGAAAAAAGAGACAAAAAGCAAGAACACAAAAGATCTTGTTCATATCTCAGATTAGAAGATTCTTTGGTTTGTAAAATCTTGTACTATCTTCTTATCTTGAGGGATGTGTATATATAATCCGTCAATGTATTTTTTTTACCAATAGAAGCTAATTTTAGCCAATAAAAACGCCTCAAGTAAATTGTGTTCTCACGAAATTCTTTTACCTTACCTAATAAACTCAAGGATATTTCACAAAAATGCCTAGTCATGAAACAATGAAAGCTTTATACAAAATTTAAATAAATTATTTAGATTTTGTGTTTAAAATATGATGTTTTTCCAGTTCTATTTTTTATTCATTGAAGAAATTAAGTGAATATTACAAAATTTAACATTTTGTTTAATTACATAAACTCAAAATTTTTAATTACTCCCAATAATTTAAAGTAGAAATTAAAAGTCAGTAAATAAAAATATATTAATTTGATTTTTTATAAAGAAACAATTGTAGTAAAATTAAAAGAAAAAGTAAATTCATTTTTATTTTGAAATTTTGTTTAAAGTATGATGAATCAGCAGTTTTCGTTTCAATTTTGAATTTAAAACAATTTTTCTCAAGAAAGTAAAATATTATCAAGTTTTTATTTTTTAGTTAAAGTATATATTTAATATAAAAGTTTATATTTTTTCCATTTTATTTTCACTTATTTTAAAAACCTAAATATAAAAACTGAACTTTAGTTAATTAATAGTAGTAAAGAATTTATAGAATTTTCAACCTTTTTGTGCAGAAAACAAAATTCCTTTTGGTTTTTAGAGGGACTTTTACAAAAAAACTTCTCATTAATAACTTCTAGACTTTCTAAAAATGATTATTACATCTTTATACTACATTATATAGCAATTTTCATTCTTAAACTTTTTATCTTTTTCATTTCGCTGTGATAATTCAGAAAACGTTTCGAAAATTTGTAAAAAGGGTTGACAAAGTTGTTTAATATTTTTATCCTAAACAGAAATAAATTTTATTCATTTTCTATTCAATGTACTAAAAAATAAACAGATTAAATTTACTGAATTTAATTTACTGAATAAATGTAAAATAATTTCTACATGTCTGGTTTGGTATAAATACAGTCTAAAGCAGTTAAACAACATTTTGAATTAAAAAAATTTACATAATCTAAATTTATTATTTTCTTTTTTATTATTTTCCTTTTAACAATTGGTTTAATATCGAAATTTTACTAAAGCTTATTAGCAAAATAGTTCCATTATAGTTCCTTAATCTTTTTCTCTTAGATAAAAATAGTTGTTTTTAGTTTATGGTTCAGCAAGTTTATCGTCTCTCTTTGCAAATTTCACGTCAGAATATTAAAAATAAGTTTTTCAAATTCTATATTTAGTTTTTAAATTTAAACTTGAACCTTAACAAAACATTTCAAATTTTGCAAAATTTTTGGTCAAAATTGTTTTAAATATCAGTTTGTTTTCTAATCATAAAATTTTTTTTAAATTTAATTTTTAAATTCATAAATCAAATAATTTATTACTTATTTTTTTAGTTGGATTCAATTTAAAAACTTTAAAGATGTCTTATTGACATGTATCTATTTGTAATTTAAACAAATTTGATAAAATTTTTATAAATTAAATCTAATTAATAAGAGTTTATAAATATATTTGAGGTTTTTTGTCGTATAATAATTCAAAATAGGAATTGTTTTTCTTTTTATTGTAAATAAACTTCAGTTATTTCGAAGTAGGTATCATCTTGATAAAAACTTGAAGTTAGTGATTCAAATGTAAAATTTAAAATGTTATTAAATAAATTTCAATCTTTTTTTCTTTGCAGCATTTTTTATAGTAATCAAATTGGATTGACTTTAAACAACATAAGTATTTGTTGAAAAATTCTGCTTATTAGTTTGTAATATAAACAAAAGGCTTTTTTTGAATTAATTTCTTTTAAAATTTATTTATTATTTACTTATATGCCAAATATATTGAGATTTACAAAAGAAAGATAATAGAGTATTAAAGAATTATTGATATCAATTTATACACAAATAAAATCTTATTCAATTTTATTCAATTGTTCAATCTTCTAAATAAAGACAAATTCCTGAATAAAATCGTTTCTTCTTCCAGACACACCTAAAAAATATCTTAATCTTGAAAGATTCTAACAATCATAAAAAAAAAGATATTTTAAAATGTGTTTATCACCATAAGAGCATCACATATCTCCCCATAACCTTCTACAGAACATTGTTTTTCTTCTTGTTCAGTTAAATTTCGTTTATCTTGGAACTTAAACTTCACTTGCTTATACTCATATCCAAGCTATTAACAAAAAAGCAATCTTTAATGTTTTGAAACTAAACAAGATTCTTTAGATTCGAACTTTGCGTTTAATACATTCAATATTGTAAGTTGAAATGCCGTCGAAAGACCCATGAAGAACCTTATCTATCTCATTTGAGGGTCTTACACATTGTCTTCCTGAAGAGATAATTTGAATCTGAAAATGTTTAGAAAAAAGGGATACCTTCAATAACTCGAAGAAAAGCACACAATGAAAGAATCCAAAATATCTTTTTCATTTCTTAGATTATAAGACTCTTTATATAAAACTCTTTATCTTTATTTTTATAATGACTGTTTATCTAAAAATTCAACAAATAGCGTTTTTCTATCTCTGCAGTAAAAACTGATCTTGGCAAACGCCTGAGGTGATTTAACAAAAAATGTTCAGAAGAAAAAATGTTTTATCTCATGAGTTTAAAGCTATTATAAAAAAACTAACTTCACAAAAATAAAAGTTTAATAAATTTTTAGTTTTTAAAAACCAAACTTTTAATTCTTATAAGATCTGAAATTTAAATACTTTTTATTTTTAATAACTAAATAAATTGGATTTTAAAGAAATTTAACAACAAAATTTATTCCGGTTTTTGTAAAACTAAATAATTATTATGAAAAATATCACTTCAATTTATGTCACTTACATAAATGAGTTTATCTAATATTATAACTGATTTTAATTTACTTTTAATAGTTTATTAATATTGTTAAGAAATATTTTTAAAGTGTTTAAGAGTTGTCAAGACTCCCTGTTATACTCTTTGTTTAGAAAATGTAATTAATAACAACTTTAGTAGAATTAATTTTTATTAAGTAAGCTTTTTGTATATACAGTTTAAAAGATTTTTCAATATTTGCTATAAGAAGTACTGTAGGTTTCAAGAAAGTTTTATTATCAGAGAGCTTTTGACAATTTTTTTTTTATAAAACAATAGTATGACTTTAATCATAAACTTTCAGATCTTCATTTTTAATATTTTCTTTAGAAAATGTAAGTTCAGTTTTGGTTAGTGTTTAAGTAAACAATAAATATCTTGCTGATTTTGTAAATAAAGTTTTGTTTTCTGACAAGTTATTTTAAAATGATGAAGATGTTGTTTAGTTTCAATTTTTCATTTCTTGCAAGAACTCTCATTTATCAATTTAATTACCTTTTGGTTTTCATCTGTGATCCTACTTTGTACCTTTGATCTTCACTAAATCTTTTAATTCGACTTTGATAATTTGTTAAAAATGAAATTTACTAATCTGAAATCGAAAGATTTATTTTTTCAAATAATATTTTTAAATATTATATTTGTTCAATCATTAAATTTTTTTTTGAATATTCACATGTTTTTGCGTTTATAGTTTCAACAGAATCTCAATTTTTATCTTTTATTGCTTCTATTTATTTGACTAATATCTCCTTCTCTTGAAAAATTGTCAACTAATTAATGTAACGATTTAATTCCTAAATTTTAATTAATTTTTCAAACTCTTGTGAAACATTTTCTAATTTTTCAAATATTATCATCTCTTAAAACATATATTTTTTTGATTATTTTATTTATTTCCCGATTTCCTCTGAAAAAGGTTCTCTAAAATTTCAAATTTTTTGTTTTCTTTCACACATTTCTGTAAAAAAATAAGAAGATTAATTCTTAAATGATAAAAAAAAATTATCAAATAAAAAACATTTTTTTCTCTAAAAGTATTAGCTTTAATAAGTTAAGTTTAATTACCCAGACAGCGATGCAAATCTCAGATGTTCCTCCAGACAAACACTCATACATTAATTTCTTTTCATCTGTCTTTAAATTTGATCTTTTTACTCTTAATGATCTGGACAAAATTTCTTCTCGTATTCCAAGCTAAAAATTATTTTAAGCTCTATAATGTGATCACTATAAAAATATTTTATTACTTTACGTTTAGTACATTCAATATTAGAAACAGAAATGCCGTGATCACTTAGAATTCTTGAAATCTTTCCACTTTCACTTTCAGATGCGAACCCATAAGTTTTAACATGATGACATTCTGAAAAATAAAGGGTCTGAAAATTTAAACTTATTTTCCTTTTTAAACTTACCTTGGCTAAGATCAATCATAAGACATAAAGTAAAAAGAAGAATTCTTCTCATTTTGATAAATCATTAAAGACTTTCAATCACTGTGAAAGCTTGCTTTAGTTTAGATCACAAATTAATCTGTTTGCCAACCTATTTACAGACTTTGGTTTCTATTTTGCTGAGTTTGAAAACCTTAAAACTTTTAGCCTAAAGCTGTTATCATTTTAACAAAATTATTTCAACCTTTTGCTAAACATTTTGATGTTACAGAAAACATCAAATATTTCAATTTGAAAAATGACTTCGCTTATCTTTAATGAAATTATTTTAAAGCTAATATTAAAGTTTAACTTTTTACAATTTGTGAATCTTTAAAAAAAGAAATTAAAACTACTTTAAATTTGTATCAATAGAAACCAAATAAATTTTTTTCATATGTAGTTTTTCTGACTTATTTGCAACTAAGAAAAACTAAAATTAAACTGAATTTTTTATTTTCATTTAAATTTTCATTAAATCTTTAAAACAATTTGCTTTTAGATGAAGTCGACCATATCTCCAAGAGTTCTGTCTAGCTTTTCACTAATTTCTTTGTAAGTTGTTTTCTCGATGTAAAGTTGGTCTGAAATCCAATTAAAAAACCATAAATTATTTGAAAGAAATCATCAAAATTTTACCCTCAAGATAATCAACTGTTTTTTCTAGTTTATCCATCGTACGTTCAGCAAATTCAGCTCTTGTTTCAGCCTATAAAACAATAATTTGCGGTTTGGAAATTTAAAAAAAAGTTTTTAATTAAATTAAAATTTTACATTTTTTAGATTCTCCATCAGAAGACTGATCTCATTCTCATAATTGTCTTCTCTTTCAGAATTCTTTGCAGATGATTTTTCCATATCTTTAAGGTCTCGTTGAACATTTTGAAGCTGTTTCTCAGTTTTAGTAACAACACTAATTGATAAAAAGAAGATTAAGATTTAATTTAGGAGTCTTTTGATCCGTTTACGTTTCATATTCTTCTGCTCTATCGATAACTCGTTCCAAATCATTCTCAACCATTCGTAATTTACGTGTGACCTACAATAACCTTTCTAAAAAGTTCAATTTCCAATTTTTTTACCTCTTCATATTTGCGATCTGAATCTTCTGCGATCTCTTTCGCATCTCGTAATTGAATCTCTTGCAGCTCCAGAGTCTCTTCATCTTTATAAGATCTGAAAGATACCAGCTACAGAATTGAAGAATTGATTGATCTTTACCTTCCTTCAATCATCTTTCTGCTGTGTTCACTTTCTTCAGCAGCCTTTTCTGCAATCTCTAACTTCCCAAGGACTTCTTCCAAACGCTCTGTGACTCTCTGCATCTCTTCTTCCAACAACTGCATCCTTCTAGTTTGTGCATTTACTTCCAACTCAGACTACGAGAGATTTTAGATGATTTCTTTACAGCTGATACACTTACATCCGTAGCGATCTTCTCAGCAGCATCTAATTTATCAATTGATGCTCTGTACTCCTCATTAATCTTATCGAGTTTATCTTCAAGCACATTGATATTTTTTGTGATTAAAATTGTTTCATTTTCCAACTAAAGAAGAAATTTGAGAAAATTTCAAATAATTTTTCAACATTTTTTTACACGAACCTCATCTGCATGATCTTTTGATTTCTTCTTCTCAGCTTCCAGCTTTAATGCTCTTTCCATCGTTTCACTTCGTTCCTTAATCAAGCACGCCATCTTGTGTTTGATTGAATCCATCTTTCACTACAAAAAATACAAATTTCTTTCTAGTATCAATCATTTAGAATATTTTATTATAGAGGAACAAAAAACCAATTTCTATTTATAATTAATAAATAAAATATAATAATAATTATAATTTAATAATTTATACATTATATAATAACTATAATATTTATGATTAATAAATTAATTAATAATTCAGAAATAGTTATTGAAAACTTTTTAATGTCTGATAGAAATCGTTTAATAACTTTTTAGTTTTGAAAGTTTTATTTTTTTCTAAAACATTAAAGAATTAATCATTTGTTCTAAACCTTGTTGATAAAAGCTTTTTACATATCTATAAACACTAATTTAAAAGTAATTTATTCCAAGTTATAAATTAAAAAATAAAGATTCAATAATTAAAATAAACAAAAAATTTCTTAATTTCAAATTTTTTTTACAATTTTTAGAAATCACAAAAACACACCTATGCTTCTATCTCAAGTTTGCCAAAAAATAATACTAAAGTTGTTTCTAGCTTTGACCAATGTAACTGAAATGTATTTCAATTGTAGTTACCAACAGATCACTGCTCATTATCAAAAGTAAAGATAAAGCTCCTTAAGACGACAGACATTTCAGTTTTTAGTCTGTTAAATATCAACTCGATTACAGACTTGACTTAAAATAGAAATATAACTTTCATATGACTTTGCTGTGCTCTTCAAAAGTCTTAAGATTCAATGAAATTCACGACTGAGTTTCCTTCTCTTTTATTCCGAAATAATATTATGTTTATTATATAATTTAATTATATATATAATATTATAGAATAAAAAGTATTTCAGCTAAAGCAATTTACAAAAACTTTCACAGTCGCGTTTTAATCCTTGAGTAAAAGATGAAATAAACATGTGTGTCTACTAATTATTCATCAGAGTCTTCAGAAGAAGATACATTGGCAGGATGATCAAAAGATACATTGACAATTCTCTCTTCATACGCCATTGGTTGATCACTAAACTCCCTGACTTCTGGTTGATGTCTCACTGCTGATGAAAGATCATCATGAAGAAGATCTGTGATGCACTCCTTGCTTCTTCGGATTGTAGTGGATGCTGTTGAGTCTGAATCATCAGATGAGGAGTTTGAATGATTAATAGGAGAAGTAGTCTGAAATTTTGTAGAAGATTTTTTGAGTTTCAATAAATGCTGAAAATTTGATAATCTTTGAATAAATTATTTTATTATTTTATATTTCGATAATAATTTTCAAATATTTTTTAAATCAAACTTTTGTCACCATTCTCTTGTTTTCAACATCAACTGATCTCGTGTTCTTCCGTTTCAAACAAAAGTTTAAATAAGTTTTCCCATCACCCTTGATCAAGAACTCCCTCTGTGAGATCCATTGTTCCCCTTTATCAAAGGACATCGCGGTAATCGCGGCTATTTGATCGATTTCACTGAGATTTCTCGCAGAGATATTTTGTGTTGGTAACAAAAACTTTTTAAAATCTTCAAATAAAATTCCTTGGAAGAAGAAGACACATTAATCAGTGATGAGGATCAATTTGATCTTACCTGGTATTCTTATCGTGATATCAAGATATATATCATAAAAAATCTCTTCAGATGAGGATGGGGCGGCAGTTTGTTTGATTGAAAGCTGAAAATTCAAAAAATTCAATTTCTTAGAAAAATTTATAAATTATTCGATTTATTTTATAAATTTAAATAAATAATAATTTTTAAAGAAATGAAAAATTGTTATATTTTATTACATAGAATATGATGTAGTTAGTAAAAATGATTATTAATAATTTATATAAAATAATGAATAAAAATTATAAATTTTTTATTGAATTAAAAGTTAAAATTTGTTCGAGTAAAATTTGGATTCTTTGATTCTTTCGATTTTAATTGATAATAATAATATAATAAATATAATATAATAATAAATAATATACAAATATTACAACTTTTAATATTTTCATTTAAATGTAAACTTAAATTTTAAATACAAAAAGTCAAAAATGGAAATAATCAAAAACTAAACAAAAATTTCAGATAAATACATCAACATGTGTCCCCTCTGGTAAAGATTGATTCGGAATATTGATCCCTTGCATCCCTGGAAGATTCAACGATCCGTAACCTCCTTTGTTCCGTTTCAACTGCGCTAACCTAAACAACCAATCAGCAAACTTCAAATCGATGACGTCATCAATCTCACTTCAGTCTTTCCATTTCATTCGGTTTGAAATAAAATTTTTTGCCTTCCACTGGAAATTCAGGATCTGTAAATTATCGGATTAAAACGGAACTGATGACGTCACTAGTGATGACGTCACCTTCCACGCGCGCTTCTTCCCACTTAAGGATGTTGCGGATTTCTTCAGTGACCGCTAACTCAGATGGAAGTTTTCCAGAACGATCGCGAATAAACACCTGAATACGATTTAATCACGTGATCGCGTTACATCTTGTGACGTCACTAACCTTAGCGTTGTAGCGTAGTAGTAGAAGGATCGCGACGTTCGAGTTGATAGCAGCAGTATGAAGAGCAGTTTTTCCTGATGATGAAGATGTTGGAGTTTTATGTCTTAAAGATTTTTATAAACCTTCATCATTTGGTTGGTTGGGATCTGCTCCATGCTCCAATAGAGTCCCAACTATCAACGGATCTACCATTTCATGAGCTGTGCAAAGATGTAGAGGTGTATCTCCTTTCCAATCTCCAATATTAGGATCTGATCTTCCTTTTTCGAGGATTAGTTCAACAGTTTTTGCATCATTTCCAAATTCAACTGCGCTGTAGTTTGAAAAAGTTGTAAATTTTTCAACAATTTATGAAATTTTCTCTCACGATAATTGAACAATTTTAAATTAAATTTAAAATGTTGAAAGAAGTGAGCTAAAGTTCAAACTTGTTTCAAATCTCAATTAGAATGTTGAAATATTTATTTGAACAATTATTATTTAAGCATCATCATTCTTTATTGTTTCAATTTTTGTTTTAAATTAACATTTGATAGTTTAAGTGTTGACAAGATCAAATTTAAATGTGATTTAACTTTTAAAAAATTTAATAACATTTCAAGTCACATGCTTCTAATTATACTAAATCGATGATTTATATGATAATAAAAATTCTTTTTCATTAAAACGTTTTATTTTGAGAAAACTTTTAAACTAATTATGACTTACTTATGCAGTACAGTTCTTCCCTGTCTGTTTTGAATGCTGCAGTTTGGTTTACGTTTCAGCAAAGTTTTAATAAAGAGTAAATTATCACGATGAACACATGCATAATGTAAGCAGGTATTTCCCACGTTATCAGTCATATCTAAAGATTAAAAGTTAAATTGTTTATTATTTATTGTAGAAATTTATCTAATAAGTAAACTTACCAATATCATCTACATATCCTAGCAGTAACTTTAGTTTAATTTCCATTCCTTTGCTTAAAGCAACATGATGTAATGCAGTTCTACTCAAGAAACTATCAATTGGAGGTTTGTTGGGGTTAGCTCCTAAACGTAGTAGATGTTCGACTTGATCATCATTACCATTTGTAATAGCTTGAATAAGATTAGAGTCCAATTCTCCTTGAGTTATTTGGTTTCCCATTTCAACAGAAGTTTTATAAAAATTACCAAAGTTCTTTAAGTACTTATAAATAGATAAATTAGATAATGTTAGTTGTTTTGATTTTGATTTACAAAAAACTAAACTCATTTTTAGAAACATAAATTTGTAATGAATTAAAACTAAAAATACTGAAAAAACCGTAATGCGTAGGACGATATTTTTGACAAATAAAACAATAGAATTAAACAATACATTATGAAACAATAAATAAATGTAATAAAAACTATTTCTAGGTTTTAGAAATTCTTTAAATTATTGATGTTAGTCACTGCATCATAGTATTACTAGATTTATGATAATAGTAATTTTATAAATTTTAGATATAAAAAAATAGAACACATCTAGTAATATCAATTTTTCTTTTCTCTTTTACGATATGTTTTTATAAAAAGAAGAAATAAAACTAAAATATTTCAGCAAAATGGAAACTTGTAAAAAACCGATTCCATTTTTGATCAAAAGCACTTTTTTTAAATCTGTAAAGTAAACAGACCAACAATAAACGTAAATAGCTTCTTGAAAACTTAGTTAATTATTAGTCAAACTATTAAAGTTAATTAACTATAAAATTCAAAAATAGTTATTTAATAACTTATTAAAGATAAAAGCAAAAATATTAGTGATTATTAAAAGTAGCAAAATAAATTTTAATAAAATGATAATGAGTTTAGATAGTTTAAAATATTTTTACAAACTCTATTCTTAACTATCGTTTGCAAATAAAACCTTCTTTAACTAACTTAATTAAAGTTGACTTTCTTTGTATAAAATAATTAAAAAAATATATTTATTAGAAACTTACTGATTTTAAAGTTTTTATTTATACTTGTGTTGATAAGACACCCACATCTTTAGAGAATTCGACTTCCTCTACCAAAAGCAAACCAAAATACTTTCTTCTAACCTTTCTAAAAAATGCAAACAATGATATGGTAAAAAAATTATATGAGTTGTTTAATAAACTAAAATATAATTTGAGTAAACTTGTTTAAAAATCTTTAAGAATTATTACTTGAGTAATACTAAGATGCTTTTTATTAATCTGAAGGTGTAACCATTTCCTTATTAAACTTTCTCTTTGTCGTGGAATAATTTCTTATAAACATTAAAAAAAACTTACTATAATTTACTTAAAGGGCGGATTACTGCTTGAATACGTCAAACCTTATTTAGGATTTTTTGAATTCTTAAAAACTAGAAAGCTATTAAACAAAATGTTTACTAAATTATATTAACTTTATTCCAAATTTTCTATTTAGTTAAAATATCCTAAAAGTTTTGTTCTTTTCTTAATATTTTTATAGAACAAAGTTTAGAAATCTTAAGTTATTTGACTTTGAAATGTTTAATAGAAAATCAATTTTGAATTTTCAAGAAAGTTAATTATTTAAATTTCGCCAAATAGAAAAGTAAACAATATACGTCCTCTAATTTAAAAAAATAATTTTAATACGATTGAAACATAAAGTTATTCTAAGTCTTACAACCAATTTTTTAAGCTGAATTAACAAAATATAATAAAATATTGATATAAAATCATCTGTTTTTCTATTTATGTGTCTCAGAAAGATTAAAATATTCTCAGTCTGAACTAAAAACTCATTTTTCTCTAAATTACTTTTCAGTAATTTCAGTGTTTAGATATAAACATTTAAAATAAGTGATAACTATAATCAAAGTAACATCTTTTTAAACTATTAAGCTTGCTTGTGTGGTCATATACTATTATGTGTCAGGATGTTTAAACTTCAGATTGTTTTATTACTTATATTGAAGACTATACAAAGATAAATTTATTATTAAGTATGACTAACTATGATTACTTTTAAAAATTAAAAATACTTATAAGAATATTACTCAGCTAAAACGTTATAAATTATGTTTTTAAACTGTTTGCAAAAATGAAATTGTTTATTTAGGTTTTTTTTCGATTCTAAAAAAACTATTTAAAAAATGTGTGACTTGTTTAAAACAAAATCAGTTAAAAACTAACTTCTCAAAAAAGATAATTTCAAACTCTTATAAAAGTTATAAAATTTGATATTTGTTAAATAATTTAATCATAGTAGTTTTTATTTTGTTTATTTTTGTTCTATTAAAATTTAATTCTACAAAATCTTACAAAATGTGAAACATTTTTTAATAAAAAATTAATATTTTAACATTTTTAATAAAAAAACGTTTTTTGACAAAATAAATTAAATTATAAATTAACCTTCTTGTTAAAAAACTTGAATTTTTCATCCGATTTTCTGTGATGTGGCAAAACTTTTACGAAGACCATCTCTATGAGCTAAATCCTTGTATTATCGACACTTTTTAATGACCTTATAACTTTTTAAAATTGTAAATGGTTTTTGCCATCTTAACTTCAAACATCACTTTAAAGATCACAATCTCCCATATGTCCTCAGAGGTCTTCATTCAAAAGTATCAACAATTATAAAAACACTCAATGGAGTAACAACTTTTTTGGGTAACCAAGGTTTGGAATTTCCTTTCCCAATCCATCAAAATCTGCCTCATCTTTCAACATTTTGTTTAAAAGACTTCAAAAGATTTTAGTAGTTTCCTTAACAAGTAACAGTGGAAGTGATTTCCTCATTTGATTTCCTTCTTTTATTTTGTCGTTTTAAATTTTTGATTCATAACTTGTGAGAATGTGTATTAGCGGGAGGTGCTCTCTTCACACACCTTCCTTCGCATTTATTGAATAAAATACATAATTTACATTTTATCTATGCTTCTACAGTATTTGTATTCTTTCTGTTTAAACCTTAAATTGTGACACCGAAGACCTTGCAATTATCCTTTGTTCGTAATATTTAGTTTTTGTCCGATTTTGTCCAAATCAGCTGTTGAATCACTCGCTTGTGAATAAATAATAAGAAGTTGAATAAATAAATAATTCAAAAGATTTAAACACAAAATGAAATTTCATAGAAAAAAATATTTATGAAATATTTATTTCATCTTTAAATTATTTAATTCTGTTCTCTAACTTAAAAAGTGCTTTGAGTTTGTAGTATAAGAGGATTCTCTTTAAGAAATGATGTAGTTAAAAAATTATTCTATTTGGTAATTTATTTTATTTACTCGATCGACTTCTAGTTTGATAACTTTGTTTAAATAGAAAAAGTTCTTGTTTTTAGCATCAAGCTTATTTTGGCTGGTATCCAAAGCAATTAAAAATAAACTCTTTAAACTTTTTACTACAACTTTCTTGTCATTGTTGGCTAATTCCTGAAAAATCTAAATCTAAATTCAAAATCAATTATTGTTTATTTATAAGTTTTATCAAAAATCTTACATTTTATTTTGCATTATTTAATATAGACGGCTAAGTCAGATACCAAACCATACATACGTGGGTTCGAATTTTATCCTCATAGTTAAGAATATGGCTTCGGCGTATTCCTGATCAAATGAAAACGGATAGTATCTTTCTCAACTTTGAGTAAATAGTTGAATGTAGTTGCTCTGGGATAAGCAATAATTTGGTTGTAAGATGGTACAAAACACCGTTGATGTCGCTGTCCTAAGTTACTGAGTCACTGATGTCAGCAAAAACGAACCACAAGAATTGTACATCCTTTATAATAGAATAGGTCAAATTCATTACATCTACTGCTTCGATTTACGAAGTTCCGCTAAATATAAAAGTAATTAAAAAAGAAGTAAAAAATATTTTTTAAACATTTTTTCAGCAAACAAACTATTTAATAGCTTTTTTATTGTATAAGTATTATTTATCAATAATTTGCTAGGTTTTTTTTTTATGTGGTATTTTATTACTAACAAAATCTATCAACTTTCAGTTTAGGGGATTTTAATTTTAGTAGATTGCAGTTTAGTTTAAGCTTGTTGACAGAAAGTTTAAGTTTTCAGACAAATTAACATTACATTTCTTTTTTCAGTTTTATTTATCAATTTTCTTTAATTCAGTGGTTTATTTTTATGTATTTATTTTTAATTTTGGACGTTTATTGGCGATTAAATAATTTTCATGGTTTTTTTGAAGTTAATGTTTTATTTACAGATTTATTTTTTATTTTATCAATCAAATTTATTTTTAAATTATTTATTAAAATATATATAAAACCCTAATAGCTATATATTAATTTATATAATTATAGATATATAACTTTTTTATTATATAATTGTTTATAAATAACTTCTGTATATAAAGTTTTTTTTTCTTGTGTATTCATAATTATTTGTCTCTTGATTTAGAATCCAAAAAATTTCAGACATTAATTTAGGTAAAATTAGAATCAATTTTATTAATTTGAGTTAATAAATAAAAGTTGATAAACATGGAAGCAGCAATTTCACATCACCAAGATGAATATACTCAATCTAATAAAAGATTCACGGTATTTCATGTTTTATTATAAAATTGTAATAATTTTTTATTGTTGTTGTTTTGTTTATTTCTCATTTTATTCTTTTGTATAAGATTAAGTTTAACAGGTTCATAATAATTCACAATAATATCATAATTTGTTTTATATTTTGAATAAGCTAATAAGATAATAGTTTAAATGAAATTAAATAAATTAATAAAAATAAATAAAATAAAATTTTTATACAAATGAAAAAAATTTGACAATTTCTAATGTAAATATTATCACTAAATACAAAGTTAATTATATTTTTATTTTTATATTGTTCTCTGTAAGTTTTATGATAAAATTCTAATAATTTATTGTTGTTGTTCATTTAGTTTTTATTTTAAAACTTTGTATAAGATTAAGTTTATTAGATTCATGATAATATCATTGGTTATTATTATTTATAAATATCATATTTATATTATTTTATGGAATAAACAATTTTTAAATAAACTTTTATTATTTTATAAAAGTAGTTTTTCTGTAAAGTTTATATATGAAAGGTTTAAGTTCAAAAAATAGAATTTAAACCTAAAAAAAGTTTATTTTTTACTCATAAAAGAGCTGATATTAATTTCTAATTAATTTGGTTTTTTAGGTGTTATTGGCTTGTTTCAACTAATTTAATTGTACTAGAATTAAATTAAATATTGCTTTCTTAAATTTAGTGTGTTTTTGAAACTTTTAAACATTTATTTTTTATTACGTTTTTTTATTTTTAGAATAATTGTATTATTCTTATTAAATATTGAATTATTAAAAAACTATTGTTGTTTATTTATAAAAAAAAAACTGAATTTAAAGTTAAACTTTTTAATTATATCCATAATTAGTTGAGTCTTTTGGTTTTCTATTGATGCTATTTTGAGATCTTTTCTTTTATTGATTTTGCTTTCATTAGTTAAAGTCAAAAAAGTTTGATTCGAAAAATAAATTTTGTTTTAAGATTGTTTGTTTATTTTCTAAACTCTTCTAATATTTATTAAGAAGATAAATTAGAAAAAAAAACATATATTTAAAAAATTTAAAAAAAGTTAGTATTCAATTTTCAAAATATTAATTCACAAAATTATTTTTTCTTAAATGTTTAATTTCTTTTATTTGAATTTATCAATTATTATAAACAAAAGTTTAATATTTTTTAATAAATAACTAAAACCAAAGTTTTATTTATTCTATCATTTACTTTTTATCATATTATCAACAACTTATTTTTTAGTTTGAACATTGAATTTATTTAGTATAAAATATTTATTGATTAAATTAAGTTTTTGTGCAAATATATGAAATAAAATCTGATATATCTCACATACAATTCACTAAACCTTTTTAATCATTATTTTTCTAACACAGGTTTATAAAGTTCAAGTAAAAGTAGGAAAGGACTCATGGTTTATATTTAGAAGATACACAGAATTTGATAAACTATTTAATATGGTAAGATTGATTTTTTATAAGATTTCTATAATCTGTTATCATCAACCATTAACTAAATAAACTATATTTACAGCTTAAAAAAAGGTTTCCAAATATACCCTGGAAACTTCCATCTAAACGAATTTTTGGAAATAACTTTGAACCAGGTTTTATTAACCAGAGAAGACAAGGATTAAATGAATTTGTTGTTACAATTGTATCACATTTAGATGTCTTACAATAGTAAGATTTTTGTTGTAACCATCAAAGTTTGTTTACATATCTTGCTAACTTGTGTTTATTAAAATATTTTCTTTATGAAGCAAAATAGTTGTTTATAAAACAAACTTTTTAGAGTCTTGTATTGGTTTTTGGGTTGGTTTTTTACTTTATGAGGAATTTTAACCAATTTTTCCATCATGCTTTAAACTTTGTAAATTTGTTTTTATTTGAAAGTTGATAATTTGTTGTTCTTATTTAAAGTTCAATTTACAATAAAAGCTTTTTTAAAGTTTGATTTTATTTCAACTACTTTTATTTTAAACTAATTTCAATAATTTAAGAAAAATTTAAACCATTTTTTTAAAACATTATACAGATTGGTACCAACAACCATTTTTGTATTAAAATAAATAATTTGTATTTTTTTGCTCAAATTCAAATCTAATTTTCTTCTAAAGAGTCTTTTGAAGACTTTTATAATCTCATCCAAACTTTTTCAAGTAATCTTTAAATGACGTCATCTATATTTTAGTCCAGATGTAAGATCATTTCTTGCCCTGGACAGTCCTAGAAACCGTTTAAGTGACAACTCAGATGAAAATGATGCCCACAACTCCGAGGTGAAGAGGATCAAGTCTTTGATCTTTATCTAATCTTCAGACTTTATCACAGATCAGAAGCTCCTCTGAGATGAGACAATCAGAGATGAATTTAGGTCCCAGTGCTCATCCCTAGTAAGTCATCTCTTCTATTCGATGTCCTATTAACCCCAATATCGAACCCAGCGCGAAACCAAATGATTTCGAATACTTGAAGGTGATTGGACGAGGCAGTTTTGGTAAAGTCCTTCTAGCTCGTCATAAAAACGAAGGAAAATTTTACGCGGTAAAAATTCTACAAAAAAAATCCATCACCAAAAGAAACGAGGTAATCTTCATCAAGCAGTTGATGACGTCACTAATCACGTCATTAAACAGCAAAAGCATATTATGGCAGAAAGGAATGTTTTGTTAAAAAATTTAGAGCATCCATTTTTAGTTGGACTTCATTATAGTTTTCAAACTCCAGAAAAACTTTATTTTGTTCTTGATTATGTCAATGGAGGTGAATTATTCTTTCATTTGCAACGAGAACGGACTTTTAAAGAAGACAGGTTCGATTCAAACTCAATTTAGCCTAAAGCTCTGTTTTCAATTTCAATGTTACGCTTCATTGCGCACAGAGCGCGCTTCTACGCGGCTGAAATAGCAAGCGCAGTCGGGTATATGCATTCACTCAATATTATTTATCGAGATCTAAAACCTGAGAATATTTTACTCGATTGTGATGTAAGTATTAATCACGTGTGTTGGAAACGCTTATTAACCGTATCTTTGTGTACAGGGACACATAAAACTGACAGATTTTGGTTTATGTAAAGAAGGAATTGATAGTAATCAGACCACTACTACATTCTGTGGTACTCCTGAGGTATTTACAAAAATGGCGTTTTTTTAATATGGCCTGAACCAATTTTATTAGTATTTAGCACCTGAAATTTTGAAGAAACAACCTTACACTAAAGCTGTTGATTGGTGGTGTTTAGGAGCAGTCTTATATGAAATGTTGTATAGTCTAGTAGGTCATCTACTCACGTTATCAACTTTTAATGATTTGTTTAATTTGCAGCCACCTTTTTATAGTCAAGATACAAAAGAAATGTATGAAAATATTCTTTTTAAACCTCTAAGACTTCGACAAAACGTCTCATTTGAAGCTCGCATGCTTCTAAATAAGGTCCCTGAAAATTTCAACTCAAATTTTTATTCTAAAATCAAACTTTTCAGCTTCTACAAAAAAATCCTCAAATTAGACTGGGATCAAGTGAAAGAGATGTCCTTGATATCAAAGAAGATGACTTCTTTGCATCTATAGATTGGAAAGAATTAGAATCAGGGAGGTCTGCCACACCTTACAACCCCAACGTGGTGAGTACACATCATTAATCACATGACCAAAATCTACAATTTGATCCTTTAGAGTGGTCCCGAAGATGTGAAACACGTGGACCCAGAATTCACCAAGGAACAAGTAACGAAATCAGTGAAAGGGGGAGAAAATATGGTAACCAATCGCCCCATTTTCTCTTTCTTCTAACTTTCCTTCCCAATACCCCATAAACTAACCCCCATCACCTCCATATTCACTGATTGCTTTTTAATTTAGACCGCTGTGGCTTCGACTGGCTGTAACAGCAACTGTAACAGTTGTTCTAACTGGAAAAGATGCCTGGTCAGTTCCCAACCAACCATTAAATCCTATTTCTTCTTTAAATCTTCCTCAAAATCCAATCTAACTTCATCTAACTCATTTAAATCTCATTTTTAAGTCTTTTATTCTCTTTCAGGTTAGTGTCAGTGTCCAAGAAGCTGATGACGCATTCATCGGTTTCTCATACGCCCCCCCTCAAGATGATTACCTCTCAAATTGATCTTCAGATCTTGATCTTCAGATGCAATCAATATTTTAATACTTTGTTGATTATTGTAAAAATATTTGTAACTTTTTATATTCTTAATACTTCTATATATTTGGTATTAAAGTGCTTTTTTTGCTATTGGTACATTTAATCAATTCCCACTGTACTCAGTTCAATAAAAGTTTTTATTTCCTACTAACCTTTATGAGCAATCAAACAATTTTTCCGAATACTTCCTAATGTTTAATAGATGAATTATTTTTATGTTTACTCTTTCTCTTGCTACGTATTTCCTCCACGTTTTCCACATGAAACATTTCCTTAAAACACGATTACTTCTACCATTTAAAATACTTCTAATAATTTTTTTGAAATTGAAGTTCATATCAATATTACTTGAAATTCCTTTTAATCTTTTTGAAATATTTTTGTCAAATGGAGCTAATAAAATCTTTACTTATTACTGATTTTGTGTTTAAACTTTCTTCTTTTAAACATTTAAATTTTAGAAACAAATTATTTCAATCATTTAAATTAAAAATGAAATCATCAAAACTTTTTGATAATTATCAAATAATTCCGAATTATTATTCAATTTACTAAAATATTAGAAGATTTTAAAACTTCTATAAAGTTATGAACATGAAGACATCAATTTTTTTTCAATTATTTTCACTTTTAATTGATAACTGATGAAGTTTTAGACTCAAAAAAATCAACTTTTTGAAACTTTTTAAAATTCAAAAATCTTTTTATTCAACAAAAGAATTTGAAGAAGAAGAAGAAGATTAGTGATGAGGAGGAAGAGGATTAGTGTCTTGCAAAGTAGCAGAGACTTCTAAATCCTCTTCTAAAACCGGAACAACTTCATCCGGAGTGACGTCACAAGGGACACAATCTTCCTCCCCGTTTTCTTCATCAGTCTGAAATTGGGAGAAGATCAAATCGAAGATTTGATGATGAAATCCACACAATGACGTCACACAAGAACTCTTTCAAGCATGAGATTCATTAATCACCTCACCACCTGTTCTCGTTGGTGTCACGTGAGAGCAGTCAAGCGTGAAACGCGAAAAGTCGTTCGCATCCATGTAATAAGGAAACGCGATTTCATCAGTATCTGTTCGAACTGTTGCTCTTACTCTTAAAGATTCAGGATTTCCAGGATTTAATAAATTAGGAGGATTTAGAGGACGGTAATTATATTTAGTGACGTCAGAGACAGCGCGTAAATACGCGATGTTCTGACGTAGACTTTGATCTAAGTTGACAGTGAACTTCATCAACATTTTCACATTTTTCTTGTTCAATTTGTTTCCATTTTCTTCAAGCTCTTTGAGGAAGCTGAAGAAGATATCAGGATCACCATCCAATGATAAAAGACTTGTTTCTTCTTGTCCAGTTTTGAGCTCTTGAAGAAGTGGACGGACGTGATTTCTAAGAAAGATCTTTTATTCGTCACGCTTCATGAGTTTCAATGATCTTACTCAAAGATCTTTAATAAGGAGGTATGATCATCAATCTTTTGGCTCTTTTGCCCCGCCATTGATCTCTGATCCGCATCTTCTATTATTTGAAGAATAAAACTGACCCGATAGGGCCATTGGTCAGTTAAAATGATCCAACAAACCAAGTTTTCAGCAAATTCTCGTGTCCTTGCATCATTAACAGCATCTGAAATCTCTGTGATGTTTTAAGTGATGATGATGTCAGTTGGATGTGATTTTTACCTCCAATAAACTCTTCCTGATCTGGGAGCCTCTTTGCTTGAGATGTTATTTGTTCGAAAATATTTCTTCGTTTTTTCTGTTGATAATTAATTTATAACTTAATGATAATTATGTATTTATATTTATAAAATAATAAAAATTAAACATTCAGAAAATTTGGGATAAATTTGGGATCATAATCCTAAGGATCTTATTGATTGGAAGACTCACTTGTTTGTAATAACAGTTTATCATTAAAGTGGTTATTGAAATGATGTTAAATATTCGTTTTATGTTCCTTGGTATTCCATGTAAGTGACGATGTACAGTAGGACTTTGATAGAAAAACTTTCTGTGAAATTATTTTAAAATTAAAAGCTGATAAAAGGTTCTTCAAGAATCGAAATCACAAATGAAAAATATGTGTTTGACATGCAGATATGAATCACTACAGAGATTTAATGGAATTCTAATGAGCTAGAATGAAACCACACTTAATTCATACCTGATTTCATAGCTGTAAAAGTGATTTGAATTAAAAAAAAACAAAGTTATGAATATTTGAAAAAAAAATTTGTTAGGAGAAAGGCTTCAGAAACTTAATATCGAAGATAAAGTAAATCTTAAACAGAAATGGAATAAATTAAAAGATCTAACCTACAGTGGAATAGAAAAGTATCATTCGTAGAATTTTCTTCTAAAAAATAAATGTTGTTTTTTTACAAAATTATCAGCAGCAGTTTCAACCAATTAAAACTGTTTTTAAGTTTATTCTAATCCTTAATTACTTCTAAATCTAATTTTATTTATTAAATAGTTTTTAAATTATGTTGCAAACCAATTGGGTAAAGTTCTTTTCTTATAGATGGTTCTTCAGATCTGAAAATAAACAAATTTCGATTATGCAAATTAGAAGTTCTTGGAAGTTACCGTTTTCCATTAATCACAACTTCATCAAGAGATGCAGATCTTTGTAACTCTTTAGGATAAGGAGTAGCTACTCTTGATCCTGAAATTCAAATAATTGAAGATGTTGATTAAGTGAAGAGATAAACCTTCACAACTCCAGGATTCTGTGATCTTAATCCTTGTTTTTGGATCAGTTTGTTCCATTAGACGATCAATAAAAGTCTTCTTATGCTCATCATCAATCTGAAAAGTCAATCATATGCTTATGATGAGTCTCAGATGATAATGAACCTTTATGATGAGTCATGGTTAGCTAAAGAGCTTATATTACAACTCCGATGGATTCTATTTACAATTAAATTTTTTAAATATTTAATAAGAGTTATTACATTCTACATTTTCTCTTTTTTATATTTCTATTGATTTCTAGTTTAAAAATACTTTTGTTGAGAAAAATAACGAATCATCAAAACCAGATTTGATTTAAACGTTTCTAAATCTTTATAAACTTGCTGAAGTTTCGTTTTTAAACAGCCTGATGATTCACAATTAAATTCTACACAAGGTTTGGAATCAAGAATAAGGTTTACTAGCAGATCAGTTTTATATGTCGAAGAGTTATATATATATTATTATATTATTATATTATTATATATATTATATAAATTTATAAGGCTGGTAAAAGTCAAACTTGTCATGATGATGCTTTCTTAAAAGTAATTATTTAATCAAAATGAATCTTTTTGTAATCTGTAAGATGTTCACCTCAGGAATACAAAATGGAAGATTGATGATTTTGCGCAGATATTCATGTCCATTAACATTAGCTTTCAGTAAACTCTCTCCCATTTCACCTTCAATACATTTAACAGCGACTCGAGAGTCAACAGCAATAAAACAGATAAAAGGCGAATCATTATCACTGAGAAGAATACTCACAGCATCCAAGATCGATTTGACCTGAATCAACAGATGATGTAGTGATTGATCATGTTAGTTGAGGAGTACCTTTTCTAATGGGACTCGATCTAAGTCATCTATACTGATGACGATTTTATATTCTTTGTTGTGAATATATTCGACGAAACGGATCAGTTTTGAAATTGTTGCAACCTGAAAATTATTTCAGTGTTTCCAAATTGAAAAATTAATTTCTTAGTTTGATTTTATTTTTTAAATTTAATTTTTTTTTTTAGTTTTTGTTTACTTTGAAAACTTTTTTTATAAAAATTTTATCAAACTTTATTTTTTGGATCTTTTTATAATAAAGACTTTTAGCTCTAAACGTTAATTCATCTATCTAAAGATTTATTCAGGATTTAAAGAAGATGTAGAAATATTCTTCATTATTCAATTAAATTCTATTTTCAGGAATAAGATTGAAAAGAAGATGAAGAAAATGGTTTTAAATTCTAAGACACATTAAAAAATTTATCTTAAAAAATTTGTGATTTTTTCCACATCCAAACCTACCTCTGTTTTGACTTTATTCATAAATCCCAGTTGCTCCTTCATACTACCTCGAGTTCCTTCCATGGCTTTATGGATTCGTCTTCTTTGTGAGTTACTCATCGCCCAGATAAAACGGATTAAAACAAATGATGCAGATGCTATTGTAGGCATCCAAGCTAGCATTTGAATTCCAGTAGCAACTGGTCGAGGATACTAAAAAATAAATAAAAAATAAAGAAGGAAAGATAAAAAGATGATTTACTTTAAAAATTTCAAGATCGAATTGATTTGCAACTGTATAAGCAATAAGAGGAGATGTAAGAACTAAAATGGTCAGAATAATCCACCAGACTACATCCAGGACACCGCATGTCTTCTTTGGATAACTTTTCAGATGTGAAAAAAATGTCTTCTCTTCCTCTTCCTTATCTTTAAAGACCTTTTTCTTTTTCAGATCCACCATCAACATGTCTTTATCTACTTTCTTCTCTGGATCTTCTTGATCGAGAGGATCTTGAAGACTTACTTCAATGCCTCTCATCTCCATATGTTCTGCAGCTTTTACAGCGTCCATATCATCAACAAACTGGACCACAAACCAATCAGACATCTTCCCTCTCTTGCGTCCTATCTTAGTGGACCAATCATCATAAGTAACACAATCAGTGACAGTCCCAAACCCACACATCCATTCATAAACATCACAATTATCTACATTCAACAACCGGCGTCTTAAATTAACAAATAAAGTGTTTTGTTTCCTCGGTTGAATCCGTTGACACGTTGCCAAGGTGATAGTTCGAAAAAGACGACTAAAAACAACCCCAAAGTTAGCTTCAATTTCATCTGTCAGGTTAGTAATGATACCAGCCCACAGATTATCACTCCCAACATACTCCCATGCCTTAAAATCAACATAAATAAATCTTCTTTTAATTTTTACTGCTTGAAGCTGCTGAAAATTTTTATCACTGACGTCACTAAGGTGTGACGTCATTGGCGCGACTCCATCGATAGGAAGTCGAGTGAATAAAGCGAATATTAGTAAACGGAAGCTATCATATAAAGATCCAGCAGTTGAAGTGAATTTTGTGTCCACCCCACTACAACAGCTTGCCATGGTCCAAGCTAGGAGTAAGATGAGGATGACTACAGTGAGACCTATATAACGGATTGTTTTTGTTTCAGGGGATTTTTCAACTGTAAAGGGAGCTGTTGAAGATATGTTTAGAGATTGGTTCTTATAGAAGACTGATGGATGGATTGTGATGATTATAGAGAATATGAGAAGCGAAAGTAAAATAATTGGAAGGAGGAAAGAGCAGATGAAAGAAGAGGATTTTGATCTTGGTTTTGTGGTGGCTTCATGTTGAGATATGAATCCATCGAGGTGTTCTGTAAAAATAGTTTTTGAAGTTTTTAGGTTGTGTTTTGGTTTTGAGGTTTTAAAAATGAATTTCTTAATTTTAAGCAAAATTCTCTAAATTGTTTCGATATTTTAATAACTTTCAAATCACAGAAATTTTATGAATCATTTTCAATTTTAATCTAAATAGTTACGAATGTTTTAATAAAATAATCTAAATTAGGAATAATTTTATCGAAAACTTCATCTGCAGTAAAATGTTGAAAATTTAATGATATAAATTATTTGAATCATTACAAAACTTAAATAATTTATTAGTTTTATTCCAAAATAATCAAAAATCATTTTCTTTTTTACTTAAAGCGTATTATAAAAATTCTTATTAATATTAAATCTTATTTTTGATTAAATTGGATTAAATATTGAGCAAAAAACGAAAAATTTTTATTTGCAAAGTTTATTTTGAATGATTTAATCTTTAAGAAAACTTTTTTAAAATTAAAGATTTAAAAAATAAGCTACTTGAAATTTACAAAATATGATGAAACAGGAAGTGAAATTGATGATCGTTAAAAATTTAAAAAATTTCTTACAACGTGAACTTTGTTGTGGAAAAAAAAATAAATTAAATTCTTTTTAAAAAAAAATTCTAGAAATAAATATCTAAAATTGATTATCAAAAAAGTAAAAATTCAATTAAAAAGTAATTAATTATTTACTTTTTACATTTCTAAGCAAAAACGATTTCCCACTACCCCATCTAGCAAAAATACCAACTGTTATAGGTGTCGGAACCACTAATATTCTTCTTGCTAAGGCTTCAGCATATACAGAAGTGCCTAAGTAATCATGGTTGACATCATAATTGTTTAATAGTTCATCTGAAAAAGTTCACTTTTGGTGCTTTTCTTGCAAAATTGTTTTTCTAATTATCTTTGTTTAAATATTAAATTTAATTAATTAATTTATACTTTAAAGTGGTGATAATAAAACTTACTTTTTATACATGTAGTTTTTTTGGATGATTTTTTAGACATTTAACTATTTTATTTAAATAAATATATATCTTTTCTACATTCTAGAAAGAGAATCAAGTTTTAGTTGACTTTAAATTAATAATAATCTTAAATTAAAGCTGAAAAAATCTTAAAAATTTAAACTCAAAAATAAAAACTAGTTTTTTATTGTATCAAATGTTTACCTTGAAACTGAAAAAAGAAAAAATAGTTTGTCTCATTTAATCTTAAGCAAAAATTTGACAGAAATTTTACTTTCCTTAATCAGTCACGTATACATTTATGATTAATATTCTTTTATAATACTAATTTAAAAAGTTTTATAATTATTTATAAATATAATAATAAAAACTAAACAGGTCTCATGCATGATTGACTTTATAGTTACGCTTGAACAACTTTGATTTCAGAAAACAACTTTTTAAACTTCAAAAATTTTTAGGTTTCATCATGAAATAAACCTGTAATTCAAATTCTCTAACCTACAAGTCCTCATGCATGCTTTTAATGTTTTGGTGAACATGACATTTGCTTAACCCCAATTTAATGTATTCTTGAAGGACTAAACCACAAACTAATTTGATTTTAATAAAATATGACGTCATTAGTAAAAAAATAAGTATGGTAAACTTTGAGAGTTTAACATTGAAATAAAAAGACTTTTCTTTGTTAAAGCTTTTGTTAAAAATAAGAATAATAGACTACTGAACATAATAATAAAATTTATCCTTAGATTACACACACTCACAATATTTGATGAAAATAAGATTTCTTGAAAGTTAATATCAAAAAAATTATTCAAAAAACTGATGAAACAAAAATTAATAGATCTAGAAAACAAAAAAGTATTTTAAAATACTGAAACTAACGCGTTTACTTACAACAACTGTTTGACATTTTTTGTGATTATATAAATATAGATACTGACTTGTCACATTAATATCAGATAGTAAATTCAAACTTCATGTTGTAATATATTAGAAGAAAGTAATATTCAAAAATTATAACTTTTATCACGTTTTGAAATTTTATACTATTTTTTGTTAGAAATAAAAAAGAATTAATTAATTAATCGTATTCACTCAACTAAAACTTTACAAATTTAAAAAAAGACATTTTAGTAGCTTTACATATGTTTTTAAAGATCATTAATAATATCAAATCCATTTTAAAAGATTAGAAATTTTTATATCAAGTTTTATTTCCTCTTTCTATAAATTTCTACTGAGGTGTTGTAAAATACTTTAAACATTTTTAAACAGTTTTTTACTGACTTAAACGAACTTTTAATAAAAACCATTTATCTAAAAAATCTAAAGTATTTTAAGCTCTATGACTTTTATAAATTACAATAAAAAAATTAGAATAATTTTCTATATAATATTGGATTACATATATAAAATAGTAAAAGTATTACAACACAAACCAAACCTTCATGAAAACCTTACGACTTTTAAACACTTAACACTGTTCTACTTGTAACAAACAATTTTGAAATAATCTGTATACTTATGTCGTGTTATCTATTGAAACTATTGTTAGTTAGCTCTTTCAACATATTTTAAAACTTACCTGGGGTGAAAATTTCTTCTAGTATCACATTATTTGTTCAAAGCAATAATCAAAATATGATGATACTCAAATAATAATTAATAAAGGTTTAGATCAAAACTAATTACATAAAAAAATTATTTTAAAATTAATTTAATAAATTAAATGCATTTACGTCAGCTGCGATGGCCGAGTGGTTAAGGCGTTGGACTTGAAATCCAATGGGGTCTCCCCGCGTAGGTTCAAATCCTGCTCGCAGCGAATTTTTTTATTTTTGTCCAAATGTTCATAAACTACATTTTTATATAATTTCTATGAGTAATTTAGAATAAAAAGACTTAATTCTATCACTTTAAAATTAATTTATCTTTCAAACTAATCTCAGTTAAAACCTGATTATTAAATAAATTAATACTTTAAAATTTGCAATTTAAAAAAAAGCTTTTTAGCATAATTTGTCTTCTGAACACAAAATTATTAAAGTTACTTCTAATAAAAAATCAAACAAATGAATTGAACAATCTGAAATTACAAATTCTAAAAGTATGAAGCTCATCATTTGAGATAATCTAAAGCAGTCTGTCTCAGCTGTTGCCACTTTAAATATATAATTGGTTGCTACAACGCAGGTAACAATTGATCTAAATAATCTCGATAAGAAGTCACGTGGTCTAGCTACAATAGATAAAAGCTTAAGAGTCAAGTTTTAAAAGTTGAAAGATTTTTAAAGTTTGAAAAAATGCAATTAAGGAACTATTACCATTTAACCTTGCTTTTGTAAATAAGCCTATTTATTATTCCTATAAATAACGTTAAAAATTTTCTTAGTTTATCTTATTAGTAAACTATATATATAAATAGATTATTTATGATAAGTTATTGAAAAATATCATAAAAATCAGATCTGCATACTAACAAACAAAGTTTTATTTTTCAAAATTGTATTTCAAGTTGTTTTCTTGATAATGATATTTTTTCAGGTAGTTTTTTGAGTTACTTGAATGCTTAAAATATTTCTTGAAGCATATGCGTGGGATAAGAAGAACCTACATAAAAAGTTACTGATATTTTTTTCCATGATTCAACTAAGTTATTTGTCTTTTAACACAGCAACTTTTCAAGTTAAATAATTTGTTAATCTGCTAATGATTATTTTAAAAGCTTCTTTATAAACAGGTATCCACCATGCTATAAAGTTTTTATTTGTAAACTGTTGATTAAATTCATATTTTTTGAATAATTTTTTCATCCTGAATGTAAAAGGTCTAAATAATCATTTAATAGGATAAAGCTTTAAAAAGTTAAATCTCTTTAGGTTGTTCTTACAAATTCTAAAACTCTCAATTTAAACTTTTCAAAGTAATATTCTAATTTCAATTTTAATTCTAAATTTAAATTAACCAATTACCAACTTAAATCAATGGTAATTATTTAATTTAACTAATTGTGATACATTAAAATTGCTTAAACTAATTTCGTTTAATATTAATTAACCTTTGAATTTGCATATTTGAAACTGCTACAAAATAGATGGTTGGATTTTGACGCTTTTTGGTAATAAAACATCCAAATAATGTAAAAAGATCCTTATAAATCTCTCTCTTAAAATTTTACAGTACTAGAGGCTGAAAAATTATTGAAAGATAATTTTAAGAGAGATATTTAAGAGATTATTCTTACTTGAAACAAGTTTCAACTCATTTAAGATTCAAAGATGAAATAAAAATTCATGAAATAAAAATTAAAATGTTTTTTTTTAATTTTTGGCAAATTAAGATTTGCTTAAGATCTTGTTCTTGATTTATAATAATTTAAAACGATTTCCCTAAATTTGTTTAAAATCAACTTTTGATTGACTTGACTTATTAGATTAATATAATCTATTGATAAAGTTATTGCTACTTTTTATTACTTTAGAACACTTTTAGTAAAAATATCACTTCTAAGCAGTAAAAGGATAAAAGACATAACATAATAAGCTCACATATTTAAATTTTTTTGTTATGTTAAAATAATTTTTTTAGATTGTTTTAAATTTAAACTATTTAGTTTTCTTTACTTTGTTTATTTGTAATTCTTTAAAACCTTTACAGCAATAAATAACTTTTCAAGACTAAAAGAGTAAATTCTAAAAAATAAGAATGATTGAAATTTGCGTTTCAATGACTTTTTATTACCGTAATTAATTTGTTAAATGTTTGCCGATTTTAATTTCATTTTATTTACATATAATAAAGTTGTTTATTGCTCTAGTTGAGCTTTAATTTTTTTGAACTTTGAAAAAAACATCTATGATTATTACTTAATAGTATTAGAAAAAAATATTGTATGTAGCTTTGTTTAAAATTTTAAACTAGTTTTTGTTGTACTGTGAATAATGCTAAATTACCAAATTTAAAAAAACTTTCACTATTTACATAAAAAAGCCAAAAAAGGTATACACAGAAACATTTTGTAACATTTTGCAATTCTCTTTAATTAATACAAATATAACGAAGGTTATTAAAAGGAAATGTTTCAATATGTTGAAATCACTTTATGACTAATATATATTTATTAAATTATCTAATTTTTTTATAAATAATTTTTTTAACCTAATTTTTGTGTTTATTTAGAGATTTATTTTTAATTTAATTTTGAATATAAATTTATTTTACTTTTGTTAATTTTTCTATTTTAATTTTAACTTTTTTGTTGCTGAAAAGAAACAGTTTATTTTTATTACTTGAATTGTTTTATAGAAATTTTGATAATTCAGTATAATTTGATTTTTAATTTTGTATGCTATTTTAAACTTTATTTTATTTATTAAATAAAATTATATTTTTATTTATTATGGAATCTCTCTTTGATTATAAATAATTCTAAAATTTTAAAAACATAATTATTGCATATTATTAGATAAGAGGTTTATATTGCTATTTGTATTTTTAAAATTGTAGACTTTATGGTAATACTATTGTTTATATTTAATCCTAAAAAAAGAACTGTCGTTGTTATGGTGCTAGTAACTGATTGGATAAAAAATGAATTCATTTTGACGTTTTTCAAAATATTTTTTAATTTATTTCAATATTTTTTAAACTAATAATATTTGAAAGATATTCTTTTTTATGTGAATTTATTAAATTAAGTAATTTTTTATTATTATCTTTATCTATAAGATTAAAGCTACTCTTAAATCTAATATATATAATCTTATTTATTGCTGATTTTATATATTATTCTTCTCTAGATTTTGTACTTTTTTATCTTTTACTTCTTACATGGAAATGTCTTTAACTAAATAATGAAAGGTTTGATAATCTTTTATAGAGTAAACTTTAAATTAGTTTATCAACTCTAAAATCAGAATAATTTAAATAATTATTCTTATTCAATGATTATTATAATAATAATCTAAAAAGAAATAATTTCTGTAATAATCATATCTTAGCTTTTTTTATTTTATTAATCTTCTTTTGTTTTATGAGGTCCTTTATTTAGTTTAATAAATGGTTCGACAAATACCAACTCCAACAGGCAATTATTTTGTTGGTTTTACTGATATAATCAACAAATATGGAAAAGATCGTTTGTTTGTGAGATTATATTATCCAACTGAAGAAAAATATAATAAAAATGGAAATCTATTCACTCATTGGTCAGAAGATTATGAATACATCAAAGGATTAGCTAGTTTTTTTGGACTCCCAAAATTATCCTGTATAGTCAACTGGTTTACATCAGATCTTTACTTACCAGCAAGTAGAGATGTCCCATTAATTAAAGCATCTGAGAGTTTACCTGTCACTGTTTTTTCTCATGGTTTAGGTGGAAACCGATTTATTTATAGCTCAGCTTGTGTTGAGCTTGCTTCACATGGTTTAATTGTAGCAGCTGTTGAACATTCTGATTTATCAGCTTCAGCAACTTATTATTTAGATTCTAATCATCAAAAAACTTGGATAGAGTTTCAAAAGAATGTTGGAAAGCTTCCAAATCAATTTGAAATTCGAAATAAACAAGTCAAGCACCGTGCTAAGGAATGTAGTGATGCTTTAACCTATTTACAAATGATTAATGATGGTACAACTGATGCTGTTCAATCAGGTATTTGTTTGGATGATTGGAAAGAGAGATTGGATGTTAATAGATGTGCAATAATTGGACATTCTTTTGGTGGAGGTACTGCTATTGCAACATTAGCTGAAGATGAACGATTTAAAGTTGCTGTTGGTTTAGATGTATGGACTTATCCTTTACATAAAGAGATTTATTCTCAATTAGAACGTAAAAGTCCGGTTTTGTTTATTAATTCCGAAGCATTTCATTGGCCTGAAAATATTTCTAATATTCTTAAAATTCAAATGCTTGATGATGAGCGAGAGATGGTTACAGTAAAAGGAACTATCCACCAGTCTCAAAGTGATGCTTCATTTTTGGTTCAGAGTAATGTTTTATCAAAACTCTTTAAACTGAATGGTGAAATGAGTGCTGAAGAAGCGTGTCGAACCAATAATCTTCTTTTGATGTCATATCTTTCAAGGCATTTGAGATTCCCTTTCTCTAAAGATTTTAAACAAGTTTTAAATGATACTAAGTCAGTTTTTAAAGGTACAAATGTCAATATGGAATAACCTTTAAAATTCATCAATTTCTGTGAGATTTCGAAATATGTTGTGTATTAAATAACTTCAAAATAATTATATATTTGGTTTGCGTTTACTCATGGTCTGTTTAATTTTCTTTTAATTGTTTTTATTTCATTAACTTTACTTTATAATACTTCTTTAAATGTAAGCAATTTATGTTACTGTTTTATTTACTTTTTAATAACTTTTAATAACTTTTAATAACTTTTAATAAAATTACTAATTTCATTTTTGTTTTTTATTCGTTTATAGTTGGTTCAACAAATTTAAAAAGATGTTTAAATGAACTAAAACTAATAAAACTTTAACTTGAAAGAATTGATTTTATCAATGGATAGGTCATGAGATAAAAAAACTTTTTATTTATTCTATTTCAAACAAATATTTTTCCGGAAATGATGTCAACAACTTGATCTTTATTTGATGATTTCACTTTTTAAATTAAAAATTAATTTCTAGATTTGAACTTTTAATTCTAACTTTTGAAGTTGTAAAAAATCTTTGAATTCGATTAATATTTTAAAACGAATTATTGTGGCTCAGCCCTACAAGTTGTTGACATAAACTCTGACGCACCGTAATTAAAATAAAACGTTTTGCGGTTTAACATTAAACTTGATATATGACGGAGACAACAAAAATAAAACGTGATGAGTTTACTTTGGTTAGCCTTCGACAAAGTCCATATTAGCTGACAACACAGAGCTCTACAGATGTTAGTCTTGGATCCGATATATAGCTTTTGATTGTCCCACACTCTGGAGGTGAACCTTACAGACTTGCCAACTTCTACTGATCATGCTATTTTTGAGCCTGTCTCTAAAATCCCAGTCCCAATCAACATCGTTGGTTGTGAAGTTGAAGCTGTAGACAACTTTGAAGACTGTGGGCATTAACATCCTGAACTTTTGTCTTTTTTAAGTGATTTTCATTCTAAAGTTCATGAAAATGAATCTATGGTAATAGTGAATAAATGGTCCGCATCTGTAGGTCTTGCTGAATGTAAAACGGCAAAAGGCTCTTTTCTTCGCCTTCAGACATGATGAAATGAAAAGACCACAGATTTGAATGAAGGTAAATTCCTTCAGTAATTCATTCATAATTTTGTTATTTATTTATTTCAGTAAATGCAAAGGAGGGTGCCTGAAGAGAGCACTTCCCGCCAACACACTTTCTCACAAATAGTATCTATTAAGTTAGAAATATAGAAAGCAAAAGATGTAATACATGGCATTTCAGTGGTCCTTAAAGCATATAACAGTAAAAGATTTCATAGAATGTTAATAATCCAAAAAATCACAGTCTAGAAATTACAGTGATGGCAATATTATAACGGTTCAACTTCTGCTTGAACAACACGAATGATTCTGACATGCCAATGTCTGATGGCAGCTGGTTCTAATTACTAAATCTGCGGCATGAGAAGTAATTTTCTCTGATTAATGCACCAGGTGATATGGGCTTATTAAGATGTAATGTGTGTCGTCTGAGTTGATATAATTCGAGGAAAGGACTAATAGAAAAGAAATCTTCAAACTGAAGGTCAACTAAATTTTTGATAATTTAAAAAAATAAGATTTAAGTCGTATTTAATTCGTCGAATTTCCAAAGTATCTAAATTGAAGAAGCTGAGACGATGTTTATAACTATCTTATTTAATATTAAGTTTCCTGCATATCAATCACGTAAATGTGGCCTAAACAGACTCGATTTTTTAATATCACTAACTTGATATGGCATTCATGCAGTGACATTGTATTGCAAGAATTATGCACTGAATTATAAAATAATTATTTTTTTAAAAGTTATCTTGATGTCTTAGTTAAAACTTTAAAGGTTGAAATATCATCTAGGTTAATGCTCAAATGAATCAGAAAAACTTTGAAGTACATTATGATATTTAAAAAAATATTTTTTACAAAATTAAATGAGACTTTTATGAAAGTACATCAAGTTAGTTTAAAATATAATGCTAAAACCTGAATTATGCATAGTAAACTTTAAACTAGTTGTCTTGCCTACAAACTTTAAAAATTCTTTTGAATTTGGTTTTCTCAAGAATGTTCAATTGTTTATTATTTTTTAGCATTTGTTAGAAAATAGTTTGGTTTTGTTGAACTTTATCATTTTTATAGTAGATTATCCTTAAATACAGAGTATAATAGCATTTTTCGTAAAGATATTTGCAAAATAACTTAAGAGTTTCTAATCTATTAGAATGTAATTCCAAAAAAAGTGTAAACTTATTAGGATTTAGAACTTTTTTCAATAATTTTTATTAATTTATGAACTACTATTATATAGAGCCATTTTAGACAGCCAAGTTTTGAGCATTTAGTTTATTTTTGTTTTCGGTACCAGCTTTATTAAAAAAACAAGAAGTTATATATAAGTGTAAAAAGTTATTATTTTTATTTTTCGAAAGCCTACAATTTTTTTATTAATAAAAGCAAATTTAGATTTTTCTTATATATTGTAGTTTAAATCGATATAAAATTTTTCACATTTCAAATTTTTCTTTGTTTTTTAAATATTTAAATTTATCCTAAAGCTTTATAAATAAGATATAGAAAAATTAAATAAAAAATTATCAATTTAAATAAATCTTTTGTGTTTTCATTTGTTAAAATAAATTCAAATAATAGTATTCAAATTTTTACTTATTTATCTTTTATCATTACTTAGAAAATAATTTAGATAATAATAATTGATAAAATAATTATTCGATTTATTTATTGATTTAAAATATTTCTAAATTTTATATTTTAGATTCTATAAAAATGTTTGGTTTTCCAAGAAGACAACCAAGAAGAAATAATAATGATAATGAACCAAGAATAAGAAAATTTCGTGAAAAACACATTGTTTCAGCATTATTAGGAGCAGCAACTATTTCTATTTTATGTTGTAGCTTAGCTGAACCAGTGTGGTTTCAATTACATAGTGAATTTTGTTGTTATAATTATATTGGAATTGCTCCATTTATGCATTCTAGGCCTTATGGTCCTTATTTACCTGAACCTGACGGTAGCAATTGTAAACCTACTGAATCTAAAGGTAAGTTAAAAATTTAGATTTTTTGAAAGAATTTTATTTTTTTTATAACTTTTTTTTTATTTGATTTTATAGAAAAGTTATATAGTTCTTGTATAAATGAAAAGGCTATTATGACTATTCAAGTTTTATCTTCTGTTATTCTTCTCACAATCTTTACAAGCCTTTTCGCTTTTTCTCTTGATGTAATTGCACCCAAAAAATATCCATTTTGGAAAGTTGTTAAAAGATATTCATTTGGTTATATTCTTACTGGTAAGCACAATTTTTTCAATTTCCTGTTTTATATAATTCAGTCTTGTCTCAACTTAAAATTAATCTTTATTTTTCAATTAGTTATCTCTTATGCATATGTTAGATATGTATTAAAATTTTATAAAATAATTCTTTATCCACTAAAGTTAGATATTAATTAACAATTTTATTTTTAGAGGTTAATAAACAAATAACTTTTGGTAAAGATTTTATAATTATTCTTTATTTAAGTTTTAATTTAACTAGTTTTATAACATTTAATGTTGACTTTAAATTTATTTTATTTTATGTTTTGATCTCTAGTATATATTATCTAACCCATATATTTGGTATTTTTAAACATTATTTAATATTATAATAGTATTAAATATTTATTATTAACCTATTAGTTGGTATGTATTAATGTTTTGTATAAATGGTTTCATAAAATGTTAAATAATGATTTATCAATTTAATGCTTTTATAAAGTTTTTAAGATGAACAAGTAAATTATATTTCAAAATTAACTTTTATTTTTTTAATTCCATTTTTTTCAGTGATTTTTTCTGCTACATCATTAGGATTTGCGTATTGGGCCTCAGAAGAAATCTACAATCACATGTTTAGTATTGTTGCTCACCATAACTATAGAGTAAACTTAAAAGTCAATTTTGGAATGGGGGTTTATCTAACAGCAGCAGCAGGATGCTTATCTGTACTTGCAGTTGCATCTAATTTAATGAGACAATATCCAACTGCATGGGAAGAACAAGCTGAAGAACTAGCATTGATTAGTGATGATGAAAATGATGATATGATTGCAGATATTGATAGTTCTGTTGTACCACCGGCATATTCTCCTTAAATTTTATGTAAGTTTTTCCATATCTTATCAACTATTTATATTTTTATTTACCTAATGGTTTTATTTTATTACTCTTTGATTGTAAGTAAGATTCTGGTTTAGACTGAATGAAAAGTATCCCTTTGAAATATGATTTAGGACAAATATGTAAAAATAACTTTGTTATATTGTGGTGTATTATTTCAAGTAGTTTATAGTGACAATTGTTTGAACCTAATAATGTTTAAGTAAGTTTTTTAAGATTGTTTTTGTACTCTACATAAATATGATAATTCTTTAGAGACTGTGTTTGCTTTTACCTCTATTAAAATCTATTGAAATATGGTTTAAGTAATTAGTTTTGATAACTAATGTGAGTTTTTTAGCTTGTACTAATGATGAGTTTTGACTAATTTTATTGACTAATTTTTTTTAAAATTGGTTTTATTGATTTTGTTAGATATTTTTATGATTTAAATTGTGAAGTTTTTTTGAGTGTTTCAATGATTTAACATGCTGTCATTAGATTTAAATAACTTTTGAATATCAAGCTAAAAACTGAAGATTAATCAATAGATTTTTCTAACAAGTATTTTGAACCAAATCGATTTATTAAAACAACAGCAGGAAACTTGAATTAATCTCTTTTTGATAATTTGGGAAAAGTCGAATTAAAACGGGACATTATTATCATCTATCTCCAAAGTGTAGTGGTCACGTCCGCTTGACACTTTAAAGTCCCTGGTAGGTCCATAAAAAACCCGGGTAGAAGGGCCTTGTGAATAACAACACTTCTAGGAGATGCAAAACTCAAAATTTGTAGCCGATGTTTAATCTTCCAGCAGTTCGTACTCAGTGTCGTTCCTGCGATACTAGCCGGGAGCATCAGCCCTTCTGTCCTGCTATATGTCCTTGTGGACGTCAAAAGTGGAATCCTGCTGCATGGGCAACAACAGAATTTCCATAATTTCTGTCCTGGCTTACATTCGTTCTTGACAGGCCATACTACAACTACAATTATATTTTTTTCTGATGTGTGTCTCTCTCAAATCTTTCTATTTAAGAATCTTTTTGTGGATGTTTTTTTCATTTTGGTTTTTGGAATACTTATTTTTATATATTTTAATTGATTCTTATTTAAACTTGCAGATCAAGCTTTTTTATTTTGATTTTAGATTATTGTACAACTGTCACCTATATAGACGTCATCAATGCCACAGCTCTTGTACAGATGACATCATCACTTTGTTTTATCTAATTGCAAATCGATTGTTTTCGAATTTTATCTTTATTGGTTTTAAATTTCTATTTTTGTATCAAAATTAAATTTTTGTAAAGATTTGAAAACCAACTATTTTACTAATCAAATACACTTTATTTACAAAGAAATATTTTTTCTATTTATTTCAATTACTGCATAAGCTTCAATATGAAAGTTTGTTTTGTCAGAATAATAGTAATTTAAATTTGTGAAATGGAAACCCTGCTTAAATCCAATAAAACAAGAATTAGTTGAAAAAAATATTTATCAGTTGTGTATAGCACTTTGATCTGTAAACATTCCTTAACAAACAAAACCAATCAAAATATTTCTTCTAGACGAGCCTTCCGTTGGTGATAAGGGTGCTTAAGATACACAGAACTACTTATAGCAGAACACTTGATATTTTTGAACAACGAAAAGCAGAATTTATTGTTTGTTATTTTACTAATTGAAATTTTTATATTATCCAAATATTCTGGTTAAAATTTAATAAGATTAATGCTAAATACCGAAATTGACATTTGATTAAAAATAACTTTAAGTACTAAAGAATTATGAGAGTTTATATAATCTTATTTTACTGCTTAGATTTTAGTTAAATTAAATATTATGATCGAATGTTTAAAAAAATATCTAGTTTTGTTTCGACGTAAACTTTAAACAGTGTAAATACAAAACCATTTATTGTGCTTTCAAACATTTCTTATTCAATATTGAAGTTAATACAAAAGAATAATATATGCTTCGTTTGCAATAAATGTGTAAGTACAGCTAAAACATATTTATATAACTTAAACATTTGAATAAATTCCATATTTGATTTAAACATATAAAGACTCAGTAACAAACAAGATTTTATATTCAAAATTTCAACAAAACAATATTACAATTCTAACAATTGTTACGAATAACTTAAAATGAAATATATATTTTGATTATTTCTACAGCACAGTAAAAATGACAATTCAGTAAATATTTACAAACTACTTTCCCAGTTTCTATTTATAAAGATTTTCTGAGTGGCTTTTATGAGCACTTTTAAAAGATAGAACTTGAAAATATAAGTCCATTAAGAGTTATTCACATGTGCTTAATGAGGCTCTATTATTTACAGCGCCTAAGGTTTAACTAATAACTAAATTTGGAATTTAGTATTTCAATTAAATAAAACAAATTTAATTGACAGCTAAAATATTAAGACAACAAAGGCAGGTAAAAGTAACAGGTAAGATCTACTAAAATAAGTAACAGTAACGTTTATGTAAGTGTTTCATGCTAACACTGTCAGGTATTGATTAAATTTCATCACAAAATCGATAATAAAAAATCTTCAATCTTAAGAAATTTTTAAAGAAATAAAAGTTTGTATAATTAACTACAGTGTATACAAGAATTAGGAAATATACAAAAATGAATTAATGAATTACTAAAAGCTACAATTTGTACATGATTTAAATTTCTGTTTATATTTAGACATTGTCATTTTCTTTATCCTCAACTTTACTTTCAATGCTTTCTTCTATATCCTTCTTCTCTTTTATCTGATCTTCATCACTCACACTGTTTTCACGTGATCTGTTAGCTAATGAGCTTACACGAGGTGTGTCCTCTTCATCCGATGATGAAGTAGAAGATCTTTGATCTCTTGAAAGAGGAGTTTCAGATTTTGTTATGCTCCTGTTAGTGTCAGATTGTTGTCCGCTCTTCATCTTTTTCTTTCTCTAAGTTATAAGATTATTATCTTTCTATAATTGTTCTTTATAGTTTTAAATTTAAATAATGAAAATATTTTATCGATTTTTGTTCAAAGTTTAAAACACAATTGTTTTTGTTCATTAAAAATAAAGAAGATGTCTTGTCATTAACTACAAGTAATGAAATGTAAATTACTTGTTTTTCAACTTTCTTCCACCAGTTCTTCGGATACCTTGCAATATTATCCATCAGTTCTTCTTGCTTTCTCCATTCTCTTTCAAGTCTGATATGACTGTACTCTGGCTCTTTAACAGTGATTCTACTCAAGATTTGTTGATTCTCTCGAGTTACTCGAAGCAATTCGCGTTGACGTTTCTCGTAATTCAAACTGGAATTTGAAGATCGAATCATCAAAATTTAAAAGTAAATAAATAAAACAGATCTCTGAAATTGCTCTCAAAACTTTAAATTAAATTAATTTAAAATTGAATCTAAATAAGCAAACATCTAATTTAGTTCTAATTTAGTTCTAATCTTTTTTTAAAGGAACTTTTAAATTGAATTTCACAAATAAACTTGAAATAAGGATTGTATCTTTGTAGTGAAAACCAAAAAATAAATAAATAATATTTTAAAACTCAGAATTGAATTTTTATTTCATTTAGTTAAAACTTATTTTCAAATAACTTCAACTTAATGTTCAAATAGTTTTAAGATTTTAAGTTTTTAGTTTGATAATGTTTGATCTGTTATTTCAAAACCATTTACAACAAATATAAAATTACAAATAAATAAACATAATTTAAAAACTATATCTTTTACTTTTTACCTTTTATATTTGTAGTAATTTCTATTATCCACTCGACCTTTAGTTCTAATAATTTGACTCATTTTTTCAAGTAGTAGCCGGTTGTCTCTCTCTATTGTACTCATTCGCTCTTCTTCTAACTGGAGTTTCTTCAGTTTAAGATGCATATGAATATAAGTTTGTGGAGGTTTTGTATCAACCATTGGTTTGGCTGATTTCACCTAAGAAAAAACCAAATATATATTATTTAAATTGTCACTGGAAACGGTAATTTTAAATTTAATTTTTTTCTATTGATAAACCTTCTATAATAATTGATTTTAATTAATTTAAAAATCAAATTAAAAACAACTTTTCCGCTTTGATAGATAAATTGATAGCTCTTAAATGTTTTTAACACGAAATTTATTGAAAGCTAACAAAATAATGGTCACCAAACAAACAATTGTCTTATAAATGTGTTTACATTTCGGTTTTTCGCAAATTCAACATTTGAAATGTAATTAAAACTCTAACTTGAGCTACTTATAACAAGTGCCATAAAATTCTATTTTAATTTAAATAGCATAATTAAAATTGAAATTCATAGATTTTAAACAATTTTTTTTAAATAAATTTGTTTTTTACATTTAAGTAAAATTGAAGAGATGAAAATAAATCAAATTATTTTATAAGATTTATTAAATCGACAAAGAGAATGTTATTTATTTATTTATGTGTTTTTTCCACAGTAAAAAAACCGTTTCTTAAAAATATATTCGTTAACATTTAACATAAAAGAAAATATTTTCAACAAAGTTTGTTTAGTAGCTATTGTGCTCCAAAAATGTAATTTTATAAAAAGCTTTTAGGTTTGTTTCCACAGAAACAGCTTTAGGATCAATATCATGAAATATTTAATTACTTACTCTTGATCTGTGTACATCATAGTAGGTGTTGTCCCAACGTTTTTGTAGCAGTTTGTTGTGACTTGGAAGAATTGGTTGATAAGAACGATGCATCTTAAAAAGTCTTAGCTCACAAAAGTTTTTATTTATTTACAAATTAAGTTTTAAATCGTAGAAGTTTTGTTCAGATTTCACAATCTTAAAATTATTCAATTATCATTCAAAAATTCTTGAGTTCATAACTTAAATCATTTATCAAACAATAAACAAAAAGCTGCTAGCTAACTTCTTGAGCTTCTACCTTATTTTATGTTAAATCTAAAAGTCAAACTTAAGCCGTAATGGCTTACTACTGAACAATAAATCGGTTGTTATGTCAACAGGCATTTGTCTAAAGACTCATCATCGCCACTTAGCGGTTTAAAATGATTCAAATCTTTGTACCGTCGAAAACACAAAAGAAAAGTAATTATAGTAAGACTGAAAATTTACCCCAAAAATTATTTTTATTTAAAATATTTTTATAACTTATTTTATTGGTTATAAAAATAATATTTAAAAAAGAATTGTTTGACTTTATATCATAGCTTTTTTTTTGGTAAATGTTTCTTTTAATATGACAAAACCTTAATATTTAAATCAAATAATTGCTATAATAAAGACTATAATAAAGAAAAGTTTGAAGTTTTATTATTTCTAATTACAAAGCTAAATTCTGCACAAATTTAAGAAATGTTTGACTTGAGTCACAAACTAAAAAGAGCTTCTTACTGCTTTTAAACCTTTATAAACTGTTTAAGGCGTTTAAGACACATTTACTACTGTAAATGTAATTTAAGGTTTACTTAGAGAGGCATTTGTGAAGTCTTAACTTAAAAACATGAAAAGACAACTAAACGTCAATGATAAAAAGTTATCTTGAGTACAGTGCCTGGCTGTGAAAGTTCACAGTGACAAAAGAAGTTTTGATATTTTGTATAAAAAATATCATATTAAAAATCATCCAAAAAATATATCGCTAAAAAAGATCTATTAGTATCTTATGGTCCTCTCACATCTTTGTGTAAAAAACTGTCGCTGAGAAAAAATCATCATTCAAGTTGTGTTTTACTCCAAGATTGATTCTAAGCTTAGAAACTTATCTAAAAGATTTAAGTAACTGAAAGAGATGTAAACTTAAATCTCAAAAGCTTTCATTCGCTGACCAAAAATGTCTTGGAGTTATAAACTAAGCAGATCAATCAAGTTTTCTTTGAAGATCAACTTATCTTCTACAGATTCCTTTTGAAACTTCTAAGACTTCCGCAAGAAACTTGAAATTTCAACAAATGTATCTTCAACATCTTTAAATCCAGAAGCTTCAATATAAAGCAAAATCTTCTAAAATTAATAGAAGAGGAAGCACCTCCGACGAACGACGACGTCAAGGCTTCAAAAATTTTAGAAAACAAAGAAGCAAGAAATCCGTGAAATCCATGAAAATGATTGAATTTAATAACTAGTTCGCTAAGCTCTTTTTCGTCAACCCTTCTCTTGGGTCGCTACCTGTTTCATATTTGTAGTTTCTGTTACCCCATCTGTTTCATACAATCTGTAAATGAATTATTGTGACATCAGATCTGTGAAGAGCTCTGAGTTCCATCACCCTGTCTTCAATCAAGTCTGAAAAGTAATTCTAACTACGTCTTTGCTATCTGATTTTGAGTATGTCTCTTTGTTATCACTAGGAACAAATTGACATCAGATAAGGAAGTGCTTACACTTTAAAAATTCTACATCAATTTGAATTTTTCTTTTTTTCAAAAGTAGTTTTTGTATATTGACTTTTTACAATGTAAAAATTAAACGTAAAATCAGATTCTGTTTTGTTTATATCCCTTCTGTAATGTCTTACTGTAATTCAAAACATTCTGCTATCCACAAAGTTATTATTAGGACTACTGATTATATGCTAGTGATATTATGTTTTAGATATTGAAATAGATTGGATTATTCTTTTATTTTAAATGGTTCAGCTCATGACACCAACTATCTCAATTGTTCACTAAAAGGTCATATTTGGATTATTAAATAGATCTGTAGAAGTAGACTGAAGAAGTTATGCTCAGTAAATCCTTCCTTCTGTGACCAATATAAATATACCATTAAATGTAAAATGCGACGAATATAATTAAGTATGATAGCCTTCCACGAACTCCAAGTTTGAAGTACAAAAGCGTACTGTAAACAAAGGCTCGATAGATGGCAACCTATACTTCTTTTATACTTCAGCTTAAATCGTCTGCCAATGCTTTCAATGAAAATGTATTCTTAGCTTTTAGCAAGCCACTTTTGAAGTGACCCAATTCCTTTAACTAGAAGTAAGCGAGAGATTCTCAGATTCTATATACGGATCAATTGGCTCTGATCAATTAAGCATAAAGCTCCTACAGATAATGACAAACACAATTTCAATCAAAACTGCTCTCAAAGCCTTGATTTTGTGGACGTTAAAAAGGTATCTATGACAAAACTTGAAGGAAAACCTCAGATCATCAAAAGTTGTTGAAAGTTTTATTTGAAAAAAAAAGGGATAAATGCAAGCTTATGTCGACTAAGGCGAAAATTCGAGCGTGTTGGGGTATAATATATGTGAAAGTGATTATCTAGAAAATAAGCGTCTTCCAAAAGAGGTATATAACAAAAAAGAAGAAAGAACAATCTAAAAAGAAGAAAAATATGGGCTTTGAGAATCGTCACATTTTTTTGAAAAAAACGGAAGTGGAAAATAACCACTGGACTCACATCTTCTTTTTTCAAACTCTCTCCGTACACAGTTGTGAATATCATCCTTTCAGCACTTGCTAGTCTAGCACCTTCCTTGTTCACATCCTCTTTGCACTCAAACATGAAGAACCAAAGTGTATTCCTTCAAGCCAAAGATACCACTTCATAAAAGCCTATTATCAATTTTTACAATTGTCAAAAAGACAATAACAATAGATATGATTTGTAACTCGCGATCAATTATTAAAAAACATTTTCCAACTAAATGCTAATTGATATTCTCAAGATTTCACATTTGTTCTTTTCACTGAAACTTGGTTGAAAGCGTTGTATCCTGGTTCTTTTCTTCTTGACGGTGATCTTTTTTGTGTTTTGTATTATCAAGACTGTATGATAATGGCGGCGGTGTTTGTTTAATGCACCCAAGACCCCCAGAATTCAGATCAATGCCAATAACTGTTTAAATGTGAGATTATCGCTTTCGATTTTTATTTCTAAAAGTCCAAACTTTCTCCTTTTATATATACCTACCTAACCACCAACTAAAATGTACGACGATATTGGTATTAAGACCCTTTTGAAACTTTTGAAGAGTTTCATGTGTCCTAAATTGTTTTGGAGGATTTAGATTTTAGTAAAATTGATTCGAACAATCAAAGTTCAACTATTGTTTAACTCGAATAGCGACAATACTAATTCAGCCATTTTAAGTCATGCCTTTGTAAGCTTCCTCAATGCCAATAACCTATCTCAGATGGTTACTTTTCCGACCCAAGTTTGTGGTAATACTTTGGATCTTCTTATCACATCAAAACCCGAGAACTTTATCTACGTTGATCAAAAAGAACCTTTTGCTTTGACATGCAATCACAACATGATTGAATTCAAACTTTTTCTATGAACGTTAAAATTACTAGCAAACGGATTTGTTATCGTGGAAATTATAAAAATATTAAATGGAAATTTTTTAGGCGTTCACTTGATTTCTGTTTACAACTCTACTGACGAAATCAATATATTTTAATCACAGTTCACTAACATCGTTGAAGAGTTGATTAAGAAGTTTATACCTTTTTACAGAACCAGCAAAAAGTCTAAGTTGTCAAATTATTCGAAGAATTTACAGTACTTAAACTCCTACATAAACAAACTAAGACATATCCTTCTGTCAAAACGTTCTTACAAAGATCTTTTTATAGCTTACTAAAATATATTTCTAATTTTTGATTAGGAAGAGAAAGCGATTTCTTATCTTCACCAAGCAAGAAAATTGTTTTTAGCTTTCATAAATCACAAGCTTAATAATTGATATCTAGCTTATGATTCAACCGGAGAAGAAAGTTTAACTGGCTGTTAATAAGTCTTATAGCCGATCATGTCTATACTCTTTCTCTATCCTACTCTGATAATCATCCAAATGCCTCTGATAGTTGTTGACATAACGATCGATATGATTACTACATCTTCTATAAAATCATTCGTTTTCAACACCCCTGGTCAGATCCTTTTATGAAAAACTACTTCCACTCTAATCTTAACTTTACATCGTTTTTAAACATCTTTCTGAGGTAAAGAGCTCTTCGAATTTGAAAGAAAGCTATCATGACTCTTATTTAAAAGAAAGTGCTCAGAAAAACTTAACTACAGACTAGTTTCACTGACTTCAGCTATCTGCAGAACTGAAGAACATCTCATTACAATTATATGATCGATTTGATTCACCATCGAATATCCAATGTGAAAGAGAGATCTTCTTTAACTCAACACCTCATCTGTAAGTGAGCTTACTGAATAATCCTCGTGACATCATATACCTCGATTTTGCTAAAGTGTTTGATTCTGTCCCACAGAACATATTGATTAATGTTTTACAATAAGTAAAAACCAACAGCCTTATCTTACAGTGGATGTAATATTACTTATTAGTTAATTTAACAAACTCATGTTGAAAGATTTTTATCTACACCTGGTCAAGTCACTAGTGGGGCTTTTCAGGGTTCCGCTCTAAGAACGTTCCTGTTTTACTTTTTATAGAAAACCTCATCAAAATATTCATTAGCAGTAGATAATGTTAGTAGCGTTGTATAAGTAGCTTGCAGATAAGCTACTATCTTGCAATCCTTAACAAGTATACAAGATTGGTATGTGAACTGGCAACTCAGATTCAGCCCTCAAGTCTGAAGTTTCTCCCGCAAATGAGTTGATTTTGACTCTTGTGAGCTTGAATGTCAGCTGCATATTTCTTAAACCAATATTATTATCCATTATTTGATAATCAATAATTATTATTATTACAAACATCTTTGGTCTGGCACCTCGTTAAACCCTTTAAATGGCAAAACTAGAATCTTTGCAAAATCAATCTTTGTAAACCTTAATGTACAGATCTTTAATTCTAAGGATTACTTCCTTATCAATCTCTTCAAAGTATACATATATTTAAATCTTGAATAAAATGTCAGTGCATAGATGTGATATCAAGTTGGTTATGTCAGAAAAATTGAATCTGTAAATGAGGCCACATTTAATTGATTAGTATGCAGGAAACTTAATATTAAATATGATAGTTATAAACATCGTCTTACTTTCTTAAATTTAGATACTTTGGAAATTCGACAGGTTAAATACGATTTAATTCTTATTTTTAAATTTATTCACATTTTAATTGACCTTCAGTTTGATGATTTCTTTTCCATTAGTCCGTTCCTTAAGTTATATCAACTCAGACGATACATAATCTACCTTCATAAAGCTAAAACACATGATAGTTTAAATAGAGCAAACTTTTCTAGCAGACAATTAATACTTTGAACCAATTGTCATCAGAATGTAGATTATTTTATCAAATTCTCTCAGTACATTTTGCATTTTGTAAAATTAAGAAGACGATGCAAAATTATTTAGAGAAATGGATTATCATTTGTCAGCAAACTACTCAAGTAAAACGATTTTATTCCAACTTTAAAAGAATTGAAAGAATTTGCTGTAATAATAAAGTTGGTAAAAATAATCTGAAGTATTGTTGTTTTACTTAAAAAGCTTTTGATCTAAATGTTTGAAAAATCTTAAGCTTTGCGATATTCAGAGAAATCGTTTAAGTTAAGATGACAGAAACCATTATTATTTTCAAATAGTTTTACAAAATCGGGAAAAGGCGTCGATATTTCAAGTATTTATATTTATCATACTTATTGTTTATATTGTTATTTATTTAACATTAAGTATAGAAATAGTCTTTGTGTGAAAAAAGAGTCACATCTATAAAGAGCTCCTTAAATGATATTTGAATGGATTCAAGCTTTATAATATCTTTTTCAAGGCGATGTCTCCTTATGAAGAGTTGAACTCTAACTTGGAACGGCTCAATATCCCAACAGTATTGAAAATGTAGTATGACAAAGATGACGTAAATACGCAAGTCTTAAATGACAGATTAATTAGATGATGTTAGATTAGATAAATTTATTTATTGACTGATGGAAGCATTTATCGCTAGCTTCAGTTGCTTAGATTGAAGCCTAGTAAAGACTCTTAATAAGATTGAAAAGATATTAACTTAATTAATTTTTTTTATATTAATTAGAGTCAATATGTTGAGCATCTTCGATAAAAACCATTTAAAGGTGACTGATGCGAATATTGAAGAGAAAAGGATCAAAAATAATGTCTTGCTACGCCACTGAAAACTCCAAGAAAACTAGAAACTTGTTGATGATGATTTGCTGCTGTCTATCTTTGAGAAATCCAAAGGATAAAAACTGGGCAATATAAAACTTCGTGAGAGTTTCTACTAATATGAAACTGATTCAAAAGACTTAATATGCGGATTAGCTGTTGAAGAGCATAGCTACCGGAGAAAAAGGCAACAGATGACCACAATAAGAAACTAAAATTGATTTTTAGAATGTAAGCTGTTCAGTTCTAATTTAACTTAAATAATTATTAAAATTATTAATATCTGTAAAAGCAGAAATATCTGAACACTGTTAAAACCTTATATTACATTAGTACTTCTTTTTTATTATTATTACATTATTACATATGCTGTAAATATCATTACATTATTATTATATTATATTCTTCCAACGTTAAATTTTATCTTTTCCTTACCCCAAAATATTTGAAAGCTTGAGTCAATTCAAGAATTACTTGCTAGAAAAAAATTCTTTGGATGTACCTAAACAATTTCTCATTAAAATAACATCTCTTTTGACATTAAATTTCTACAATATGGAGACTTTGATTTTCATCTGTCCTTAAAATTTATCAAATTAATGACTTTAGTAACACTTACAATATTAAAATCTTTTTAAGTAAAACAACAATACTTTGGATTCTTCTTTCCGACTCTATTATTACAGCTAACTCTTTCACTTCTTTTGAAATTGGACTAAAATCGTATGACGACTAGTTTGCTGACAAATGATAATCCATTTTTGTAATTATGCATCGTCTTCTTAACTTGATAATAATTTGCAAAATTTGCTTCAGTAAAATTTATTTTTACTACTTTAGTATTAAACTACTTAAGACGCTTTTATTTATTATATACACTAAAGCTATTAAGGATTGCAAGATAGTAGCTTAATGTCATCTGCATATACAAAGCTACAAATATTATCTACTGCTACTAATCTTCTGATAAGGTTTTGTATAAAAAGTAAAACGAGAACTGTCCTAGAATGGAACCCTGAAGAGTCCAACTGACCAAAGTGACTTGACTAGGAGTATATCTTTCAAAACAGGCTTGTTCAATTCTTCATAATAAGCCTTCTTCCATCCACTTTAAGATAAACTTATTGGTTTTTAATTTTTGTAAAACATTAATGAGTATGTTGTGTGAAACAGAATGAAACGCTTTAGCAAAATCGAGATATATGATGTCACAAGGAGTACTACCTCATAATGGTTGTCAGCTCATTAAGAAAAGTGAGATGTTGAGTCAGGGAAGATCTCCGTTTCACAAAGCCATGTTGGACATAAAATATTAGATGGTGCTCCATCAAATGACTGGTCATATGATTGTGAATGATATGCTTTTAAGTTCTGCAGATAACTGAAGTCAGCGAAGCTAGTCTGTAGTTAAGTGCGGTGTTTCTGGGACCCTTTTTATGAATAGTAGTAATAATAGTTTTTTTTTCCAAATTTGAAGATTTTGATTTATTTGTCTCAAAGAGATTAAAGATAATGACATTGGTTTATCTGTCTTCACGGTTCAAAGTAAGTTTTTTGTGTGTGTCGGTGACCTTCGTGGCAAGAAGCTGCACTATGTTAGCATTTTTGGTCGGAATCAGAATCACCGACCACCGAGGCCCATGTGACATTTTCATCATTGATTTAGACAAACTAGAAATATTTTTCTTGATTTTGGTAACATCATTGCCTATTTCAGATTCAAATTTGGCCAATTCAGCAGATACAGATTTGCTGATGTCGGATAATAGGTTTTGCTTAGAATTAGATGAAGGAGCTGTTGTGTCCATGGTTCTACATTTAATGAAAAACTATTTAAATCCCATTTGCTTCATTTGGTTGTTTTCAAAATTATCATAAATTTTGTTGCTTACATCACTACAGGTGAGATGAAACCAGGAGAGACATTTATTGCATTTTATTGCCAGATCTTCACCAGAGCAAATTTTATTGCAAGATTGGCATTGCCATTGCAAGCTTGTTTCGATGAAGTCGGTTTGTCAAAATTTTTCTGTTTACTGGAAGGTACAGTCTTGTCACTTTTATTTGGTTCCACCATTTTTACTTTCATAAAAGATTTTTAGTGTAACCAAACCAAATAGTTCGAATCGATTTCTTATTCAGATAGAATAATTTGTCCCAACTTATTGAACTTATTGAAACTTAACTTAACTGTTCAATGAAATATAACCTGTAAACTAAAAACCTTATTCAAATAAAAAATTCTAAAACTCTATAAAAAAATCTTTAGTTGAGATTTCTACTTATAATTTTGTTAAAATGAACTTCCTTGATGGAGAGAACATTTTGAATTACTACTTGTTTGGATGAAATTAAAGCCTATGGTGGAGACGAATAAAAGTTTATATAATCATTATTTATTTATTTATCTTGATAACACACATTCTCACAAACAATACCTAATCGTTTAAGATAGAAATATAGAAAGAAAAATATGTAACAGATGGCATTTCAGAAGTCTTCATATAATAGTGAACAATTAGCCCAACAAGAAGTCTGAACAGATTCGATCTTTTTGATATCACCAGCTTGATATGGCATCCATGCACTGACATTGTATTCAAGAATTTGTACATTCTGAGAGCTTGTTTTGATGAAGTTGATTTTTCAAGATTTTTCTGTATACTGGAACGTAAGGTCTTGTTACTTTTATTTGGATCCAACATAAATTTTACTTTTATGAAAGATTTTTAGTGTAACAAAACTAAAAAGTTTGAATCAATTTCCAATTCAAATAAAATTATTAATCATTATTGTATAAGTAGTATACAAATTATTTTTTTTTTTTTACAATTCATTTGCTTTATTTAAGTAGAATGAACAAACTAAATGCAAAAAAGGTTCCACATATAGATCTTTACAGTTGGTAGAGAAAACTTTTTAAACTTCTTTAATCTTTCAACGAGATTATATAATGATATGTTTTCTTTCATATCCAATAAAAATTCTTAACATATTTGAGTTGACCATATAAATGGCTTTTTTATGCAAAATAAAACGATCTAGCTTCAATAGATCAAGATTATTTTCTGACAAAACTTGCCTAAAATTCCCCAATTTGAAATAATTTTTATGGATTTTGTTTTCATTTTATTAACAACGAACTCATCGATATATATTAGTAAGAAAACACCATATATGACTACACTACATAGGAAAAAGAAGGGCAGAGATTGTTAAGCTGTTAAAAGCAACAAAATAACCATTATTATTGAAAGCCAATATAAACTTGAACAACTGTACAATACCTCACACGGTACAAACATAATGTAAATGCAAAGCAGATAAGTAAAAGCTCTGAAGAAGAAGAAGATGAGATATATTGTAAAGAAAAACTTAAATGCCAACAAGTGACTTTTCATAAAAACAGGCTGAAAAACTTAAAAACATTTTTGAAATACATTGTAAGATAGTAAGCTATTGAATAAGCAATCGAAAGTGTGGTAGATGTTCACTACAGAAGCCAAATCCAAGTGCTAAAAAGAGAGAGAGTAAAAAGTGCAAACTATCTTTCCATTTGTAAAGATATTTTTTGTTGCTAGGCACAAAGACTTAAAACTGGATAAAAGACAACAAAGTAATTTTTACATAATCAAATTGGTTTTTATCATGTTCTATTTAAAATGGTTATACTTGTACAATATCTATCATTAAAAATTCTGCTTAAATTGAAAAACGGAATAAAATGTTTTTTGTAGTATGCAAAATATGGAATATTTTTCAGCAGTTGATACGTTCTGAAATTAATAGGTGAAATAGCGTGTTAGGAGCTTATACAACAAAATGAGACATAATCGAAGAGACATAACAGATTAGGAGCCAATCAACTTAATCATCATCAAAGCATCATTAAAATAAAGTTAACAAAAATAGCAAGAAATCAATATCAGAAGTATTTTCAGATCACTTAGCATTATATAGTGACTAGTAAGTAAGTAAACATCAATTGTTCTCAATCTATTACTCGATATTCAAGCAAAATTGTACTAGATGTAGTTGAGCTTTCTTGAACTTTCTTCTTTTTTTTGTTGAAGTGGTTTTCAATCTTACTGAAGTATGATAGGTTTTGTACAATTCCGACTAACTCATACTGAAAACTTGTAGATTTAGTAAGAATCTTAGAGTCAAACATTTTCGGCCAGTTCTGTTTTGATAAACGGTTAGGTGATGCTTTATTATCATCCAGAGAAAGAAAGATGTATAGCGTTGCTGGAATCTTTAACAATCTTTTTGTTTGTAAATAAGTCTGAGACTTACATACAGAGCAGTTGAAATGATTTCTAGTGATCTTCTTCTTTTCTAGACTTGTCTTCAAATAATCTTCTAGACAACTGTCATGTTCATCTAAAGGACATAAGTAAATCCAAAATGGCTTCTCAACTTTTACACAATTACTGCATTCTGTACACTCTTGTTGTATGTAGATGATTCCTTGAAACTGTTTTTTAATCACTTCACAAGCATCCTTACTACTTTCCATGATTTTTAACAACAAATGCTCAAAAAAATTCTCAAATTTTGGAGCAAACCACGAATCCAAATTAAGAGAATTTTTAATACCTAGAGGTAGTTCTTCATTATTGTATTTCTCAATGTTTTCAATCTTTCCAAACATTTTTTTAAACTCAAAAAGGAGCAAGTTATCAGCAGATAGATCAACTTCAGACATTGTTTTTATAAAATATCGAAAGTGAGGGTTTACGTATAACATTTTTACACTACATACTAGATATTTTTTATTCATAAAATGAAGCAAATCTTGTGAAGGAGCCTTTTTACATTGAAGATTTTCTACTTCTTCATTTGATTTTCGTTTTCTTGTTTTAGAATCTGTAAGCCTGAATTTGCAAAATTCTTGAGTAATTTCATCCTCTAAACTATCCATTCTTCAAATTGTATATCATTATAATAAAAGTAAATTTATCTTTAGTCACTATAAATATTATAGCAAGTTTTCATATAAAATATTCACTTTAGATATGATTATAAACCTTTTATTCAAATATTGTGAATAAATTCAACTTGTTTAAATTTAAATCAAAAAGATCAAATATTTTTATTAAAAAAGTTTTTTTATTAAAATTCATTTCAACAGATTATATATAATCGAAAATAAATGTTGTTAGTATAAACATTAAAAACTAAGCAGATAGAACAAATAAATATTTCAACTGAAAATAGTAACAATATTCATCTAAAAACAAACTATTCATAAAAGTTGACATGACAATTTATCTAAGATAATAATTAAAAACAATTTTGTTTATCTCTAAATCAAAAGTTGATATAGTAATACTTTTATTTATATGCACTGTTTTGAAAACATTAGAAAATACTTACAAATACTACAATTCAAACTAAATAATATTTTAAGACATATTTGTTAAAAGAACATGGGTAAAAATGGAAGAAATAAACTATTTCCTAATGAACATATTATATAAAAATGTGTATTAGCTATTCTTACCATGAAAGAACTAAATTTAGTTGATGTGATTAAAGATAAAACACGTCTATGCTTAATTAAAAAAGTATTAGTTTAATAATAATCTTCAAAAAAGTACTTCTGATTATGAATAGATATTTATAAACTAAGATGTTTAAATAAAATATTATACAAAAGCCAAGTAAAAGTATTTCTTTAATAGAAAACAGTTTAAAAACTAATAGTCTTTGATAAGATAAATCACAGTTTAAATCAATTATTTTTTTAAGTTTTCACAATAAAAAATTAAACTAAAAATATAATTATTTAGACTAAAAGACTAATTTGTTTCATGCATAATTAATTCATATGATATAAACTTACTTGTGAAATAAACTCACAATTGTCTTTGTTAAAATTTCATATATAGTTAAATTATAAACTCTGCTTGAAAAATAGTAAAGTTAATGAAATCTATTTACAGCATAAAACTATTATATAAAATGTTTACTCGATTACAATAATAAAGTAAAATCTCAAAGCCTTAATTGGTCATTGGTAATAAACATCACAAACATAAAAACACTATACAAGAAATATCTAAATTCTAAAAAGTTGATTTATACTTCAATTAATTTAATTTTCGATAAGAAAGTAAATGGGATCATACTTACTAAGATATAAAAAGTTAATTAACACAAAAATAATTATACAACAAGAGATATTAATTACAGATCTAATTATTCCTTAGTCTTACAAAACCTTGTATGCTAAGTTTTGAAACCATTTATAATATTTGCTAAAAAAGTTTTCAAGTTTACGTTTCAAAGATTATCATCTCATTAAATCATTTCAATTGAAGTTCTTAATGGTTTTGTTAATCTAAAAACGTTTTTAAATGAAGATATTAGAATATATATCACGAAAAAAATTAAACCTATTAAAAATTAGTAATAACTTCGATTTAATTTGATATTGCTTATTTCTATATTTCTGTTTTATTTACTAAATAAAGTTTATTCATTTTTTATTCACTTCTGAATGATTGAAAGACTTCATCAATATTTTAAATAATTTGTTTAAGAAGTATATTATTTGATATACTTTTGATGATAAACATTTTTCCTTTTGTAATCGATCATTTAAATGTTTCAATTAATTATAAATTTTTTGCTTTTTAAAAAGAACTATACGTTAGGTCATTTTGTATTTTGAGTTTTCGTAAAATAGTTTATATATTTCGCTCATTGAATGGCATTTAAAATAAATACGTACATTTTTAACTGTTATAAAAATATCATTTATTATTGCTGTTGACGTTGTAAATATTTTGATGTTAACAGAATTAATTTTTCTGATTAGTTAAACATATTACCTAAAAAATCAAAGTCAAACCTCAAAAGTAAAATTAAAGCTACTAGATTAAAATGACAAGCTTTAAAATTTGCTTTTTATTAAAATATCTTTATTTCAGGAAATAAAAACATTGACAAAAATATTATCTAATAATTTGAAACTGATTATCTATTATTAGTAAACTTTTATTATTTATTGGTAAACTCTATATAGCATTTTTTCCTTTTGCTCTTGGTTACTTACAAGTATGAGTAACTAGCTATTTAAAAACAATGAGTTTTTTTTTTAATTTTTTCTTTGGAAGAATCTTTGCCAAAATGGATTTTTAGTAATCAATTTCAGTCCTAACAAACATCTTTGTGAAAAATTGGCCAACTAGAAAGCAATTATGATTCATCCAGTTTGATCCAAGTATGATTCGCAGTCTGAAGAAAACAGATATAAAAATGTTAATAAGAAATGATAATATTTTGGTTAACCATGTTTTTCGCTGGCAATCTTATGCTAAGTTAATAACGTAAGAATTATTAATTTATTATTAGTAATATTAATAACATTTTTTTTTTATCTATTAAAATTGATTTCAAGTCTGAAGAGTTTTGTAGCTTTCAAAATTTAGATTTCAAAATATTTAAAGAGCTAATTTATGTAGTATAACAGAAGCGTCAATAGCAAACACAAGTTATGTAACTTTTAGACATTTGACAATTTAACTTTATTTATTCAATTTTATTTTTAACTATCAAAATGGTATCTAACCAAGATATAATCATCGTGAGTTGATTTAAAGTTAGTCTTTATTTATCTATGAAGGTTAAAAATAAGTCAAAGATACAATTGTATTTTCCTTATGTTCGAAGAATAAGACCTTAGATATAGAGTCATATAAAAGTGTGGTCAGCAAGGCGTTTATGTAGATCTAGGCCTTTAACAGTTTGTTACTCCAAACCCTTATTTATATAAAATTGATTTTGGTTAATTCCTGTTTTATTTTATCATAAACATCGCTTAGTTTGATGATCCTTTTTTGCTTCAGATGAAAATGCTTGGGTATAAATAAACCTCCCAATTTCTTAGTTGTGGAGTTTGTTCGATGTCTAAATAAAGTTGATACTGCTTTCTTTTCAATTAGTCCTTCCTTCAAGTTCTACCAATTCAGACGGCATAGGTTAAACTTTAATAAGCCCATATTACCAGTTACATTTAATAGAGCAAATTAAGTATCATACTGCGCAATTAACATTTGGAACCAGTTGTAATCAGACATTGTTGTAGCTGAAATTGTGTTGCTCTTTAGCTGAAATTAAAGTGTTTTAATATTCCAATAATTATTGTTGATAAACTATGGTTCTTTTCTTCTTTTTTATATTGCTAACTTTCTATGTAGTTATTTATTGTTATATAGTACGAGGACTCTTGAACATTTTACATTTATTTTGTTTACTTTTCATCTACTTGTTTTCTTCTATTTTCTTTAAAGATAGTTTTGTACAAACCTTCATCACTTAATTACAGAGTTTTGTGCTACAATATTTTCTCTAGTGGTTTTTTTAAATACTCAATAAACATTCTATCATTATTATAGATAATAATTCTACATGAAAATACTTCTTTAAAATGATTTTTGATTATTGCTAAATATATTATACAGGTGATAATTCATAAATGATTTGAAGTTTGCGTTTAATATCTTATTTAGTGTCAATGATATTACAACTTTTAAACTGTTACAGCAGTTTTATTTCGTTTTATAAAATATCAAATAAATTTACTTCTTTACTTTTCAATAAATCATTTATATATGAAGACATAAGAGAGGTTAGATATAGAAAGATGTAATCATTTAAATTAAATCGTTTTTACCGAAAATTAAATTCTTAAATAACTTTATTTGAGTCAATTTTGTTTATAGCTATAACAATTTACAATAAAAATATAGTCCAATTTCATTGGCAGTTTTATCTATTTTGGTTTTCAATCTTCCATTAATAAAGACTTCTAGTATTACAAGAGTATTTTTCTACTTCGAATATGAATTTATGTATTTTCAAATAATTCCTGAAAAAATACATTTTTTTAATGATTTTTTATAAAATACTTTCTGACAGCATTAAAGTTAAAACAGCTTTCAAAAGTTCAAAAGTTCAAAAGTCTTGTTGCAAAACTTTTATTAGAAAAGTCTGATAAGCTTTAGGCTGAAATAAACTGAAACATTACTGCGATATAACTTAGAATTTGCTTTACGTTTTGTAGCTTCCAAAATAGTATCAAAGTTTGCTGATACAAGCATAAATACACAACCACTATAAGGATTAGCTTATAAAAAGCCTTTAAAGTAGTTCTGATTAACTTAATTACTTTTTTGAATGTTCTTGTAGTTGTAGTGCTTGTATAAAATTGATTTATGACAGTAGTTTTTATTTTAATATAAAATAATTGAGATCAAGCGGCCGCGTGGCCTAATGGATATGGCGTCCGACTTCGAATCGGAAGATTGTGGGTTCGATCCCCATCGTGGTCGCTTTTTTTTAAAGATTGTTATAGACTATACTTCTATAACATCTTCAAAAAGATTCTTTTTGCTGTGAATGTAATCTTAAGTTGCAGATTATTAAAAAATAAAAACAATTCTACTAATAATAGTTTAAACTTGATTTTAGCTTATTCATTCAAAAATTGCCCCAAACGTAAACGGACAATATAAAATGGTTTTATTCGTACGTAAACTCTACTTAGAATAGTTATTCACGAAGCAAACAAATCTTTTTCGTCGTTGTGTCTTCATCTGTTGTACTCTGCTCATCATCACTTCTTAATTCTATCATATTCTATCTATATTTTCATCATCAGAAAAATGCTCTGCAAAATTCTAATATGATTTTTATTTTTAGTAACCTTATGACTAGCCTACCACTGATCTTGATCATATGCAAGATTTTCTTCATCTTCAATTTCGCAAGCTATTTTAAAATGTAACCTTCTTTTAAAAAACACTTTGTAGTAAAATGATTATAACTATTTTCACAAAACCCCTCTCTTGTTAAAATAGAAATATTCTGTTTTCAAATCAACATCTAAAAATCACAAGCTCATAATTTTATCTTGAGTATGTCCTTCTTTTTTGTGTAGCAGTTATCGGAACTGCCTGAGACACCAAAAGTCCCAGGTTTAAGCCCAGACGGACACATATTTCGGAAAATATTTTCTTAATCTTCAATTTTATATCAACTTACAAAATTTTTTTCCAATTTTTTAGAAATAATTAAAATAAAAAGTTAATATTGTATATTTATTACCAATTTAATCGGTTTAAAAGTTTTTAATTATTATTTCATTAAGTTCCTAAAGAAAAGTTTACTTTAACATCAGGTAACCATTCTATTAAACTACATTTACTAATTTACAAATTTTATATTATATCTGGAGTTACACATTTTTCGAAGACCGATAAGTCTATATAAACCAGATAGAAAGGGTCCTGTTAGACTTTTTAATGACACCACTTCTATAAGCTTTAAAACTCTAAATTTAATTCCTGATTTTCGCTTGCAGTTTTCAATTGATCTTGTTAACTTGAAGCTCCTGCGACGCCAACCAGCACAGCTGTATCAGTCCGTCTGTTCCACTGCATAACTTTCATAACTTTGAGATTGGATTATTATACAATTTATTGTTATTTTCCACTACACTTCAAGACCTGTAAAAGTCAATCGTTATCCAATTTTGTGCTTTTAAAAAAAAAAACTTATGGGAAAATAATTTGTATTTTTTTTTTATAAATATAACTTTTTTTACTGTTGAAGATGTTTTCCATAAATTGTTTAGATATTATGCAAAATAAAATATTAAAGTTCAAAAATATTTAAACGCCATATTTAACATTGTTTGTCTGAAGTTCAACCTGATTTTGTTTTGAAACTAAGTTTCATATATCTGAAGCCAAAAACGTTTGTTCAAATCTAGGTAATATCTTTTGTTTATATCATTAAATTTTTAGTTATTGTAAGTTTATTTGATTTCATCTTGGTTTGGTATTGATCATTTTAAATTACTTGATGAGGTTTGACAGTTGATTAACACTGTGTTATTGTTTAACTAATAAATGAGATAACAAAGGAGTTTAAGAACTATTAACTAGATATTTAGGATTATTTAAAATTTATCTTTTGGTCGAAAATTGTATCAATTCTATTTTTTTACTTTATACTTTCTCTGTAATTTATAATTAAAGATAAAAGTTTTTTTCATGAAACTTAAATTAGATTTTTAGGGTTTTTGACATTTCAATATTTAGTTAATTTATAAATCTCCCAATTTATTGCTGTTTACAAATTACAAATAAATTAAACTTGTTTAAAAATTATTTTAATTACTTTTTTATTGTTAGCTTTATATTCTATTAGAGGTAAAAAGAGTTATCTCTGTTTTCTTTATTTAATACAAAAAAGTAACTTTTTTTTTTAATTACAAATCTTTTATTACTCAAATTATTTCATTAAGATGCTTCTTGAGAAAATTTCATTCAATTAATAAATAGTTTGTCAAAGACATGAGAAATTTTTGTTAAGGAAAGTTAATAGTCATACTTTTCCCATGAAGAATATTTTATAATTATTATAATATTACATAATTATCACTCTTTAGATTTGTATTTTAAAAACAATTCTCACTTACCAGGTATCAATGCCAACATTAATAAATGAATAAATACATTCTGTTGTAATATGGTGTTGCTGCATCTGTGATGAAGTTGGATTTGATCAAATGGATGAGAAGCAAGATCTATTAGTAATCAATCAAATTTAACTCTTCATCCATCTTGATGTCCAAACAAAGAGGTATTGTCTAGATTAAAATTAGATTATTCAATATAACATTTTTAACTAGTTTGTTTTGTGACCAGAACCATAATTAATGCACTTTTATACCTGTTTTTAATTCCAACCTTCTTTTAAAAAATACTTTATCATAAAATGATTTCAACTCATCCCACAGAGTCCCTCTATTATCGAAATATATCTTCTTTAAATTTCTGGATTTTTACTTTTTTAGTTAGTTTAACACCAGCTCAGAAAATTGAATTCTAATATATTTGGAAGCAATGGAAATGATTATGATAATAATGATTATGTCCTTCTGTTTTGTGTAGCAGTTTTCGCAACTGCCTGAAAAACGCACGAAGTCCCAGGTTTAAGCCTAGAAGGACACATATTTCCGAAAATTATTTCTTAATCTTCAATTTTAGACCAACTTACAAAATCGTATTCCAATTTTTTAGAAACAAATTAAATAAAAAATTTGTGTTTTATATTTATTACCTATTTAATCAGTTTAAAAGTTTTTAATTATTTTTTCAACAAGTTCCTACAGAAAAGTTTACTTTAATATCAGGTAACCATTCTATTAAACTACTTTTACTAATTTACAAATTTTCTATTATATCTGGAGTTACACATTTTTCGAAAACCGATAAGTCTATATAAACCGGATAGAAGGGGCTAGAAGAATGTTAGACTTTTTAATGACACCACTTCTAGAATCCTTAAAAATCTTTACAACTTTAAGTTTAAATCTGGAATTAGCGCCTCGCTTGCAGCTTGTAATTGATGTCAACGTCGTTCTGACAGCTCCTGCGACACCAACCAAGCACAACTGTATCAGTCTGTCTGTTCCACTGCATAACTTTATTAAAATTGAAAATGGAATCTTGTTGCATGGGTAACAACTGGACATCCATAATCTCTGCCCTTCTACTCTGTAAAGCATCAAGTTTATTAACAGGTCATTGAGTTTAACTGGAAGGAATTGTACCTCATTCATCAACTTAGATGTTGAGAACCAAATCTTTATTGGATGTTTTTGATAAACTTTCAAATGATCTTTAAAATTTATGAAATTTTATTAGTAAGTTCTGATAAACTTTTAATTATCCAAATGGTGAGGAAATGAACATGACCTTAATTAAAATCGATACATAACATCATTCTACTCTGTTTACAGCTACTTATCCCTTACAGCAACTGGTGCCCTATTACACTGTTCAGTGAATACCATTCAGGGTTCAAAATTAATACAAAGGTATTGTGATGTAAATCTAAACTAATCATCTAGTATATAAGTTTCTTGAAAAGTATTTTACACAATAAACTATGACGTTATCAGATGGAGCATGAACAGATTTATATCTTTTCAGTACAAGCTTTATATTTTGATAAAGATGAATTCATCACTTTCTTCTTTATAGTTACTTACAAAATACTTTATTTATAAAATAAAGCTCTTTTATTACTCAATGATTTTTTAAAGATACTTTATGAAAAGATATTTATTTATAATATTGTTTGTTTTAGATATGAGACATTTTTGCTGAAGGAGGTTAATAACCATACTCAAAGTATTGTAGTGGACAGCATTGTCAACAGAATTACCACTCACTAGATCGTTGCCTGGGTACAATGACAACAAACATCGTTTCCATCTCCTTTTAAACCCATTGATTTTTCTTTTTGTCAAGCAAACGCAATAAATTATCATTATATATATAGGAAATATAATTCATGTTATTCCTAAATTAGATAAAATATTGTTGCTGTATCGTTGGTGCTAATGTTTAAATCTAATCTTATGTGTTTGAAATAGATCTTTTGTGCTAAAATTTGTTTTCTTCTAATAGACTTTTCTAAAAGTTTAATATAAATATTAAGACGACATCTAGTGGTGAAATGTTAAATTCTTTTTCTGCATCTTCTTCGTCCTCTTTGTAATATTCTCTTCGTCATCTGGTTTCCTTCTGCAATTTTTTCTTCCTTCTTTTTCTTTTCAATTTAGTTAAAAATTAAACAAAATTGCAAATTATTTATAAAGCGTTAGAAAATCATTTATAATTTATAAGATGTTATAAGAAAACATTCCACAATATCCCTAATATTACTTAATCAACTTGATGAATCTATATAATTTATGATAAGTATAAAAAATATATAAAATCTTCAAGATATTTATAACATATTATAATGTTTTTGAAAATCATAAAGCAATTGATGTTTAAATCAGAAATCAACTATTTTTATTTAAATCATCTGATTTCATTAATAAAAGGAATCTTTTAAAACTTTTCTTAGAAATATTTTTTTATCATTTACTACAATCACTAGGTAGATACTGCCCATTAGAGTTGGTAAAAAAGTTATTTTAAATACAGTCTCCCTCAATTTAATATTAATCCCAAATTTCTATAAAATTTACAATCTATAAATAAGGAGAAAAGTTTTATCAAACACCCAATAGATTATTTAGTTAATTTTGAAGACTTAATAAAAAGATGTGATCCAAAAAGTCTATTTCTCAACCTCCTACCGCCTAATTGAATGTTAATCAGCTAATGAGGACACAAAATTAAGTAATCTCTGTAATTTTAATTGAAAAAACTTTCATAACTAGCAATAAAATACAAAACTATTCAAAATCGACACTCAAAACATAACAAAATGAATAATAACTATAAATAAACATATTGAGATCATGTACAGAGCAGAAAAGGTTTACAATATCTTTCAATGATGCTACTTTTATAATGATGAGAGGTTTATCAGATATGTTAGAGAAAATAAAAGAGAATATTGCATATCTTCACAAGACCTTTGGCAAGATCGTTTCAGACACTACACAAACACTGGATAAAAATTTGATACACAAAAATAACCATTTCCAAAGATTATATTCAAAGAACTAAACTAAAATTCAATCATACTAAGGTTCATTTACTGGGTATTGAGAAAAACATTATAAGGTTTTTAAAACAACAAAAAGATATCTTCACAGGACTTTTGTCGAAGTTGTTTCAGACATCTTAACGGCATTAACAAACAAATATTTAATTGGGGCAATGATATGCTTTATATAATGAAGCTCGCCATAAGGAGTACAAACATGACTTTCTGCAAGCTTCATAAGACAGGTAACAGCAGATTTGAAATCAAGTACTTCAGTTTTATTTGTAAGTTTTTCTTTGTGACAGCAAAGCAAGATCAAACGGCCGTAGTAACTAAATGAATTCCTTTTTTCTAGTTTAATGTCATCATCTTTAAATGATCGCTTCCATTCTTTGATGGCCCGCATCAATTCAGAATTAGTTAACAATTCTTTTATATTTTCCTTTGTAAACATGAAACGATTATCTTTTACTAGACCAATCCCGACTTTGATGGCCATAGATATAGTTTCAGCATGAGTTATCATGTCAACCTTGTCGATTTTTGGGAGCTTGTTGACTTTTTGTTTCTCAGCAATCACTGGTTCATTACTTTCTTGTATTTCTGAAGACGGTTTGTTTCGTTTTATGTTTAAATCAGAAGACAAATCTGTTGTACGTTTCTTAGAAGGAGTCTTGCTACCAGTTATACGTGGCTCTTTATGAAATGATTTTAAAGAGCTTGAGCCAGCTTTTCTAGAAACATCCAGTTTTCCAGTTGAGTCTTCATCTTGTAAACTCTTATTGGTCCCTTTAATTTGATCATCATTTAGTTGAGACTTTTTGGGACCCTTCAAAGTGACAACTTCTTCTTCTGATTTTCTTGATGATATGCTTTGAGGTTTTTGCAGCAATTTTTTTCCAGATGGTGTACTAGTTACAAGATTGCTGACATCGGACCAAACATTTCCAGTTGGAATTTCCAAGTTACTGTGATGAATACTTTTTTTATTATGTTGTCTACATTCAGATGTAGTTCTAGAAGATGAAAAACGTTTCTTTGGTTTGGTAAAAGACTTTTCAGAAATATCTTTCTGGATTGTATTAATTAGACTGGCTATCTTATCATAAGGGATAACCTCATTTTCATCTTTTGTTCCATCTTCATCTTCACCTGTATGATCTTCTTCTTCATTACTATCATCATGGTTATCCCTATTTTCATCTTCAAAATAAATATTTTCATTTTTGTTAGATTCAATGGTTTCTTCATCTTGAGTTTCCATTCCTTGAACTTTCTTTAGATTAAGTTGCACTTTTCCAATATCATCTTGTTTTATGAACATATCCTTGTTTCTGGAGTTTTCCACAACTGTTTTACTTTTAACATTTAGTTTGCACATTCTAGTCTTCTTTTTTGTACTTTTTGATTTTATCATTGTGGATTTTATGTAAATCATCCTTAACTAAGATTTTAAATTTATCCACACCTTTTAAAATGTATCAGTTATCAAGATGATCAATCTTCAGGAGTTACTTTTCTTTACTGGCACCATATTTATCCTGTTTGCCTCTTTTTCACTTTTGTACACTTTTCTACACAAAATTGTAATTCATCATTCTCTTTAAGCTTCTCTAATTCTTCTGGATAATCTCTAGGTAGACTATTTTTCCAATACTTGCTAAACTTTTCAATTTCTTCAATACTTGTTGCAGTTTGGTTTAAATTAAAACTCATAACTTTTGATTAGCTCAAAACTTTGCTCAATTTTCTTTAAACAAAAGCACACTTTTATAAATTATTAGTAATATTGTTAATATATAGATAAAATCATATCTTGTATAAATAACAAATTGATAAAAAATAAATGACATCCTTCATTCTACGTTCATATTATTAATATGTAATATGTTTAAATATGATAATACAATACAAAAAATTCAATAAAAGAAGAGCTACAAGTAAGTAAATAATAAGTAATTATGTTGAATAAATCTTTACACGAGACTTTAAACTATAATAATTTAGTTAGATAAAAATATATCTATAAAACAAAAATAGAATAAATTAGAGAAATAGAAAGAAGTTCATTGAAGATTGAATTAAAATTTAAAATCTTAATTACGAAAAAATTACAAAGATTAAATTGCCAAAAATTTTATTTATTTCTTTGTAACCAACTTGATAAAAACAATTTTGTAATTTTAATGAGACAGCAGCGATATTTAAACTTCAACAAAACCTGGGAATTAAAGGGATAAAACTGAAACTAAGTTTAATAAAAAGCCTTTAAGTCTTGTAAAAGATAAAGAAACATTTAATTCCTTAGAGAATTACAACTATTGATTTTTTTCAGAACACAAATATCATAACAAATTCATTCTTTTAAGTTATATTTCGTATTTATTATAATCTAGATAAAACTTAAAACTTGCCTTAACTAGATATCAAAAAAGTACTTAATGAAATTAAAAATAGTTTAACTTTCATGGTGAAAAGTTTAATGTTTTTGATTTAACTAAACAACTGTTACTAAAAAACTAACATATTTCAAAGAGATTATGGATGATTCGTTTTAATACCTTGAATTTGTAAATAATTTTGATAAACCAAATAGAATGAAGTAAGTGAAAATTAGAAACTTATAAAATTAGACCTTATTTCTAATGGAAAAAATAAGATAAAACACAGAATTAAAAATTAATTATCTAATTTCTTTTTTTTGTTTTTCAAAATTACATTTGAAAATTTTCAACCGTTTTCATTAAAGAGGTATTATTAACCTTTTGATAGTGTTTTATCTCTAAGGTTTTTGACATCATAACATAGTTTCTGGAACTTCTCATTATTTGTTAATTTAAGTGAAAACAATTTATTAATTCTTTTTTGATATTTTTTAAATCTTTATCAGATTTACCAAATTGATTTATAAAATGTTATGAGACCAAATCATCTGTGACACTTTCAGTTGCCAATGTCCTCGACCATTTTATCATTAATGTTAAATTCTGCTATAACTTGGAACTTGCTGTAGATTTTATAGCTTCAAAAATAGTATCAAAGTTTGTTGATAAATAGTTCTGATAAACTTAATTACTTTTTTAAAAGTTCTTGTAGTTATACTGCTTGTCTAAAATCGATTTTTGACTGATATGAGTTCATAACTGTTTAAATTTTTTTTTAAAGGACTAGTAACAAGCGGCCGCGTGGCCTAATGGATATGGCGTCCGACTTCGAATCGGAAGATTGTGGGTTCGATCCCCATCGTGGTCGCTTTTTTTCATAGATTTTTATGACCACTATAGAGATCTATATTTCTAAAACATCTTTAAAGATTCTTTTTGCCGTAAATGTAATCTAAAGTGGCAGATTATATAAAATAAAAACAATTTTACTAATAATAGTTTAAACTTGATATTAAACTTATTCATTAAAATGCACACAACTTGAACTGATATTATAAAATGGTTTTGTTTGTATGTAAACTATACTTAGAATAATTTTTCACGAAGCAAAACAAATCATTTTTGTCGTTGTGTCTTCATCTGTTGTACTCTGCTCATCATTACTTCTTACTTCTATCATATTCTATATATATTTTCATCATCAGAAAAATGTTCTACAAAATTCTTATAGGATTATTATTATTAGTAACCTTATAACTAGCCTACCACTGATCTTTATCATATTCAAGATTTTCTTCATCTTCAATTGCGCAAGCTATTTAAAAATGTAACCTTCTTCTAAAAAATACTTTGTAGTAAAATGATTATAACTACTCTTTTCACAAAACCCTTCTCTTGTTAAAAGAGAAATATTTTGTTTTCAAATAAACATCTAAAAATCACAAAATCATAATTTTATCTTGAGTATGTCCTTCTGTTTTGTGTAGTAGTCATTACAACTGGCTGAAACACCAAAAGTCCCAGGTTTAAGCCCAGACGGACACAAATTTTGGAAAAGATTTGTTTCATCTTCAGTTTTACACCAACTTAATTTTTTGTATGAAAAACATAAAAATGTTGCCCAATATTAAAATTGTTTATATGCAACCATATCTTGATTCAGGAAAATAGTCTAATAAGTCGAGAGCGGCTACTTGATTGGTTACAATTGATATTGATGTTGATAAAAAAGAGTAATCTTACGACTTGTTTAAGAATACAAGTATTTGTTACCAATTTCACTTGTTTAATTTTCATTTTTGTTTGTAAGTTTCTCAAACGATTTAATCTGTTCAATATTACTATTTAATAAAATGAACTCTTTTTAAAAATTTGGTTTTAATGTCACTTAAAATTTTCACTGAAATTCAATTTATTAAAATCTTAAAAACTCGGGTTAAATTTAAGTATGAGTTAAAACAATGATTTTCAACTTTCTGTAATTCTAAAAACAAACTTACAGCTTAAAGCACCCATTTAAGTTGATAATCAAAGTCATTTAAGAAAATGTTTTTTTGAATTAGATATGTTCGAAAAAGGTCGACATGTTCCGATGGTATCTTATATCTATATATATATCCGATGGTATACAAACGAGCATCTTTGATAGATTTACAGTAAGGCATCTTTGAGAAACTGCTTGATTGATGCAAGAAGTTGTACAAAAAGTAATTGAAGGTGACACAAATGTGAACCATCCAAACTTGTGTTAAGTCAGGGGTAAAACTATAAACAAATAATTCAACAGATTTACAATTCAGTGTTTACATAAAAATTAAAAAATCATAAAAACTCAAAAAGTTATTCCGTTTCCCTCTCACTAAACTAAACCATATTTTATTTCAACCTCTACCATAAGACACAGATACAATCAAAACAACAATTTGATCACTAAACTTAAGAAGTGATTGAAATGCACCAGTCTAAACCACTGCTTTCATTCCACCCTAGATACTCAAGTAAGATGGCTTCAATCAACTGACTAGTGTTGTGTAGAAAGTACAAACAACTCCAGTAATCAAGATCGAGAAGTTTAATTCAGGAGGAGTGACAGCGCTAAGAGCAAGGGTAGGTAGATACATCGTTGTTGACAAATAGAAGAACTAAATTACAAACTATTATAACTTACCAGCAATTATCAGATACTTACCAAGTTAAGTAATGCAATCTTTCTAACCAAGTGATTAAGACAAAGTTCCAAAAACTATTCAAAATAAAGCACAGATCATGTGATAAGGAGATGACAAAAGCATGTGGTTACAATTTACTTGGTAAATAGATATCAACTTCAGACTATGAATTAAACGAGTATAGTAAAGACATGCAATAATCTTTGTGAAGCAAGAACAAAATGAATACCATAAGATAAGCATGAGATTAAGATATACTTGTGTAGGGTAACCAATCATAGTAATAGCTGAGATGAAAGTTACAGATATTGAGAGACCCATCACTACGTATCAAAAGAATTATTGTTTAGTAAAGTGTTAAAAAAAATGAGTTCATAAAATTAGAACAAAATCATTGATGTGTTTTTGAAATTAAATCGGATTTGATTAGTTCAAAATTACACAAAATATCTTCAAACTGATCATTGAGTGATCCTCCATCAAAGAGTAAAAGATATTTTTATGTAAATAATAATTTATTTAGTATTTGTTATTTGTTTGTAATAACTTTATTTATTATCGTAAAATTTCTATCATGTTTTTTTATAGTACAACATTTTAGGCAAATTTCAGTTTATTTAATTTTCTTTATTTGTTTAAGAACATTGTTTGAATTGGATGAATAATTATAGTTTTCATTTAGTCTAATGCTTCTTTTAATAATTAAAAGATCTGTTGCATATTTTTTTCAAGTTTTTATGTTGTGTTGGGACTTAGAAAAAAATTGCTTTGATAAAATCTTCATCAGTTATATTTGTAGCCAACTCTACGAAAGATTAGGAGAGCCAAAAAGATATAAATAATTACAAAAACCGAATGAAAATTTACACCTATATTCTAAGTTTGTAAATCTCCTCGTCTTATCAATTATACATCAGTTATATTTAATTTTTAATCGTAAAATTATTATAACATTTCTTAGTATAACCAAGTTTATATAAATATTTTTGTAGATGCTTTTATTATGGAAAATGTCATTAAAAGAAGCTGCTTTTGTTTTGATATTGCACTACTTACTGGAGATAGTTTATTCCCACCAAAGTAGTATTTTTATGTATAAGCATGCTATAATCCTATCTGATGCTATTAAGAACATGCAAATAAAATTATTATTTAATTGTAAAGTAACTGAATCTAGTAATTTCAAAGTTATTATTGCCTAAGTTAGTTTAACTAATCAATTAAAATTACAAAATTATTTTGTAGCAATAGAAAAAAAAATGATGACCAATAAAACAGCAAAATCAATTTGGTTAGATTGCACCTTCCCTATCTTCAACAGTAGCAATTGCACAAATGACAGGTTGATGTTATATGAAAGTATAAATTTATTATATGAAAGTATAAAGTTATATGAGAGTTTAGATTAATATTTAACAGGTTTTGAAACATATTGCAAAGTGGCCACTAGCAGCAGCTACCCATAGAAATGCTTTTGCCCATTAATATAGTTTTTATGATTTACCAACGAGAAAATATTGATTAAGGTTTGCAAATAACCTCTGAAGTATTTAGAACTTTTGAATAAATTAGATAATTTGTATTTAGAGGCAGTTTAATGTCAAGTGGATTTGTTTAAGTTCAAAAAACAACTTTTGGAATATTCTGTATTGATGTTTTGAAATAAAAATATGGAAAATATTTTCGAAGCTTTGAATAGAAAAACATTTGTCTAAGACATTATGATTTACCTTTTTTCAATTTTCTGTTTTGTTTGTACAAACTTTTCTAAATTTTCAAATCTTTTATAAATTTAAATTTTTTTATACAAAAGTTTATTATTTAAAAAACACCTCAGAATTGTTAATTAAAATTGTTCAACTTTTTTTTCGATATTTTTTAAAATAAATTTTTTATCAAAAAGTATTTTATTTATTTGAAATTTTAATTTTTTAATTTTACATGAGACCTAATTTTATGGTGTCTGCAAATTTGCTGCTTAATCATATTTTTCTTATTATCTTACTATATTTATTACATTAATAATTTTATATTTTTCCTGATTAAACTTTTATAAACAATTTAATCTGCCATCAATCCAATTCTTCTTCTATTTTTAATTAAAAGGAAAATTGGTCACTTAAAAGTGATTGAAGTTAGATTTGAAACTATATTTTATTTGATTTATTTCAAATCCTTTTTCATCATCGTCTATATAAAAACAGTTTTCTGCATTAAGAATTTATTTTTAGTTTCCAATTAGATTAGAAATTAAAAGCTGAAGTTTTTATATAAGTTTAGAGATTGATTTAATGAGTTTATCAAGATTCAGCAATCTATCATTAGACTTGTAATACCTTTAAATACATCTGTAGGAAGAAAGATAAAAAAAAACCATTTAATGTCATAAGATCTTAGAATAAAACAGGGAGTATTTTGAAGATATTTAAACGTTTTGTATTCTAATCAATTTTGAGATTTGATTTAATTTTTTGTTTTTTATATAATCTGACTTAATCTTCTAAAGCATTTTCAACTGCAAAATTTTCAACTGTTTTATTTCATTTTTGAACTTCATAAGACACCTAATTAAACTTACATTTGAAAATTTTTCTACAAAAAGGCAAGAAAATAGAATTGAACTTTTGATTTTTATTCATTTTAATCAACAAACGAATCCATGTTAAATGCAAGTTACATCAGTCTGGGGGATTATATAATCTTTGGAGGTTTGTATACTCAGTATCAGTTTCTATTTAGTATTTTATTTGCTCTTTGTGCAGCGGTTCTACTTCTGACTGTGATTTTTGGTGTTTACCATGCTTGGAAAGGTCGCAAAGGAGACACCTACAATTACTTCTTTGGTTCAGGGAACTTTCACCCAGTAAGTAACAAACTTCTAGCTTCATATACTTTCCTTAAAACTCTTCTTAGATTCCAATTGGACTCTCCATCTCACTCACATTTGTCAGCGCTTACACAGTAATTGGACTTTCAACTCAGATGTATTTCTTCGGAACCGTGATTTGCTGGTTTGTAGTTGGGACAGTGATCTCAAAACTCGTAGCTCATTGCTACTACATCCCTCTATTTCGACAATTGAAGATGAATTCAATTAATAAGGTTTTACTTCATCCAGTCTTCAGCTTCTATTTATTTATTTTTTTTTCAGTATTTTCAGCTTCGTTATAGCCCCACCGTGCGGCGAGTCGCATCACTCTTTAGCATCATTAACATGGTAAGTCTCGTTGTCGCTTCAATGACGTCATCAGACATATTTTCACCCACAGATCCTATTCATGAGTATCAATATCTACGTCCCGTCATTGGCACTGAACGCGGTAACTCCACTACCAATAGAATCAGTTATGGTAGCAACAGGAGTCATCTGTACAACTTACACAGCATTTGTAAGTCATTTTTATTACGTCATATATCACTCAGAATCTGTTGATGATCATGATAGGGAGGTATTGAAACTGTGGTATGGACAGACACTTTTCAATCAATTGTTATGCTTTTGGGACAAGTTCTTATTTGCGTAATTGGTGTTTCAAAGGCTGGTGGAATAGGTGAAGTTTATGATGCTGTAAAGAATCTGAATCGATTGAACTTCAACAAGTAAGTTGTGATAGATTTGCATATATTCATTCACAATTTGTTTCAGTTTTAATGCAGATCCTTCTTACTCTTTCACCGCGTTCTCAATTGGATTTGGAACTGCAGTTAGTATGAGTGGAGCTTCCTGTGCTAACCAGTCGATGTCTCAGAGATTTTTGTCATGTAGAAACACGAAAGCTGCCCGAATGTAAAATTTCTTCATTAAACTATTGATAATGAAACATCAGATCAAAATTTATAACAAATATTTTCGATATTTGCAACTTCCAAAATAAGTCCTTGTAATAATTAAAAAGCATACAGTTCATAAATACTTTTTATCTTTTTGGTCTAAGGTGACTGTCCGTGAAAGGTTCTTTAACTGTTTAATGTATAATTGTGAACTTAAGTTACTTGGTAGCTTCCTTATCTTCTGAAAAAAAGTAGAAGAATATGAATAGTCATAATACTACTATTATTAAACATGTCATTATTGGCATGTTTAGCCTAGAGTATGTTTAGACCAACCTTTGTCCTCTTTACATACCTCCTTAAAATCTGCATCACCATTCTTCTTTCTATCTTCCGACATCGAAGCACTAACAATATCACCATTACAACAAACTAATTTCTTTTAAATTCTAGTAACAACAAATAATGATTACTAATTTATTTCTAATTAAATTATTTTCACCCCAACTAAATAGTCTTTAATTTCAGAGCTAATTTGATTTCGGCATTACCAACTGCAATAATTATGCTAACATCCATCTTTATTGGAGCAATCATGCTCGCCTTATATCAAGATTGTGATCTCTTATTTACTGGGAAGATACAGCGCCAAGATCAAGTCTTTCCTTACACAATGGTTCAACTATTTAGTGACCACATTGGACTTTCAGGACTTTATCTGAGTGCCCTGTACAGCGGAGCATTGAGGTTTTTACATCCAAAATGTTCTACATCAATCATCGAATCATGTTTCAGCTCAATGTCATCAGGACTCAACTCCGTAAGTGTGATGCTCATGGAAGATTTCACTAAAGTTCTCAAACCCAAAATCAATGAAAAGGAATATCTTTGGTGGAGTAAGGCAGTTGGTAAAGAGGCTTCAATTTTATATTCATCTTTTTAACTATTTATCTTCGACAGTTTTTATTTCCGGGGTTCTTACAACTGGATTTGCTTTCATCTTTCAAAATCTCGGCCAGACCTTCTTAGTTGCATTCATGTAAATCTCAGGAATTGTAGCTGGTCCATTACTTGGACTATTCACTCTTGGAATCTTTGTACCTTGGGCTAATACTAAGGTGACCAGTATCTTCACAAAGAAAGTCCATGACACGTTATTGCAGGGCGCTTTAGCTGGCCATATTGTTGCAACTGTACTAGCAGCTTGGATGGGTGCCGGTGCATTATCTAACCCAGCTTCATTACAAAGACAAAGACTACTTCCTTTGCCAATATCTAACTGTACAATCAAGCTAAACCAAACACTATTTGTACTTCCTTCTATCGAACCAACAAGTCTACAAATTTTCTACTATACCTCCCCATTTATGTACGTCGCCTTTACATTGGTTGTTGTACTCGTGGTTGGAGTAACTGTTTCTTTTCTCACAGGTTTGTTACATAGTTGATGATGTAGTTGATGATGTAGTTGATGATGTAGTTGATGACGTAGTTGATGATGTAGTTGATGATGTGATTGATGTTTTAGTTGACGATGTAGTTGATGATGTAGTTGATGAAGTAGTTGATTATGTAGCTGATGATTTAGTTGATGAAGTAGTTAATGATGTAGTTGATGATGTAGTTGATGAAATAGGTGATGATGTAGTTGATGAAGTCGTTAATGATGTAGTTGATGATGTGGTTGATGACGTAGTTGATGATGTAGTTGATGATGTAGTTTCTGATGTAGAGGATGAAGTAGTTGATTATGTAGCTGATGATTTAGTTGATGAAGTAGTTAATGATGTAGTTGATGATGTAATTGATGACGTAGTTGATGAAGTAGTTGATTATGTAGTTGATGATGTAGTTGATGATGTAGTTGATGATGTAGTTGATGATGTGATTGATGATGTAGTTATTGATGTAATTGTTGATTTAATTGATGGTGTAGTTGATGATGTAGTTGATGATGTAGTTGTTGTTGTAGTTGATTATGTAGTTGATGAAGTAGTTGATTATGTAGCTGATGATTTAGTTGATGAAGTAGTTAATGATGTATTTGATGATGTAGTTGATGACGTAGTTGATGAATTAGTTGATTATGTAGTTAATGATGTAGTTGATGATGTAATTGATGATGTGATTGATGATGTAGTTGTTGATGTAGTTGATGATGTAGTTGATGATTTAGTTGATGAAGTAGTTGATGATGTAGTTGGTGATTTAGTTGATGACGTAGTTGATGAAGTAGTTGATTATGTAGTTGATAATGTAGTTGATGAAGTAGTTGATTATGTAGCTGATGATTTAGTTGATGAAGTAGTTAATGATGTAGTTGATGAAGTCGTTAATGATGTAGTTGATGATGTAGTTGATGACGTAGTTGGTGAAGTAGTTGATGATGTGATTGATGATGTAGTTGTTGATGTAATTGATGATGTAATTGATGGTGTAGTTGATGAAATAGTTGATGATTTAGTTGATGAAGTAGTTGATGATGTAGTTGATGATGTAGTTGATGACGTAGTTGATGAAGTAGTTGATCATGTAGTTGATGATGTAGTTGATGAAGTAAATGATGTTGTAGTTGACGATGCAGTTGATGATGCAGTTGATGATGTAGCTGACGATGTAGTTGATGATGTAGTTGATGATGTAATTGATGATGTAGTTGATGATATAGCTGATGATTTAGTTGATGAAGTAGTTGATGATGTAGTTGTTGTTGTGGTTGATTATGTATTTGATGATGTGGTTGATGATGTAGTTTATGGCGTAGTTGATGATGTAGTTGACGGTGTAGTTGATGATAAAATTGATGATGTAGTTGATGATGTAATTGATGACGTAGTTGATGAGGTAATTGATGATGTAGTTGATGAAATAGTTGATGAAATAGTTGATGAAATAGTTGGTGATGTAGTTGATGATTTAGTTGATGAAATAGTTGATGATGTAGTTGATGAAGTCGTTAATGATGTAGTTGATGACGTAGTTGATGAAGTAGTTGATTATGTAGTTGATAATGTAGTTGATGAAGTAGTTGATTATGTAGCTGATGATTTAGTTGATGAAGTAGTTAATGATGTAGTTGATGAAGTCGTTAATGATGTAGTTGATGATGTAGTTGATGACGTAGTTGGTGAAGTAGTTGATGATGTAGTTGATGATGTAGTTGATGAAGTAGTTGATTATGTAACTGATGATTTAGTTGATGAAGTAGTTAATGATGTAGTTGATGATGTAGTTGATGAAATAGTTGATGATGTAGTTGATGAAGTCGTTAATGATGTATTTGATGATGTGGTTGATGACGTAGTTGATAATGTAGTTGATGATGTAGTTTATGATGTAGTTGATGAAGTAGTTGATGAAGTAGTTAATGATGTAGTTGATGATGTAGTTGATGACGTAGTTGATGAAGTAGTTGATTATGTAGTTGATGATGTAATTGATGATGTGATTGATGATGTAGTTGTTGATGTAGTTGATGATGTAGTTGATGATTTAGTTGATGAAGTAGTTGATGATGTAGTTGGTGATGTAGTTGATGACGTAGTTGATGAAGTAGTTGATTATGTAGTTGATGATGTAGTTGATGATGTAGTTGATGATGTGATTAATGATGTAGTTGTTGATGTAATTGATGATGTAATTGATGGTGTAGTTGATGAAATAGTTGATGATTTAGTTGATGAAGTAGTTGATGATGTAGTTGATGATGTAGTTGATGACGTAGTTGATGAAGTAGTTGATCATGTAGTTGATGATGTAGTTGATGAAGTAAATGATGTTGTAGTTGACGATGCAGTTGATGATGCAGTTGATGATGTAGCTGACGATGTAGTTGATGATGTAGTTGATGATGTAATTGATGATGTAGTTGATGATGTAGTTGATGAAATAGTTGATGAAATAGTTGGTGATGTAGTTGATGATTTAGTTGATGAAAAAGTTGATGATGTAGTTGATGAAGTTGTTAATGATGTAGTTGATGACGTAGTTGATGAAGTAGTTGATTATGTAGCTGATGATTTAGTTGATGAAGTAGTTAATGATGTAGTTGTTGAAGTCGTTAATGATTTAGTTGATGATGTAGTTGATGACGTAGTTGATGATGTAGTTGATGATGTAGTTGATGAAGTAGTTGATGAAATAGGTGATGATGTAGTTGATGAAGTCGTTAATGATGTAGTTGATGATGTGGTTGATGACGTAGTTGATGATGTAGTTGATGATGTAGTTTATGATGTAGAGGATGAAGTAGTTGATTATGTAGCTGATGATTTAGTTGATGTAGTAGTTAATGATGTAGTTGATGATGTAGTTGATGACGTAGTTGATGAAGTAGTTGATTATGTAGTTGATGATGTAGTTGATGATGTAGTTGATGATGTGATTGATGATGTAGTTGTTGATGTAATTGTTGATTTAATTGATGGTGTAGTTGATGATGTAGTTGATGATGTAGTTGTTGTTGTAGTTGATTATGTATTTGATGATGTGGTTGATGATGTAGTTGATGGCGTAGTTGATGATGTAGTTGACGGTGTAGTTGATGATAAAATTGATGATGTAGTTGATGATGTAATTGATGACGTAGTTGATGAGGTAATTGATGATGTAGTTGATGAAATAGTTGATGAAATAGTTGGTGATGTAGTTGATGATTTAGTTGATGACGTAGTTTGTGAAGTAGTTGATTATGTAGTTGATAATGTGATTAATGATGTAGTTGATGATGTAGTTGATGACGTAGTTGATGAAGTAGTTGATTATGTAGTTGATAATGTGATTAATGATGTAGTGGATGAAGTAAATGATGTTGTAGTTGACGATGTAGTTGATGATGCAGTTGATGATGTAGCTGACGATGTAGTTGATGATGTAGTTGGTAATGTAGTTGATGATGTAGCTGATGATTTAGTTGATAAAGTTGTTGATTATGTAGTTGTTGGTGTAGTTGATTATGTAGTTGATGATGTGGTTGATGATGTAGTTTATGGCGTAGTTGATGATGTAGTTGACGGTGTAGTTGATGATAAAATTGATGATGTAGTTGATGATGTAATTGATGACGTAGTTGATGAGGTAATTGATGATGTAGTTGATGAAATAGTTGATGAAATAGTTGATGAAATAGTTGGTGATGTAGTTGATGATTTAGTTGATGAAATAGTTGATGATGTAGTTGATGAAGTCGTTAATGATGTAGTTGATGACGTAGTTGATGAAGTAGTTGATTATGTAGTTGATAATGTAGTTGATGAAGTAGTTGATTATGTAGCTGATGATTTAGTTGATGAAGTAGTTAATGATGTAGTTGATGAAGTCGTTAATGATGTAGTTGATGATGTAGTTGATGACGTAGTTGGTGATGTAGTTGATGATGTAGTTGATGATGTAGTTGATGAAGTAGTTGATTATGTAACTGATGATTTAGTTGATGAAGTAGTTAATGATGTAGTTGATGATGTAGTTGATGAAATAGTTGATGATGTAGTTGATGAAGTCGTTAATGATGTAGTTGATGATGTGGTTGATGACGTAGTTGATAATGTAGTTGATGATGTAGTTTATGATGTAGTTGATGAAGTAGTTGATGAAGTAGTTAATGATGTAGTTGATGATGTAGTTGATGACGTAGTTGATGAAGTAGTTGATTATGTAGTTGATGATGTAATTGATGATGTGATTGATGATGTAGTTGTTGATGTAGTTGATGATGTAGTTGATGATTTAGTTGATGAAGTAGTTGATGATGTAGTTGGTGATGTAGTTGATGACGTAGTTGATGAAGTAGTTGATTATGTAGTTGATGATGTAGTTGATGATGTAGTTGATGATGTGATTAATGATGCAGTTGTTGATGTAATTGATGATGTAATTGATGGTGTAGTTGATGAAATAGTTGATGATTTAGTTGATGAAGTAGTTGATGATGTAGTTGATGATGTAGTTGATGACGTAGTTAATGAAGTAGTTGATCATGTAGTTGATGATGTAGTTGATGAAGTAAATGATGTTGTAGATAACGATGCAGTTGATGATGCAGTTGATGATGTAGCTGACGATGTAGTTGATGATGTAGTTGATGATGTAGTTGATGATGTAGTTGATGATGTAGTTGATGAAATAGTTGATGAAATAGTTGGTGATGTAGTTGATGATTTAGTTGATGAAATAGTTGATGATGTAGTTGATGAAGTTGTTAATGATGTAGTTGATGACGTAGTTGATGAAGTAGTTGATTATGTAGCTGATGATTTAGTTGATGAAGTAGTTAATGATGTAGTTGTTGAAGTCGTTAATGATTTAGTTGATGATGTAGTTGATGACGTAGTTGATGATGTAGTTGATGATGTAGTTGATGAAGTAGTTGATGAAATAGGTGATGATGTAGTTGATGAAGTCGTTAATGATGTAGTTGATGATGTGGTTGATGACGTAGTTGATGATGTAGTTGATGATGTAGTTTATGATGTAGAGGATGAAGTAGTTGATTATGTAGCTGATGATTTAGTTGATGTAGTAGTTAATGATGGAGTTGATGATGTAGTTGATGACGTAGTTGATGAAGTAGTTGATTATGTAGTTGATGATGTAGTTGATGATGTAGTTGATGATGTGATTGATGATGTAGTTGTTGATGTAATTGTTGATTTAATTGATGGTGTAGTTGATGATGTAGTTGATGATGTAGTTGTTGTTGTAGTTGATTATGTATTTGATGATGTGGTTGATGATGTAGTTGATGGCGTAGTTGATGATGTAGTTGACGGTGTAGTTGATGATAAAATTGATGATGTAGTTGATGATGTAATTGATGACGTAGTTGATGAGGTAATTGATGATGTAGTTGATAAAATAGTTGATGAAATAGTTGGTGATGTAGTTGATGATTTAGTTGATGACGTAGTTTGTGAAGTAGTTGATTATGTAGTTGATAATATGATTAATGATGTAGTTGATGATGTAGTTGATGACGTAGTTGATGAAGTAGTTGATTATGTAGTTGAAATTGTGATTAATGATGTAGTGGATGAAGTAAATGATGTTGTAGTTGACGATGTAGTTGATGATGCAGTTGATGATGTAGCTGACGATGTAGTTGATGATGTAGTTGGTAATGTAGTTGATGATGTAGCTGATGATTTAGTTGATAAAGTAGTTGATTATGTAGTGGATGAAGTAAATGATGTTGTAGTTGACGATGTAGTTGATGATGTAGTTGATGATGTAGCTGATGATGTAGCTGATGATTTAGTTGATGAAGTAGTTGATTATGTAGTTGTTGGTGTAGTTGATTATGTATTTGATGATGTGGTTGATGATGTAGTGGACGGTGTAATTGATGATGTCGTTGATGATGTAATTGATTAGTTTTTTGACGATTTAGTTAATAAATTAATACTTTGTAGGAGCAACAAAGCCAAAAGATCTAGATCCAAAACTGTTTCTACCTCTTATATACATCTCGTGTCTACCACCTTCATTCAACAAGTTTTTTCGTCTTGGTGTACCAGAAATTGAAGAATCGATGATGATGCAGCCAATAAGAACAGCCATGAATCAGAATGATGATAAAAATTGTATTTCTTCTGACTATAAATGCGGAAGCAAAGTACAAGAAGATGTGTAATTTGTAGATTGATTTTTGCAAAACATTTTATCACCAAAATAGCTTTTGTTGCTTTGTTTTGGTTTTGTAATGAATTATAAAAACTAAAAATTGTTTAGTTTATTTTTAGATAGTCCAACAGATTAAACCTTAAACTTCTCGTTATCGACATATAGGCGTTTAATAAAAAATTGTTGTTGAACTTCTTTGGTGTTATTTCATAAATGTTTATCTTAAACACTTTTGATAAAAAACCTACTTTTTGAAATCTAGCTAAACTACTTTTCAACCATGCTTTTATTATAACAGTAAAATTAGATACTCCTTTAACGGAACAATAATATTGAAGCGAACAAATTCAAGATTACATTCAAATTCAGTTTTCGTTGAGATTAGGGAAAAAATTTCTATAAAAACTAAAATTTTTTAATAAAAAGTAAAAGGCAATTTTGAATTAATTCAGAATTTTTAGATAATAGTTTCAAAATATACTAAAATCGACTTTAATCATCCTTGTAGGCAGTGTTTCCAAAACATTTTTGAAACTTTTTTTCATAATCCAATTTCGGTACAATTTGAAACAAATGAAAAGTTCGAAATTTCTCGAACATTAAAAAAAAACAGTGAGAAGTGATGACTTCATTAGTGACACGTACACTGTTTGCAGCTTGTGATGACGTCACAACTTATCAAAGCATCTCAGAAATGATTACGTCGTCAACTTGTTACTCAGCTTTGATTATTAAATCACAATATTGAAGTCTTTACTCTACTACTGATGACGTCATTGCATTTCTCGAGTAGTACTCCGGAGAAGTGCATGACGTAATTGACAACTTGGTGAGAAGACTGAAGACGCGATTTCGTTTCTGCACCTCCTCCAGCCACCATTGAGGTCATAGTAGTTGTGTATGACCAATTAATTCGCGACGTTACAAGTGGTGAAGTACGGGGTATACCTCATTCATCAACTTAGATATTGAGAGCCAAATCTTTCATGGATGCTTTTGACAAATTTTTTCTGTTATAGATTATTTCATCCAAACAGTTTGGAATTCATCAAAACGTTGTGTTAAAGATTGATCTTCTTGGTGGTACTCTTCTAAGGTGTCTTCTTAGGTGTCGTCATCTAACAGGTTTTAATTTAAAGCAGTCTTAAGGTTTATCTTCAAATGATCTTTGAAATTAATAAAATTATATTAGTAAGTTCTGATAAACTTTTAATTCTCCAAATAGTGAGGAAATGAACATAACCTTAATTAAACTAGATAAATGACATCATTCTACTCTGTTAGAAACTACTTATCCCTTACAGCGGCTGGTGCCCTATTATACTGTTTACTGACTACCATTCAGGGTTCAAGATTAATACAAAGGTATTGTGATGTAAATCTAAACTAATCATCTAGTATATAAGTTTCTTGCCAAGTATTCTATAATAATACAATAAACAATGACGTCAACAGATGGAGCATGAACAGAATTATATCTTTTTAGTACAAGCTTTATATTTTGATGAAAATAAATAAATTCATCACTTTCTTCTTTATAGTTACTTACAAAATACTTTATTTATAAAATAAAGCTCTTTTATTAATCAATGTTTTTTCAAAGATACTTTTTGAAAAGATATCTGTCAATATATTTAAAATATAGTTTGTTTGAGATATGAGACATTTTTGCTGAAGGAAGTTAATAACCATATTCAACATATTGTAGTGGACAGCATTGTCAACAGAATTACCACTCACTAGATATTTGCCAGGATACAATGACAACAAACATCGTTTCAGTTTTCTTTTAAACCCATTGAATTTCTTACTTGTGAGGCGTAATTGAAAATTAATCAGCTAATGAGGAAACACAATAAAGTAATTTCTTTAATTTTATTCGAAAAAACTTTCATAACTAGCAATAAAATACAAAAATATTCAACATTGACACTCAAAACATAACAAAATGAATATTTACTATGAATTATTCATTGTGTGATATAATTATGAATAAACATATTGAGATCACGTACAGAGCAGAAAAGGTTTACAATATCTTTCAATGATGCTACTTTTATAATGATGAGATGTTTATCAGATATAATAGCAAAAATGAAGCAAAATATTGCATATCTTCACAAGACCTTTGGCAAAATCGTTTCAGAAACCCTTATGGTATTAGCAAACAAATGTTTAATTGGAGCAATGATATGCTGTATATAATGGAGCTAGCCATAAGGAGTACAAACATGACTTTCTGCAAGCTTCATGAGACAGGTAACAGCAGATTTAAAATCAAGTACTTCTGTTTTATTTGTAAGTTTTTCTTTATGACAGCAAAGCAAAATCAAATGGCCGTAGTAACTAAATGAATTCTTTTTTTCTAGTTTAATATCATCATCTTTAAATGATAGCTTCCATTCTTTGATGGCTTGCATCAATTCAGAATTAGTAAACAATTCTTTTACATTTCCCTTAGTAAACATGAAACGATTATCTTTTACTAGACCAATCCCGACTTTGATGGCCATAGATATAGTTTCAGCATGAGTTATCATGTCAGCCTTGTCAATTTTTGGGAGCTTGTTGACTTTTTGTTTTTCAGCAATCATTGGTTCATTACTTTCTTGTATTTCAGAAGATGGTTTGTTTCGTTTTATGTTTAAATCAGAAGACAAATCTGTTGTTTCTTTTTTAAAGATATTTATGAGTACTATAGAGATCTATATTTCTAAAACATCTTTAAAGATTCTTTTTGCCGTAAATGTAATCTAAATTGGCAGATCATATAAAATAAAAACAATTCTACTATTAATAGTTTAAACTTGATATTAAACTTATTCATTAAAAAAATGCACACAACTTGAATGGATATTATAAAATGGTTTTATTTGTATGCAAACTATACTTATAATAGTTTTTCATGAAGCAAAACAAATCATTTTTGTCGTTGTGTCTTCATCTGTTGTACTCTGCTCATCATCACTTCTTACTTCTATCATATTCTATATATATTTTCATCATCAGAAAAATGTTCTACAAAATTCTTATAGGATTATTATTATTAGTAACCTTATAACTAGCCTACCACTGATCTTTATCATATTCAAGATTTTCTTCATCTTCAATTGCGCAAGCTATTTAAAAATGTAACCTTCTTCTAAAAAATACTTTGTAGTAAAATGATTATAACTACTCTTTTCACAAAACCCTTCTCTTGTTAAAAGAGAAATATTTTGTTTTCAAATCAACATCTAAAAATCACAAAATCATAATTTTATCTTGAGTATGTCCTTCTGTTTTGTGTAGTAGTCATTACAACTGGCTGAAACACCAAAAGTCCCAGGTTTAAGCCCAGACGGACACAAATTTTGGAAAAGATTTGTTTCATCTTCAGGTTTACACCAACTTAATTTTTTGTATGAAAAACATAAAAATGTTGCCCAATATGAAAAGTGTTTATATGCAACCATATCTTGATTCAGGAAAATAGTCTAATAAGTCGAGAGCGGCTACGTGATCTAGGTTACAATTGATATTGATGTTGATAAAAAAGAGTAATCTTACGACTTGTTTAAGAATACAAGTATTTGTTACCAATTTCACTTGTTAAATTTTCATTTTTGTTTGTAAGTTTCTCAAACGATCTAATATGTTCAATATTACTATTTAATAAAATGAACTCTTTTTAAAAATTTGGTTTTAATGTCACTTAAAATTTTCACTGAAATTCAATTTATTAAACTCTTAAAAATTCGGGTTAAATTTAAGTATGAGTTAAAACAATGATTTTCAACTTTCTGTAATTCTAAAAACAAACTTACAGCTTAAAGCACCCATTTAAGTTGATAATAAAAAGTCATTTAAGAAAATGTTTTTTTGAATTAGATATGTTCGAAAAAGGTCGACATGTTCCGATGGTATCTTATATCTATATATATATCCGATAGTATACAAACGAGCATCTTTGATAGATTTACAGTAAGGCATCTTTGAGAAACTGCTTGATTGATGCAAGAAGTTGTACAAAAAGTAATTGAAGGTGACACAAATGTGAACCATCCAAACTTGTGTTAAGTCAGGGGTAAAACTATAAACAAATAATTCAACAGATTTACAATTCAGTGTTTACATAAAAATTAAAAAATCATAAAAACTCAAAAAGTTATTCCGTTTCCCTCTCACTAAACTAAACCATATTTTATTCCAACCTCTACCATAAGACACAGATACAATCAAAACAACAATTTGATTACTAAAGATAAGAAGTAATGGAAATGCACCAGTCTAAACCACTGCTTTCATTCCACCCTAGATACTCAAGTAAGATGGCTTCAATCAACTGACTAGTGTTGTGTAGAAAGTACAAACAACTCCAGTAATCAAGATCGAGAAGTTTAATTCAGGAGGAGTGACAGCGCTAAGAGCAAGGGTAGGTAGATTCATCGTTGTTGACAAATAGAAGAACTAAATTACAAACTATTATAACTTACCAGCAATTATCAGATACTTACCAAGTTAGGTAATGCAATCTTTCTAACCAAGTGATTAAGACAAAGTTCCAAAAACTATTCAAAATAAAGCACAGATCATGTGATAAGGAAATGACAAAAGCATGTGATTACAATTTACTTGGTAAATAGATATCAACTTCAGACGATGAATTAAACGAGTATAGTAAAGACATGCAATAATCTTTGTGAAGCAAGAACAAAATGAATACCATAAGATAAGCATGACATAAAGATATACTTGTATAGGGTAACCAATGATAGTAATAGCTGAGATGAAAGTTACAGATATTGAGAGACCTATCACTACGTATCAAAAGAATTATTGTTTAGTAAAGTGTTAAAAAAAATGAGTTCATAAAATTAGAACAAAATCATTGATGTGTTTTTGAAATTAAATCGGATTTGATTAGTTCAAAATTACACAAAATTTCTTCAAAGTGATCATTGAGTGATCCTCCATCAAAGAGTAAAAGATATTTTTATGTAAATAATGATTTATTTAGTATTTATTATTTGTTTGTAATAACTTTATCTATTATCGTAAAATTTCTATCATGTTTTTTTATAGTACAACATTTTATGCAAATTTCAGTTTATTTAATTTTCTTTATTTGTTTAAGAACATTGTTTGATTTGGATGAATAATTTTTGTTTTCATTTAGTCTAATGCTTCTTTTAATAATGAAAAGATCTGTTGCGTATTTTTGTCAATTTTTTATGTTGTGTTGGGACTTAGAAAAAAATTGCTTTGATAAAATCTTCATCAGTTATACTTGTAGCCAACTCTACGAAAGATTAGGAGAGGCAAAAAGATATAAAGAATTACAAAAACCGAATGAAAATTTACACCTATATTCTAAATTTTTAAATCACCTCGTTTTATCAATTATACATCAGTTATATTTGAATTTTAATCGTAAAATTATTATAACATTTCTTAGTATAACCAAGTTTATATAAATATTTATGTAGATGCTTTTATTATGGAAAATGTCATTAAAACAAGCTGCTTTTGTTTTGATATTGCACTACTTACTGGAGACAGTTTATTCCCACCAAAGTAGTTATTTTATGTATAAGCATGATATAATCCTATCTGATGCTATTAAGAACATGCAAATAAAATTATTATTTAATTGTAATGTAACTGAATCTAGTAATTTCAAAGTTAAAATTGCCTAAGTTAGTTTAACTAATCAATTGAAATTACAAAATTATTTTATAGCAATAGAAAAAAAAATGATGACCAATAGAACAGCAAAATCAATTTGGTTAGATTGCACCTTCCCTATCTTCAACAGTATCAATTGCACAAATGGCAGGTTGATGTTATATGAAAGTATAAATTTATTATATGAAAGTATAAAGTTATATGAGAGTTTAGATTAATATTTAACAGGTTTTGAAACATATTGCAAAGTGGCCACTAGCAGCAGCTACCCATAGAAATGCTTTTGCCCATTAATATAGTTTTTATGATTTACCAACGAGCAAATATTGATTAAGGTTTGCAAATAACCTCTGAAGTATTTAGAACTTTTGAATAAATTAGATAATTTGTATTTAGAGGCAGTTTAATGTCAAGTGGGTTTGTTTAAGTTCAAAAAACAACTTTTGGAATATTCTGTATTGATGTTTTGAAATAAAAATATGGAAAATATTTTCGAAGCTTTGAAGAGAAAAACATTTTTCTAAGACATTAAGATTTACCTTTTTTCAATTTTATGTTCTGTTTGTACAAACTTTTCTAAATTTTCAAATTTTTTTTAAATTTAAATTTTTTTATACAAAAGTTTATTATTTAAAAAACACCTCAGAATTGTTAATTAAAATTGTTCAACTTTTTTTTCGATATTTTTTAAGATAAATTTTTATCAAAAAGTATTTTATTTATTTGAAATTTTAATTTTTTAATTTTACATGAGACCTAATTTTATGGTGTCTGCAAATTTGCTGCTTATTCATTTTTTTCTTATTATCTTATTATATTTATTACATTAATAATTTTATATTTTTCCTGATTAAACTTTTATAACCAATTTAATCTGCCATCAATCCAATTTTTCTTCTATTTTTAATTAAAAGGAAAATTGGTCACTTAAAAGTGATTGATGTTAGATTTGAAACTATAATTTATTTGATTTATTTCAAATCCTTTTTCATCATCGTCTATATAAAAACAGTTTTCTGCATTAAGATTTTATTTTTAGTTTCCAATTAGATTATAAATTAAAAGCTGAAGTTTTTCTATAAGTTTAGAGATTGATTTAATGAGTTTATCAAGATTCAGCAATCTATCATTAGACTTGTAATACCTTTAAATACATCTGTAGGTGGAAAGATAAAAAAAAACATATAATGTCATAAGATCTTAGAATAAAACAGGGAGTATTCTGAAGAAATTTAAACGTTTTGTATTCTAATCAATTTTGAGATTTGATTTATTTTTTTGTTTTTTTCTATAATCTGACTTAATCTTCTAAAGCATTTTCAACTGCAAAATTTTCAACTGTTTAATTTCATTTTTGAACTTCATAAGACACCTAATTAAACTTTCATTTGAAAATTTTTCTACAAAAAGGCAAGAAAATAGATTTGAACTTTTGATTTTTATTCATTTTAATCAACAAACGAATCCATGTTAAATGCAAGTTACATCAGTCTGGGGGATTATATAATCTTTGGAGGTTTGTATACTCAGTATCAGTTTCTATTTAGTATTATATTTGCTCTTTGTGCAGCGGTTATACTTCTGACTGTGATTTTTGGTGTTTACCATGCTTGGAAAGGTCGCAAAGGAGACACCTACAATTACTTCTTTGGTTCAGGGAACTTTCACCCAGTAAGTAACAAACTTCTAGCTTCATATACTTTCCTTAAAACTCTTCTTAGATTCCAATTGGACTCTCCATCTCACTCACATTTGTCAGCGCTTACACAGTAATTGGACTTTCAACTCAGATGTATTTCTTCGGAACCGTGATTTGCTGGTTTGTAGTTGGGACAGTGATCTCAAAACTCGTAGCTCATTGCTACTACATCCCTCTATTTCGACAATTGAAGATGAATTCAATTAATAAGGTTTTACTTCATCCAGTCTTCAGCTTCTATTTATTTATTTTTTTTTCAGTATTTTCAGCTTCGTTATAGCCCCACCGTGCGGCGAGTCGCATCACTGTTTAGCATCATTAACATGGTAAGTCTCGTTGTCGCTTCAATGACGTCATCAGACATGTTTTCACCCACAGATCCTATTCATGAGTATCAATATCTACGTCCCGTCATTAGCACTGAACGCGGTAACTCCACTACCAATAGAATCAGTTATGGTAGCAACAGGAGTCATCTGTACAACTTACACAGCATTTGTAAGTCATTTTTATTACGTCATATATCACTCAGAATCTGTTGATGATCATGATAGGGAGGTATTGAAACTGTGGTATGGACAGACACTTTTCAATCAATTGTTATGCTTTTGGGACAAGTTCTTATTTGCGTAATTGGTGTTTCAAAGGCTGGTGGAATAGGTGAAGTTTATGATGCTGTAAAGAATCTGAATCGATTGAACTTCAACAAGTAAGTTGCGATAGATTTGCATATACTCATTCACAATTTGTTTCAGTTTTAATGCAGATCCTTCTTACTCTTTCACCGCGTTCTCAATTGGATTTGGAACTGCAGTTAGTATGAGTGGAGCTTCCTGTGCTAACCAGTCGATGTCTCAGAGATTTTTGTCATGTAGAAACACGAAAGCTGCCCGAATGTAAAATTTCTTCATTAAACTATTGATAATGAAACATCAGATCAAAATTTATAACAAATATTTTCGATATTTGCAACTTCCAAAATAAGTCCTTGTAATAATTAAAAAGCATACAGTTCATAAATACTTTTTATCTTTTTGGTCTAAGGTGACTGTCCGTGAAAGGTTCTTTAACTGTTTAATGTATATTTGTGAACTTAAGTTACCTGGTAGCTTCCTTATCTTCTGAAAAAAAGTAGAACAATATTAATAGTCATAAAACTACTATTATTAAACATGTCATTATTGGCATGTTTAGCCTAGAGTATGTTTAGACCAACCTTTGTCCTCTTTACATACCTCCTTAAAATCTGCATCACCATTCTTCTTTCTATCTTCCGACATCGAAGCACTAACAATATTACCATTACAACAAACTAATTTCTTTTAAATTTTAGTAACAACAAATAATGATTTTTAATTTATTTCTAATTAAATTATTTTCACCCCAACTAAATAGTCTTTAATTTCAGAGCTAATTTGATTTCGGCATTACCAACTGCAATAATTATGCTAACATCCATCTTTATTGGAGCAATCATGCTCGCCTTATATCAAGATTGTGATCTCTTATTTACTGGGAAGATACAGCGCCAAGATCAAGTCTTTCCTTACACAATGGTTCAACTATTTAGTGACCACATTGGACTTTCAGGACTTTATCTGAGTGCCCTGTACAGCGGAGCATTGAGGTTTTTACATCCAAAATGTTCTACATCAATCATCGAATCATGTTTCAGCTCAATGTCATCAGGACTCAACTCCGTAAGTGTGATGCTCATGGAAGATTTCACTAAAGTTCTCAAACCCAAAATCAATGAAAGGGAATATCTTTGGTGGAGTAAGGCAGTTGGTAAAGAGGCTTCAATTTTATATTCATCTTTTTAACTATCTATCTTCGACAGTTTTTATTTCCGGGGTTCTTACAACTGGATTTGCTTTCATCTTTCAAAATCTCGGCCAGACCTTCTTAGTTGCATTCATGCAAATCTCAGGAATTGTAGCTGGTCCATTACTTGGACTATTCACTCTTGGAATCTTTGTACCTTGGGCTAATACTAAGGTGACCAGTAACTTCACAAAGAAAGTCCATGACACGTTATTGCAGGGCGCTTTAGCTGGCCATATTGTTGCAACTGTACTAGCAGCTTGGATGGGTGCCGGTGCATTATCTAACCCAGCTTCATTACAAAGACAAGGACTACTTCCTTTGCCAATGTCTAACTGTACAATCAAGCTAAACCAAACACTATTTGTACTTCCTTCTATCGAACCAACAAATCTACAAATTTTCTACTATACCTCCCCATTTTTGTACGTCGCCTTTACATTGGTTGTTGTACTCGTGGTTGGAGTAACTGTTTCTTTTCTCACAGGTTTGTTACATAGTTAATGATGTAGATGATGGTGTAATTGATGATGTAGTTGATGACGTAGTTGATGATGTAGTTGATGATGTGATTGATGTTGTAGTTGACGATGTAGTTGATGATGTAGTTGATGATGTAATTGATGACGTATAAATGATGTAGTTAGTGATGTAGTTGTTGGTGTAGTTGATGGTGTAATTGATGATGTAGTTGATGGTGTAGATGATGATAAAATTGATGAAGTAGTTGATGACGTAATTGATGACGTAGTTGAGAAAGTAATTGATGATGAAGTTGATGACGTAGTTGATGAAGTAGTTGATTATGTAGTTGATAATGTGATTAATGATGTAGTTGATGATGTAATTGATGACGTGGTCGATAAAATAGTTGATGATGTAGTTGATGAAGTATATGATGATGTAGTTGACGATGTAGTTGATGATGCAGTTGATGATGTAGTTGATGAAGTAGTTGATTATGTAGTTGATAATGTAATTGATGATGTAGTTGATGATGTAATTGATGACGTAGTCGATAAAATAGTTGATGATGTCTTTGATGAAATAAATGATGTTGTAGTTGACGATGCAGTTGATGATGCAGTTGATGATGTAGCTGACGATGTAGTTGATGATGTAGTTGATGATGTAATTGATGATGTAGTTGATGATATAGCTGATGATTTAGTTGATGAAGTAGTTGATGATGTAGTTGTTGTTCTAGTTGATTATGTATTCGATGATGTGGTTGATGATGTAGTTTATGGCGTAGTTGATGATGTAGTTGACGGTGTAGTTGATGATAAAATTGATGATGTAGTTGATGTAATTGATGACGTAGTTGATGAGGTAATTGATGATGTAGTTGATGAAATAGTTGATGAAATAGTTGGTGATGTAGTTGATGATTTAGTTGATGAAATAGTTGATGATGTATTTGATGAAGTCGTTAATGATGTAGTTGATGACGTAGTTGATGAAGTAGTTGATTATGTAGCTGATGATTTAGTTGATGAAGTAGTTAATGATGTAGTTGTTGAAGTCGTTAATGATTTAGTTGATGATGTAGTTGATGACGTAGTTGATGATGTAGTTGATGATGTAGTTGATGAAGTAGTTGATTATGTAGCTGATGATTTAGTTGATGAAGTAGTTAATGATGTAGTTGATGATGTAGTTGATGAAATAGGTGATGATGTAGTTGATGAAGTCGTTAATGATGTAGTTGATGATGTGGTTGATGACGTAGTTGATGATGTAGTTGATGATGTAGTTTATGATGTAGAGGATGAAGTAGTTGATTATGTAGCTGATGATTTAGTTGATGAAGTAGTTAATGATGTAGTTGATGATGTAATTGATGACGTAGTTGATGAAGTAGTTGATTATGTAGTTGATGATGTAGTTGATGATGTAGTTGATGATGTAGTTGATGATGTGATTGATGATGTAGTTGTTGATGTAATTGTTGATTTAATTGATGGTGTAGTTGATGATGTAGTTGATGATGTAGTTGTTGTTGTAGTTGATTATGTAGTTGATGAAGTAGTTGATTATGTAGCTGATGATTTAGTTGATGAAGTAGTTAATGATGTAGTTGGTGAAGTCGTTAATGATGTAGTTGATGATGTAGTTGATGACGTAGTTGGTGATGTAGTTAATGATGTAGTTGATGATGTAGTTGATGAAATAGTTGATGATGTAGTTGATGAAGTCGTTAATGATGTAGTTGATGATGTGGTTGATGATGTAGTTGATAATGTAGTTGATGATGTAGTTTATGATGTAGTTGATGATTTAGTTGATGGCGTAGTTTGTGAAGTAGTTGATTATGTAGTTGATAATGTGATTAATGATGTAGTTGATGATGTAGTTGATGACGTAGTTGATGAAGTAGTTGATAATGTGATTAATGATGTAGTGGATGAAGTAAATGATGTTGTAGTTGACGATGTAGTTGATGATGCAGTTGATGATGTAGCTGACGATGTAGTTGATGATGTAGTTGGTAATGTAGTTGATGATGTAGCTGATGATTTAGTTGATAAAGTAGTTGATTATGTAGTTGATGATTTAGTTGATGAAGTAGTTGATGAAGTAGTTGTTGGTGTAGTTGATTATGTATTTGATGATGTGGTTGATGATGTAGTGGACGGTGTAATTGATGATGTCGTTGATGATGTAATTGATGAAATTTTTGACGATGTAGTTAATAAATTAACACTTTGTAGGAGCAACAAAGCCAAAAGATCTAGATCCAAAACTGTTTCTACCTCTTATATACATCTCGTGTCTACCACCTTCATTCAACAAGTTTTTTCGTCTTGGTGTACCAGAAATTGATGAATCGATGATGATGCAGCCAATAAGAACAGCCATGAATCATAATGATGATAAAAATTGTATTTCTTCTGACTATAAATGCGGAAGCAAAGTACAAGAAGATGTGTAATTTGTAGATTGATTTTTGCAAAACATTTTCTCACCAAAAATAGCTTTTGTTGCTTTGTTTTGGTTTTGTAATGAATTATAAAAACTAAAAATTGTTCAGTTTATTTTTAGATAGTCCAACAGATTAAACCTTAAACTTCTCGTTATCGACATATAGGCGTTTAATAAAAAATTGTTGTTGAACTTCTTTGGTGTTATTTCATAAATGTTTATCTTAAACACTTTTGATAAAAAACCTACTATTTGAAATCTAGCTAAACTACTTTTAAACCATGCTTTTATTATAACAGTAAAATTAGATACTCCTTTAACGGAACAATAATATTGAAGCGAAAAAATTCAAGATTACATTCAAATTCAGTTTTCGTTGAGATTAGGGAAAAAATCTCTATAAAAACTAAAATTTTTTAATAAAAAGTAAAAAGCAATTTTGAAATAATTCAGAATTTTTAGATAATAGTCTCAAAATATACTAAAATCGACTTTAATCAGCCTTTTAGGCAGTGTTTCCAAAACATTTTTGCAACTTTTTTTCATAATCCAATTTCGGTACAATTTGAAACAAATGAAAAGTTCGAAATTTCTCGAACATTCAAAAAAAAAAATAGTGAGAAGTGATGACTTCATTAGTGACACGTACACTGCTTGCAGCTTGTGATGACGTCACAACTTGTCAAAGCATCTCAGAAATGATTACGTCATCAACATGTTACTCAGCTTTGGTTATTAAATCACAATATTGAAGTCTTCACTCTACTACTGATGACATCATTGCATTTCTCGAGTAGTACTCCGGAGAAGTGCATGACGTAATTGACAACTTGGTGAGAAGACTGATGACGCTATTTCGTTTCTGCAACCCCTCCAGCCACCAGTGAGGTCATAGTAGTTGTGTATGACCAATTACTTCGCGACGTTACAGGTGGTGAAGTACGGGGTATACCTCATTCATCAACTTAGATGTTGAGAACCAAGTCTTTATTGGATGCTTTTGACAAAATTTTTCTGTTATAGATTATTTCATCCAAACAGTTTGGAATTCATCAAAACGTTGTGTTAAAGATTGATCTTCTTGGTGGTACTCTTCTAAGGTGTCTTCTTAGGTGTCGTCATCTAACAGGTTTTAATTTAAAGCAGTCTTAAGGTTTATCTTCAAATGATCTTTAAAATTAATAAAATTATATTAGTAAGTTATGATAAACTTTTAATTCTCCAAATAGTGAGGAAATAAACATAACTTTAATTAAACTCGATACATGACATCATTCTACTCTGTTAGAAACTACTCATCCCTTACAGCGGCTGGTGCCCTATTATACTGTTTACTGAATACCATTCAGGGTTCAAGATTAATACCAAGGTATTGTGATGTAAATCTAAACTAATCATCTAGTATATAAGTTTCTTGCCAAGTATTCTATAATAATACAATAAACAATGATGTCATCAGATGGAGCATGAACAGAATTATACCTTTTCAGTACAAGCTGTATATTTTGATGAAAATAAATAAATTCATCACTTTCTTCTTTATAGTTACTTACAAAATACTTTATTTATAAAATAAAGCTCTTTTCTTAATCAATGTTTTTTCAAATGTACTTTATGAAAAGATATCTGTCAATATATTTAAAATATAGTTTGTTTGAGATATGAGACATTTTTGCTGAAGGAAGTTAATAACCATACTCAACATATTGTAGTGGACAGCATTGTCAACAGAATTAACACTCACTAGATCTTTGCCTGGATACAATGACAACAAACATCGTTTCAGTTTTCTTTTAAACCCATTGAATTTCCTACTTGTGAGGCGTAATTGAAAATTAATCAGCTAATGAGGAAACACAATAAAGTAATCTCTTTAATTTTATTCGAAAAAACTTTCATAACTAGCAATAGAATACAAAACTATTCAACATCGACACTCAAAACATAACAAAATGAATATTTACTATGAATTATTCATTGGGTGATATAATCATGAAAAAACATATTGAGATCACGTACAGAGCAGAAAAGGTTTACAATATCTTTCAATGATGCTACTTTTATAATGATGAGATGTTTATCAGATATAATAGCAAAAATGAAGCAAAATATTGCATATCTTCACAAGACCTTTGGCAAGATCGTTTCAGAAACCCTTATGGTATTAGCAAACAAATGTTTAATTGGAGCAATGATATGCTTTATATAATGGAGCTAGCCATAAGGAGTACAAACATGACGTTCTGCAAGCTTCATGAGACAGGTAACAGCAGATTTAAAATCAAGTACCTCTGTTTTCTTTGAAAGTTTTTCTTTGTGACAGCAAAGCAAAATCAAATGGCCGTAGTAACTAAATGAATTCCTTTTTTTCTAGTTTAATATCATCATCTTTAAATGATAGCTTCCATTCTTTGATGGCTTGCATCAATTCAGAATTAGTAAACAATTCTTTTACATTTCCCTTAGTAAACATGAAACGATTATCTTTTACTAGACCAATCCCGACTTTGATGGCCATAGATATAGTTTCAGCATGAGTTATCATGTCAACCTTGTCAATTTTTGGGAGCTTGTTGACTTTATGTTTTTCAACAATCACTGGTTCATTACTTTTTTGTATTTCAGAAGACGGTTTGTTTCGTTTTATGTTTAAATCAGAAGACAAATCTGTTGTTTCTTTTTTAAAAATTTTTATGAGTACTATAGAGATCTATATTTCTAAAACATCTTTAAAGATTCTTTTTGCCGTAAATGTAATCTAAATTGGCAGATTATATAAAATAAAAACAATTTTACTAATAATAGTTTAAACTTGATATTAAACTTATTCATTAAAATGCACACAACTTGAACTGATAATATAAAATGGTTTTATTTGTATGCAAACTATACTTAGAATAAGTTTTCACGAAGCAAATCAAATCATTTTTGTCGTTGTGTCTTCATCTGTTGTACTCTGCTCATCATTACTTCTTACTTCTATCATATTCTATCTATATTTTCATCATCAGAACAATGTTCTACAAATTTCTTATAGGATTATTATTATTAGTAACCTTATAACTAGCCTACCACTGATCTTTATCATATTCAAGATTTTCTTCATCTTCAATTGCGCAAGCTATTTAAAAATGTAACCTTCTTCTAAAAAATACTTTGTAATAAAATGATTATAACTACTCTTTTCACAAAACCCTTCTCTTGTTAAAAGAGAAATATTTTGTTTTCAAATAAACATCTAAAAATCACAAAATCATAATTTTATCTTGAGTATGTCCTTCTGTTTTGTGTAGTAGTCATTACAACTGGCTGAAACACCAAAAGTCCCAGGTTTAAGTCCAGACGGACACAAATTTTGGAAAAGATTTGTTTCATCTTCAGTTTTACACCAACTTAATTTTTTGTATGAAAAACATAAAAATGTTGCCCAATATTAAAATTGTTTATATGCAACCATATCTTGATTCAGGAAAATAGTCTAATAAGTCGAGAGCGGCTACTTGATTGGTTACAATTGATATTGATGTTGATAAAAAAGAGTAATCTTACGACTTGTTTAAGAATACAAGTATTTGTTACCAATTTCACTTGTTTAATTTTCATTTTTGTTTGTAAGTTTCTCAAACGATTTAATCTGTTCAATATTACTATTTAATAAAATGAACTCTTTTTAAAAATTTGGTTTTAATGTCACTGAAAATTTTCACTGAAATTCAATTTATTAAACTCTTAAAAACTCGGGTTAAATTTAAGTATGAGTTAAAACAATGATTTTCAACTTTCTGTAATTCTAAAAACAAACTTACAGCTTAAAGCACCCATTTAAGTTGATAATCAAAGTCATTTAAGAAAATGTTTTTTTGAATTAGATATGTTCGAAAAAGGTCGACATGTTCCGATGGTATCTTATATCTATATATATATCCGATGGTATACAAACGAGTATCTTTGATAGATTTACAGTAAGGCATCTTTGAGAAACTGCTTGATTGATGCAAGAAGTTGTACAAAAAGTAATTGAAGGTGACACAAATGTGAACCATCCAAACTTGTGTTAAGTCAGGGGTAAAACTATAAACAAATAATTCAACAGATTTACAATTCAGTGTTTACATAAAAATTAAAAAATCATAAAAACTCAAAAAGTTATTCCGTTTCCCTCTCACTAAACTAAACCATATTTTATTCCAACCTCTACCATAAGACACAGATACAATCAAAACAACAATTTGATCACTAAACTTAAGAAGTGATTGAAATGCACCAGTCTAAACCACTGCTTTCATTCCACCCTAGATACTCAAGTAAGATGGCTTCAATCAACTGACTAGTGTTGTGTAGAAAGTACAAACAACTCCAGTAATCAAGATCGAGAAGTTTAATTCAGGAGGAGTGACAGCGCTAAGAGCAAGGGTAGGTAGATACATCGTTGTTGACAAATAGAAGAACTAAATTACAAACTATTATAACTTACCAGCAATTATCAGATACTTACCAAGTTAAGTAATGCAATCTTTCTAACCAAGTGATTAAGACAAAGTTCCAAAAACTATTCAAAATAAAGCACAGATCATGTGATAAGGAGATGACAAAAGCATGTGATTACAATTTACTTGGTAAATAGATATCAACTTCAGACGATGAATTAAACGAGTATAGTAAAGACATGCAATAATCTTTGTGAAGCAAGAACAAAATGAATACCATAAGATAATCATGACATAAAGATATACTTGTGTAGGGTAACCAATGATAGTAATAGCTGAGATGAAAGTTACAGATATTGAGAGACCCATCACTACGTATCAAAAGAATTATTGTTTAGTAAAGTGTTAAAAAAAATGAGTTCATAAAATTAGAACAAAATCATTGATGTGTTTTTGAAATTAAATCGGATTTGATTAGTTCAAAATTACACAAAATATCTTCAAACTGATCATTGAGTGATCCTCCATCAAAGAGTAAAAGATATTTTTATGTAAATAATAATCTATTTAGTATTTGTTATTTGTTTGTAATAACTTTATCTATTATCGTAAAATTTCTATCATGTTTTTTTATAGTACAACATTTTATGCAAATTTCAGTTTATTTAATTTTCTTTATTTGTTTAAGAACATTGTTTGATTTGGATGAATAATTTTTGTTTTCATTTAGTCTAATGCTTCTTTTAATAATTAAATGAACTGTTGCATATTTTTTTCAATTTTTTATGTTGTGTTGGGACTTAGAAAAAAATTGCTTTGATAAAATCTTCATCAGTTATATTTGTAGCCAACTCTACGAAAGATTAGGAGAGGCAACAAGGTATAAAGAATTACAAAAACCGAATGAAAATTTACACCTATATTCTAAGTTTGTAAATCTCCTCGTCTTATCAATTATACATCAGTTATATTTAAAATTTAATCGTAAAATTATTATAACATTTCTTAGTATAACCAAGTTTATATAAATATTTATGTAGATGCTTTTATTATCGAAAATGTCATTAAAAGAAGCTGCTTTTGTTTTGATAATGCACTACTTACTGGAGACAGTTTATTCCCACCAAAGTAGTTATTTTATGTATAAGCATGATATAATCCTATCTGATGCTATTAAGAACATGCAAATAAAATTATTATTTAATTGTAAAGTAACTGAATCTAGTAATTTCAAAGTTAAAATTGCCTAAGTTAGTTTAACTAATCAATTGAAATTACAAAATTATTTTATAGCAATAGAAAAAAAAATGATGACCAATAAAACAGCAAAATCAATTTGGTTAGATTGCACCTTCCCTATCTTCAACAGTATCAATTGCACAAATGGCAGGTTGATGTTATATGAAAGTATAAATTTATTATATGAAAGTATAAAGTTATATGAGAGTTTAGATTAATATTTAACAGGTTTTGAAACATATTGCAAAGTGGCCACTAGCAGCAGCTACCCATAGAAATGCTTTTGCCCATTAATATAGTTTTTATGATTTACCAACGAGAAAATATTGATTAAGGTTTGCAAATAACCTCTGAAGTATTTAGAACTTTTGAATAAATTAGATAATTTGTACTTAGAGGCAGTTTAATGTCAAGTGGGTTTGTTTAAGTTCAAAAAACAACTTTTGGAATATTCTGTATTGATGTTTTGAAATAAAAATATGGAAAATATTTTCGAAGCTTTGAAGAGAAAAACATTTTTATAAGACATTATGATTTACCTTTTTTCAATTTTCTGTTTTGTTTGTACAAACTTTTCTAAATTTTCAAATCTTTTCTAAATTTAAATTTTTTTATACAAAAGTTTATTATTTAAAAAACACCTCAGAATTGTTAATTAAAATTGTTCAACTTTTGTTTCGATATTTTTTAAGATAAATTTTTATCAAAAAGTATTTTATTTATTTGAAATTTTAATTTTTTAATTTTACATGAGACCTAATTTTATGGTGTCTGCAAATTTACTGCTTAATCATTTTTTTTCTTATTATCTTATTATATTTATTACATTAATAGTGTTATATTTTTCCTGATTAAACTTTTATAACCAATTTAATCTGCCATCAATCCAATTTTTCTTCTATTTTTAATTAAAAGGAAAATTGGTCACTTAAAAGTGATTGAAGTTAGATTTGAAACTATATTTGATTTGATTTATTTATTTATTTCAAATCCTTTTTCATCATCGTCTATATAAAAACAGTTTTCTGCATTAAGATTTTATTTTTAGTTTCCAATTAGAGTAGAAATTAAAAGCTGAAGTTTTTATAAAAGTTTAGGGATTGATTTAATGAGTTTATCAAGATTCAGCAATCTATCATTAGACTTGTAATACCTTTAAATACATCTGTAGGAAGAAAGATAAAAATAAATCAATTAATGTCCTAAGATCTTAGAATAAAACAGGGAGTATTTTGAAGAAATTTAAACGTTTTGTATTCTAATCAATTTTGAGATTTGATTTAATTTTTTGTTTTTTTCTATAATCTGACTTAATCTTCTAAAGCATTTTCAACTGCAAAATTTTCAACTGTTTTATTTCATTTTTGAACTTCATAAGACACCTAATTAAACTTTCATTTGAAAATTTTTCTACAAAAAGGCAGGAAAATAGATTTGAACTTTTGATTTTTATTCATTTTAATCAACAAACGAATCCATGTTAAATGCAAGTTACATCAGTCTGGGGGATTATATAATCTTTGGAGGTTTGTATACTCAGTATCAGTTTCTATTTAGTATTTTATTTGCTCTTTGTGCAGCGGTTATACTTCTGACTGTGATTTTTGGTGTTTACCATGCTTGGAAAGGTCGCAAAGGAGACACTTACAATTACTTCTTTGGTTCAGGGAACTTTCACCCAGTAAGTAACAAACTTCTAGCTTCATATAATTTCCTTAAAACTCTTCTTAGATTCCAATTGGACTCTCCATCTCACTCACATTTGTCAGCGCTTACACAGTAATTGGACTTTCAACTCAGATGTATTTCTTCGGAACCGTGATTTGCTGGTTTGTAGTTGGGACAGTGATCTCAAAACTCGTAGCTCATTGCTACTACATCCCTTTATTTCGACAATTGAAGATGAATTCAATTAATAAGGTTTTACTTCATCCAGTCTTCAGCTTCTATTTATTTATTTTTTTTTCAGTATTTTCAGCTTCGTTATAGCCCCACCTTGCGGCGAGTCGCATCACTCTTTAGCATCATTAACATGGTAAGTCTCGTTGTCGCTTCAATGACGTCATCAGACATGTTTTCACCCACAGATCCTATTCATGAGTATCAATATCTACGTCCCGTCATTAGCACTGAACGCGGTAACTCCACTACCAATAGAATCAGTTATGGTAGCAACAGGAGTCATCTGTACAACTTACACAGCATTTGTAAGTCATTTTTATTACGTCATATATCACTCAGAATCTGTTGATGATCATGATAGGGAGGTATTGAAACTGTGGTATGGACAGACACTTTTCAATCAATTGTTATGCTTTTGGGACAAGTTCTTATTTGCGTAATTGGTGTTTCAAAGGCTGGTGGAATAGGTGAAGTTTATGATGCTGTAAAGAATCTGAATCGATTGAACTTCAACAAGTAAGTTGTGATAGATTTGCATATACTCATTCACAATTTGTTTCAGTTTTAATGCAGATCCTTCTTACTCTTTCACCGCGTTCTCAATTGGATTTGGAACTGCAGTTAGTATGAGTGGAGCTTCCTGTGCTAACCAGTCGATGTCTCAGAGATTTTTGTCATGTAGAAACACGAAAGCTGCCCGAATGTAAAATTTCTTCATTAAACTATTGATAATGAAACATCAGATCAAAATTTATAACAAATATTTTCGATATTTGCAACTTCCAAAATAAGTCCTTGTAATAATTAAAAAGCATACAGTTCATAAATACTTTTTATCTTTTTGGTCTAAGGTGACTGTCCGTGAAAGGTTCTTTAACTGTTTAATGTATATTTGTGAACTTAAGTTACCTGGTAGCTTCCTTATCTTCTGAAAAAAAGTAGAAGAATATGAATAGTCATAAAACTACTATTATCAAACATGTCATTATTGGCATGTCTAGCCTAGAGTATGTTAAGACCGACCTTTGTCCTCTTTACGTACCTCCTTAAAATCTGCATCACCATTCTTCTTTCTATCTTCCGACATCAAAGCACTAACAATATCACCATTACAACAAACTAATTTCTTTTAAATTTTAGTAACAACAAATAATGATTATTAATTTATTTCTAATTAAATTATTTTCACCCCAACTAAATAGTCTTTAATTTCAGAGCTAATTTGATTTCGGCATTACCAACTGCATTAATTATGCTAACATCCATCTTTATTGGAGCAATCATGCTCGCCTTATATCAAGATTGTGATCTCTTATTTACTGGGAAGATACAGCGCCAAGATCAAGTCTTTCCTTACACAATGGTTCAACTATTTAGTGACCACATTGGACTTTCAGGACTTTATCTGAGTGCCCTGTACAGCGGAGCATTGAGGTTTTTACATCCAAAATGTTCTACATCAATCTTCGAATCTTGTTTCAGCTCAATGTCATCAGGACTCAACTCCGTAAGTGTGATGCTCATGGAAGATTTCACCAAAGTTCTGAAACCCAAAATCAATGAAAGGGAATATCTTTGGTGGAGTAAGGCGGTTGGTAAGGAGGCTTCAATTTTATATTCATCTTTTTAACTATTTATCTTCGACAGTTTTTATATCCGGAATTGTTACAACTGGATTTGCTTTCATCTTTCAAAATCTCGGCCAGACCTTCTTAGTTGCATTCATGCAAATCTCAGGAATTGTAGCTGGTCCATTACTTGGACTATTCACTCTTGGAATCTTTGTACCTTGGGCTAATACTAAGGTGACCAGTAACTTCACAACGAAAGTCCATGACACGTTATTGCAGGGCGCTTTAGCTGGCCATATTGTTGCAACTGTACTAGCAGCTTGGATGGGTGCCGGTGCATTATCTAACCCAGCTTCATTACAAAGACAAGGACTACTTCCTTTGCCAATGTCTAACTGTACAATCAAGCTAAACCAAACACTATTTGTACTTCCTTCTAGCGAACCAACAAATCTACAAATTTTCTACTATACCTCCCCATTTTTGTACGTCGCCTTTACATTGGTTGTTGTACTCGTGGTTGGAGTAACTGTTTCTTTTCTCACAGGTTTGTTACATAGTTGATGATGTAGATGATGGTGTAATTGATGATGTAGTTGATGATGTAGTTGATGACGTAGTTGATGAAGTAGTTGACGATGTAATTGATGATGTGATTGATGATGTAGTTGATGATGTAATTGATGACGTAGTCGATAAAATAGTTGATGATGTAGTTGATGAAGTAAATAATGTTGTAGTTGACGATGTAGTTGATGATGCAGTTGATGATGTGATTGATGATGTAGATGTTGATTTTATTGATGATGTAATTGATGATGTAACTGATGATTTAGTTGATGATGTAGTTGATGATTTAGTTGATGATGTGATTGATGATGTAGTTGTTGATGTAGTTGATGATGTAGTTGATGATTTAGTTGATGAAGTAATTGATGATGTGATTGATGATGTAGTTGTTGATGTAGTTGATGATGTAGTTGATGATTTAGTTGATGAAGTAGTTGATGATTTAGTTGATGAAGTAGTTGATGATGTAGTTGATGATGTAGTTGATGATGTAGTTGATGATGTATTTGATGAAGTAGTTGATCATGTAGTTGATGATGTAGTTGATGAAGTAAATGATGTTGTAGTTGACGATGCAGTTGATGATGTAGTTGATGATGTAGCTGACGATGTAGTTGATGATGTAGCTGATGATGTAATTGATGATGTAGTTGATGATATAGCTGATGATTTAGTTGATGAAGTAGTTGATGATGTAGTTGTTGTTGTAGTTGATTATGTATTCGATGATGTGGTTGATGATGTAGTTGACGGTGTAGTTGATGATAAAATTGATGATGTAGTTGATGATGTAATTAATGACGTAGTTGATGAGGTTATTGATGATTTAGTTGATGAAGTAGTTGATGATGTAGTTGTTGTTGTAGTTGATTATGTATTCGATGATGTGGTTGATGATGTAGTTGACGGTGTAGTTGATGATAAAATTGATGATGTAGTTGATGATGTAATTGATGACGTAGTTGATGAGGTAATTGATGATGTAGTTGATGAAATAGTTGATGAAATAGCTGGTGATGTAGTTGATAATTTAGTTGATGAAATAGTTGATGATGTTGTTGATGAAGTCGTGAATGATGTAGTTGATGACGTAGTTGATGAAGTAGTTGATTATGTAGCTGATGATTTAGTTGATGAAGTAGTTAATGATGTAGTTGATGAAGTCGTTAATGATGTAGTTGATGAAGTAGTTGATTATGTAGTTGATGATGTAGTTGATGATGTAGTTGATCATGTGATTGATGATGTAGTTGATCATGTGATTGATGATGTAGTTGTTGATGTAATTGTTGATTTAATTGATGGTGTAGTTGATGAATTAGTTGATTATGTAGTTGTTGTTGTAGTTGATTATGTATTTGATGATGTGGTTGATGATGTAGTTGATGGCGTAGTTGATGATGTAGTTGACGGTGTAGTTGATGATAAAATTGATGATGTAGTTGATGATGTAATTGATGACGTAGTTGATGAGGTAATTGATGATGTAGTTGATGTAATAGTTGATGAAATAGTTGGTGATATAGTTGATGATTTAGTTGATGAAATAGTTGATGATGTAGTTGATGAAGTCGTTAATGATGTAGTTGATGAGGTAATTGATGACGTAGTCGATAAAATAGTTGATGATGTAGTTGATGAAGTCGTTAATGATGTAGTTGATGAGGTAGTTGATGATGTAGTCGATAAAATAGTTGATGATGTAGTTGATGAAGTAAATGATGTTGTAGTTGACGGTGTAGTTGATGATGTAGTTGATGATGTAGCTGACGATGTAGTTGATGATGTAGTTGATGATGTAGTTGATGATGTATTTGATGATGTAGCTGATGATTTAGTTGATGATGTAATTGATGATGTAGTTGATGATCTAGTCGATAAAATAGTTGATTATGTAGTTGATGAATTAAATGATGTTGTAGTTGACGATGTAGTTGATGATGCAGTTGATGATGTAACTGACGATGTAGTTGATGATGTAGTTGATGATGCAGTTGATGATGTAGCTGACGATGTAGTTGATGATGTAGTTGATGATGTAGTTGATGACGTAGTTAATGATTTAGTTGATTATGTATTTGATGATGTGGTTGATGATGTAGTGGACGGTGTAATTGATGATGTCGTTGATGATGTAATTGATGAAATTTTTGACGATGTAGTTAATAAATTAATACTTTGTAGGAGCAACAAAGCCAAAAGATCTAGATCCAAAACTGTTTCTACCTCTTATATACATCTCGTGTCTACCACCTTCATTCAACAAGTTTTTTCGTCTTGGTGTACCAGAAATTGAAGAATCGATGATGATGCAGCCAATAAGAACAGCCATGAATCAGAATGATGATAAAAATTGTATTTCTTCTGACTATAAATGCGGAAGCAAAGTACAAGAAGATGTGTAATTTGTAGATTGATTTTTGCAAAACGTTTTCTCACCAAAAATAGCTTTTGTTGCTTTTTATTGGTTTTGTAATGAATTATAAAAACTAAAAATTGTTAAGTTTATTTTTAGATAGTCCAACAGATTAAACCTTAAACTTCTCGTTATCGACATATAGGCGTTTAATAAAAAATTGTTGTTGAACTTGCAATGGTGTTATTTCATAAATGTTTATCTTAAACACTTTTGATAAAAAACCTACTATTTGAAATCTAGCTAAACTACTTTTAAACCATGCTTTTATTATAACAGTAAAATTAGATACTCCTTTAACGGAACAATAATATTGAAGCGAACAAATTCAAGATTACATTCAAATTCAGTTTTCGTTGAGATTAGGGAAAAGTTTTCGATAAAAACAAAAATTTTTTAGTAAAAAGTAAAAAGCAATTTTGAAATAATTCAGAATTTTTAGATAATAGTTTCAAAATATACTAAAATCGACTTTAATCAGCCTTGTAGGCAGTGTTTCCAAAACATTTTTGAAACTTTCTTTTCATAATTTATCTTCAAACAATCTTTAAAATTAATAAAATTATATTAGTAAGTTATGATAAACTTTTAATTCTCCAAATAGTGAGGAAATAAACATAACTTTAATTAAACTCGATACATGACATCATTCTACTCTGTTTACAGCTACTTATCCCTTACAGCAACCGGTGCCCTGTTACACTGTTCAGTAAATACCATTCAGGGTTCAAGATTAATACAAAGGTATTGTGATGTAAATCTAAACTAATCATCTAGTATATAAGTTTCTTGCCAAGTATTTTATAAAAATACAATAAACAATGACGCCATCAGATGGAGCATGAACAGAATTATACCTTTTCAGTACAAGCTTTATATTTTGATGAAAATAAATAAATTCAATACTTTCTTCTTTATATTTACTTACAAAATACTTTATTTATAAAATAAAGCTCTTTTATTAATCAATGTTTTTTCAAATGTACTTTATGAAAATATATCTGTCAATTTATTTAAAATATAGTTTGTTTGAGATATGAGACATTTTTGCTGAAGGAAGCTAATAACCATACTCAAAATATTGTAGTGGACAGCATTGTCAACAGAATTACCACTCGTTAGATCGTTGCCTAGGTACAATGACAACAAACATCGTTTCAGTTTTCTTTTAATCCCGTTGAATTTCCTACTTGTGAGGCTTAATTGAAAATTAATCAGCTAATGAGGACACAAAATAAAGTAATCTCTTTAATTTTATTCGAAAAAACTTTCATAACTACAAGTAAAGAGTAAAAATATTCAACATCGACACTCAAGACATAACAAAATGAATATTTACTATGAATTATTCATTGTGTGAGATAATCATGAATAAACATATTGAGATCACGTACAGAGTAGTAATGATGCTACTTTTATAATGATGAGATGTTTATCAGATATAATAGCAAAAATGAAGCAAAATATTGCATATCTTCACAAGACCTTTGGCAAGATCGTTTCAGAAACCTTTACGGAATTAGCAAACAAATATTTAATTGGAGCAATGATATGCTTTATATAATGAAGCTCGCCATAAGGAGTACAAACATGACTTTCTGCAAGCTTCATAAGACGAGTAACAACCAATTTAAAATCAACTGCTATAGTTTTCTCTGTAAGTTTTTCTTTATGACAGCAAAGCAAAATCAAATGGCCGTAGTAACTAAATGAATTCCTTTTTTCTAGTTTAATATCATCATCTTTAAATGATCTCTTCCATTCTTTGATGGCTCGCATCAATTCAGAATTAGTTAACAACTCTTTTACGTTTCCCTTAGTAAACATGAAACGCTTATCTTTTACTAGACCAATCCCGACTTTGATGGCCATAGATATAGTTTCAGCATGAGTTATCATGTCTACCTTGTCGATTTTTGGGAGCTTGTTGACTTTTTGTCTCTCAGCAATCACTGGTTCATTACTTTTTTGTTTTTCAGAAGACGGTTTGTTTCGTTTTATGTTTAAATCAGAAGACAAATCTGTTGTACGTTTCTTAGAAGGAGTCTTGCTACCAGTTATACGTGGCTCTTTATGAAATGATTTTAAAGAGCTTGAGCCAGCTTTTCTAGAAACATCCAGTTTTCCAGTTGAGTCTTCATCTTGTAAACTCTTATTGGTCCCTTTAATTTGATCATCATTTAGTTGAGACTTTTTGGGACCCTTCAAAGTGACAACTTCTTCTGATTTTCTTGATGATATGCTTTGAGGTTTTTGCAGCAATTTTTTTCCAGATGGTGTACTAGTTACAAGATTGCTGACATCGGACCAAACATTTCCAGTTGGAGTTTCCAAGTTACTGTGATGAATACTTTTTTTAGTATGTTGTCTACATTCAGATGTAGTTCTAGAAGATGAAAAACTTTTATTTGGTTTGGTAAAAGACTTTTCAGAAATATCTTTCTGGATTGTTTCAATTAGACTGGCTATCTTATCATAAGGGATAACCGGATTTTCATCTATTGTTCCATCTTCATCTTCATCTGTATGATCTTCTTCTTCATTACTGTCACCATGGTCATCCCTATTTTCATCATTCTTCTTTACTTCTTCTATATCATCCACAACACCAACTACTGAAGAAGCTGTTTCATTATTTTCTTCCCGACTACAAAAATTTTTCTCATTTTTGTCAGATTCACTGGTTTTTTCATCTTGAGTTTCCATTTCTTTAACTTTCTCTAGATTAAGTTGCACTTCTCCAATATCATCTTGTTCAATGAACATTTCCTTAATTCTAGAATTTTCTACAGCTGTTTTATTTTTAGCAATTAGTTTTTGTGAAACGTTTTCTTTTTCAACTAACATGAGTTCTTTCTTTACATCCTTCAACATGAGAGTCAAGTACTTTTTGAGCCAGCCACTTTTCAATCGTGTTTTACTAAGAAGACTATTTACTTCAGTCCATAATTTTGTGAATTGCTCATTATTTGTTAAATTACTCATAACAACATGATCATTTATTTCTTTGATTTTATTTAAATTTTTAGTAGATTTACCCAATTGATTCACAACATGTTTTGAGATCTTATCATTTGCATTACTTTTCCTAATATTTTCCTCATCAAATTTATCATTGTGGCTTTCAATTACTTCATCCTTAACTAAGCCTTTACAATCCTCCACATTTCTGGAGATCTTAGGATTACTTTCAGAATCCAGATTTTCACCCTGCCTTAGGGGATACTTTTCTTTATAGCTTGTAGAAGATTTTACTTTTTCACTTCTGTTCACTTTTCTGTTAGAGCCACTTAATTGTACAACTTCATCATTCTTATTAGGCTTCTCTAGTTCTTTGCGATATTCCCTAGGTAGATTATTCTTCCACCGTTTGCTAAGCTTTTCAATTTCTTCAAGACTTATTGCAGTTTGGTTTAAGTTAAAACCCATAACTTTTATTTGCTAACATTTTAGTTCAACTTCTTTAAAAGAAAATCACATTTTTTAAAATGATGGCAGTGATATTTTTGAACTATAAATAGAATAATATGGTTTTTGAATAACAGACTGACAAAAAATAATTAATATCTCTATATTCCAATACAAATTCATTTAATCATAATACCGGACAAAATATTTAATAAATGAAGAGCAACAAAAGAAATTAAAGAAAGAATTAAATAGAATAAATAAGGCAAGAAATAGTATCTATAGAAAATACTTTAAACTATAATTATTTTATAAGATAAAAAAATGTCTACAAAACAAATATAGAACAGATGAAACAAATAGAGAAATATGAAAGCAATTCATAGAAAATTAACTTAAATTTAACGTCTTAAGTACAAAAATTGCTAAAAAATCAAATTCCCCAAAATATGTGATTTATTTTTAAAATTCTAGAATTCTTCTATTCCTAAAGTGAAGATCTATTATTATGAATTTTATCATTTTTGAGATCAGATAACATTGTAATAAATTTTACAAAACAAGGCGGAAACAACAAAATTAAATTAATACATTTAAGTCATTAGATTAAAAAATAGTAAACTAAAAAAATATTGTTTATAATATTGAAACTTAAAAAAACTTTAACTAAATGTCCAATTCTTCAACTTTTTTAATATTTTAAAAATGTAACAGCTTTGTTAATTAAAAAGAGTAAAAATTAAAAAAAATATTATAGTAAACAGTTGAAAATTATATTCTCTAAATAATTTGTGTGGAAAATAAAGTTGCAGCCTAAATAATCTTAAAAGGCTGCAGATTTAATTTATTCAAATTCTTAAATTGTTTTATAAGTAATATTTGAACAAATTTTTGTTATAAAATCTTTGAAAAAGAAACGACCACGATGGGGATCGAACCCACAATCTTCCGATTCGAAGTCGGACGCCATATCCATTAGGCCACGCGGCCGCTTAAGCTTAAGATGTTTTATATTAAAATAAAAACTACAGTCAAAAATCGATTTTAGACAAGTAGTACAACTACGAGAACTTTTAAAAAAGTAGTTAAGTTTATCAGAACTATTTATCAACAAACTTTGATACTATTTTTGAAGCTACAAAATCTACGGCAAGTTCCAAGTTATATCGCAAAAATATTTCGCAGAATTTGACATCAATGATGAAATGGTCGAGGACAATGGCAACTGAAAGTGTCACAGATGATTTTTTCTCATAACAATTTATAAATCAATTTGGTAAATCTGATAAAGATTTAAAAAATACCAAAAAAGAATTAATAAATTGTTTTCACTTAAATTAACAAATAATGAGAAGTTCAAAAAACTATGTTATGATGTCAAAAACTTTAAAGATAAAACACTATCAAAAGGATAATAATACCTCTTCAATGAAAACTAATTGAGTTTTCTAAGAAAATTTTCAGATTAGAAAAGGTACCATAGCTAAAAAATATTTATTAACAAGTTTAACAAATTATTACTTTATTAACTATTGAAGTCATGTTTTATATAAGAACTTTAAAAGAAGTGACTGAGATTGAAGCAGTAATAAAGTTAGAAGGATTTTCTACAGAATGCTTACCTTACTGAAATATTGTTAGTTTTCAGGTTTTTGACAAATTTATCGGTTTAATTATAAAAGAAGAACCTTTTAGGAAATATGAATGATTTTAATCCTTTTCAAAATTAATATTTACGAAGTGCTCAAATATTACTTATAAAACAATTTAAAAATATGAATAAATTATTATCCTGCAACTTTATTTTCCTTAAATATTATTTAGAGAATATAACTTTCAACTGTTTACCATAAGATTTTTTAAATTAACTCTTTTTAGTTAACAACGTCGTCACATTTTAAAAAAATTTAAAATAGTTTAAGATTTGTACATTTGGGCAGTTTTCTTAAATTTCAATATTTTATACAATAATTTTACTATTTCTTAATATAATCAAGTACTTACACTAATTTAATTTTGTTTTGAATACAACTTAGAACCATATTAGTTGACCCGAAGAATTAATAATAGTGTCTAAAGGTATTCAATTTAACTACAAAAGTGCTTCAACAGTTATAAAATTTCTGTCACCTTTATTATGATACGTTCTAATATTACCGTTATGTAATTTAGTATAATAAATTGATATATGATATAATAATTATATAATTTGTCATATTTGTATATTATACATAAGCTTATGGTTTAATAATTGAAATCATTATTTTAGCCAATTGTTAAATTAAACTTGGTAATATATATAATCATTTGCAAGACTTTTTTTAATAATTGTTGATTTAATTTTTAAAACAAAAAATAATTAGATAATTAACTTTTACTTCTGTGTTTTATCTAACTTTTTACCATTAGAAATTAAGTTTACTTTTATGAATTTTTAAGTTATACTAAATATAACTTAAAAGAATGAATTTGTTTTGGTATTTTTATTCTGAAAAAAGTCCATAGCTGTATATCTTTTATGAATTAAATGTTTCTTTATTTTTTATAATCATTAAGAGTTTATTATTTAATTTGGTTTTAGTCTTATTCTTTAAATTCTTCATTTTTAGTTAAGAATTTAAATGTGGATATATCATATGGTTTTTGAAGTAAAAATATAAATAAAAACTTTTCATTGTTTTATCCAGTTGGGTACAAAGAAATTAATCACATTTTTTGGGTAATTTGATTTTTTAAATTTTGTGTACATAAGTTTTTTTGTGGTTTTAAGGGTTAATTAAATTTTAAATGAAGTGCTTTCATATTTCTTCAATTTTTTTAAAATTTGTTGTAAGTTTATTTTATGAATATTTTCTTTTATCTTATAAAATAATTATAGTTTAAATTATCTTCTATAGATACTGAATCTTACTTTATTCATTCTATTTAATTACTTTTAAATTGTGGTACTTTTATTTCTTCAGTTGCCTTTCTCTTATTCTATAATTTTATTTAGATATAACTGCCATCATTTTAAAAGGTTTAGTTTTCTTTAAAGACTTTTACTAAGCTGTTAGCTAATCAAAAGTGATGAATACTAAATTTAACCAAAATAATGAAGAGATGGAAATATCTCATATGTCACAAATGTGGGAAGATCGATTATCTGAAAGATATCGTAAAGAACTGGAGAATTTTAATGAAACTGAAACATTAATACAAATTAGTGGTAATGATTTTAGTGAAAATGAGATTAGTAAACAAGAAAAATTTGGTGCAAGCAATAAAGAAAAGTATGTGCTAAAAGATGTTGATCATCTTGGTAATGAGGTTCTTATACGGAATTGTTCTTTTCATAGTAATAAAGAATTGAATGAATCTGCACCTTTAGTGGAGAGTGATATAAATAGAAGACACAATGATAAATTTGATGAGGAAAATGATGGGAAAAGTAATGCGAATGATAGGGTCTCAAAACATGTTGTGAATCAATTGGGCAAATCTACTAAAAATTTAAATGATATCAAAGAAATAAATGATCATGTTGTTATGAGCAATAAAACAAATGATGAAGAATTCGAAAAGATTTGGTGTGAAGTTAATAGTCTTCTTAGTAAGACACCATTGAAAAGTGGCTGGCTAAAAAAGTACTTGACTCTCATGTTGAAGGATGTAAAGAAAGAACTCATGTTAGTTGAAAAAGAAGAAGTTTCACAAAAACTAATTGCTAAAAATAAAACAGCTGTAGAAAATTCTAGAAATAAGGATATGTTCATTGAACAAGATGCTGTTGGAGAAGTGCAACTTAATCTAGAGAAAGTTAAAGAAATGGAAACTCAAGATGAAAAAACCAGTGAATCTGACAAAAATGAGAAAAATTTTTGTAGTCGGGAAGAAAATAATGAAACAGCTTCTTCAGTAGTTGGTGTTGTGGATGATATAGAAGAAGTAAAGAAGAATGATGAAAATAGGGATGACCATGGTGACAGTAATGAAGAAGAAGATCATACAGATGAAGATGAAGATGGAACAATAGATGAAAATCAGGTTATCCCTTATGATGAGATAGCCAATCTAATTGAAACAATCCAGAAAGCTTTTCCTGAAAAGTCTTTTACCAAACCAAAGAAACGTTTTTCACCTTCTAGAACTACATCTGAATGTAGACAACATAATAAAAAAAGTATTCATCACAGTAACTTGGAAACTCCAACTGGAAATGTTTGGTCCGATGTCAGCAATCTTGTAACTAGTACACCATCTGGAAAAAAATTGCTGCAAAAACCTCAAAACATATCATCAAGAAAATCAGAAGAAGAAGTTGTCACTTTAAAGGGTCCTAAAAAGTCCCAACTGAATGATGATCAAATTAAAGGGACCAATAAGAGTTTACAAGAAGAAGCTTCAAATAGAAAACTGAATGTTTCTAGAAAAGCTGGCCCAAGCTCTTTAAAATCATTTCATAAAGAGCCACGTATAACTGGTAGCAAGACTCCTTCTAAGAAACGTACAACAGATTTGTCTTCTGATTTAAAGACAAAACGAAACAAACCGTCTTCTGAAAAACAAAAAAGTAATGAACCAGTGATTGCTGAGAAACAAAAAGTCAACAAGCTCCCAAAAATCGACAAGGTTGACATGATAACTCATGCTGAAACTATATCTATGGCCATCAAAGTCGGGATTGGTCTAGTAAAAGATAAGCGTTTCATGTTTACTAAGGGAAACGTAAAAGAGTTGTTAACTAATTCTGAATTGATGCGAGCCATCAAAGAATGGAAGCAATCATTTAAAGATGATGACATTAAACTAGAAAAAAGGAATTCATTTAGTTACTACGGCCATTTGATCTTGCTTTGCTGTCACAAAGAAAAACTTACAAAGAAAACTGAAGTACTTGATTTCAAATCTGCTGTTACCTGTCTTATGAAGCTTGCAGAAAGTCATGTTTGTACTCCTTATGGCGAGCTCCATTATATAAAGCATATCATTGCTCCAATTAAATATTTGTTTGTTAATGCTGTTAAGATTTCTGAAACAACTTCGACAAAAGTCCTGTGAAGATATCTTTTTGTTGTTTTAAAAACCTTATAATGTTTTTTTCAATGCCCAGTAAATGAACCTTAGTATGATTAAATTTTAATCTAGTGATTTGAACATAATCTTTGAAAATGGTTATTTTTGTGTATCAAAATTTTATCCAGTGTTTGTGTAGTGTCTGAAACGATTTTGCCAAAGGTCTTGTGAAGATATACAATATTCTCTTTTATTTTCTGTAACATATCTGATAAACATCTAATCATTATAAAAGTAGCATCATTGAAAGATATTGTAAACCTTTTCTGCTCTGTACGTGATCTCAATATGTTTATTCATGATTATATCACACAATGAATAACTCATAGTTATTATTCATTTTGTTATGTTTTGAGTGTGGATTTTGAATAGTTTTGTACTTTATTGCTAGTTATGAAAGTTTTTTCAATTAAAATTACAGAGATAACTTCATTTTGTGTCCTCATTAGCTGATTAATTTTCAATTAGGCGGTAGGAGGTTGAGAAATAGATTTTTTGGATCACATCTTTTTATTAAGTCTTCAAAATTAACTAAATAATCTATTGAGTAAGCTATTTGATAAACCTTTTCTCCTTAATAATAAATTGTAAATTTTATAGAAATTTTGTATTATTATTAAACTGAGGGAGACTGTGTTTAAAATAACCTTTTTACCAACTCTAATGGGCAGTATCTACCTAGTGATTGTAGTAAATGATAAAAAAATATTTCTAAGAAAAGTTTTAAAAGATTCCTTTTATTAATAATAAAAGACCTATTGATAATATTTGATTATAAAATTATTTCTAAGAACTCTTTCAAAAAAGTTCATTTATTACTGAAAACAATTAGTAATAATTTCTAATAAACAAACAAAGTTAAATTAATATTTTTGTTTGATTTAAATAAAAATAGTTTATTTCTGAATTAAACATCAATTGCTTTAGGATTTTATGAAACATTATAATATGTTATAAATATCTTGAGGAATTTTTCTATTTTTTCATACCACTCATAAATTATCTACACTCATCAAGTTGAATAACTTATATTAGGAATGTTGTGGACTGTTTTCTTATTACATCTTATAACCTCTAAATGATTTTCTAACGCTTTATATATAATTTGCAATTTTATTTAATTTTTAACTAAATTGAAAAGAAAAAGAAGGAAGGAAAAATTGCAGGAGGAAACTAGAAATGAATACTAGGAAAAGGACGAAGAAAATGCAGAAATAGAATTTAACATTTCACCACTAGATGTCCTCTTAATATTTATATTAAACTTTTAAAAAAGTCTATTAGAAGAAAAAAATTTTTACCACAAAACATCTATTTCAAACACATATGATGCGATTTAAACATTACCACCAAAGATACAGCAACAATATTTTATCTTAGTTAGGAATAACATGAACTATATTTCCTATATATATAATGATAATTTATTGCGTTTGCTTGACAAAAAGAAAATTCAATAGGATTAAAAGAAAACCCAAACGATGTTTGTTGTCATTGTACCCAGGCAACGATCTAGCGAGTGGTAATTCTGTGGACAATGCCGTCCACTACAATATTTTGAGTATGGTTATTAACTTCCTTCAGCAAAAATGTCTCATATCTAAAACAAACTATATTTTAAATAAATTGACAGATATCTTTTCATAAAGTATCTTTGAAAAAACATTGATTAAGAAAAGAGCTTTATTTTATAAATAAAGTATTTTGTAAGTAACTATAAAGAAGAAAGTGATGAATTTGTTTATCGTTTTCAAAATTTGAAGCTTTTACTAAAAAGGTATAATTCTGTTCATGCTCCATCTGTTGACGTCATTGTTTATTGTATTATTATAAAATACTTGGCAAGAAACTTATATACTAGATGATTAGTTTAGATTTACATCACAATACCTTTGTATTAATCTTGAACCCTGAATGGTACTTACTGAACAGTGTAATAGGGCACCAGCCGCTGTAAGGGATAAGTAGCTGTAAACAGAGTAGAATGATGTCATGTATCGAGTTTAATTAAGGTTATGTTCATTTCCTCACTATTTAGATAATTAAAAGTTTATCAGAACTTACTAATAAAATTTCATAAATTTTAAAGATCATTTGAAAGTTTATCAAAAGCATCCAATAAAGATTTGGTTCTCAACATCTAAGTTGATGAATGAGGTACATTACCTTCCATTTAAACTCAATGATTTGTTAATATACTTGATTCTTTACAAGATAGAAGGGCAGAGATAATGGATATCCAGTTGTTACCCATGCAGCAAGATTCCATTTTCAATTTTAATAAAGTTATGCAGTGGAACAGACAGACTGATACAGTTGTGCTTGGTTGGTGTCGCAGGAGCTGCCAGAACGAAGTTGACATCAATTACAAGCTGCAAGCTAGGCGTTAAATCCAGATTTTAATTGAGATTTTTGAGGCTTATAGAAGTGGTGTCATTAAAAAGTCTAACATTCTTCTATCTGGGTTTACCCAGACTTATCCATTTTCGAAAAATGTGCAGTAATCTTAACTCTCGATATAAAATAAAATTTATTAATTAGTATATGTAGTTTAATAGAATGGTTACCTGATAATATAGTTAACTTTTCTGTAGGAACTTGTTGAAATAATAATTAAAAACTTTTAAACTGATTAAATAGGTAATAAATATAAAACACAAATTTTTTATTTAATTTGTTTCTAAAAAATTGGAATACGATTTTGTAAGTTGGTCTAAAATTGAAGATTAAGAAATAATTTTCGGAAATATGTGTCCTTCTAGGCTTAAACCTGGGACTTCGTGCGTTTTTCAGGCAGTTGCGAAAACTGCTACACAAAACAGAAGGACATAATCAAGATGAAATTATCATTTCCATTGCTTCCAAATATATTAGAATTCAATTTTCTGAGCTGGTGTTAAACTAACTAAAAAAGTAAAAATCCAGAAATTTAAAGAAGATATATTTCGATAATAGAGGGACTCTGTGGGATGAGTTGAAATCATTTTACGATAAAGTATTTTTTAAAAGAAGGTTGAAATTAAAAACAGGTATAAAAGTGCATTAATTATGGTTCTGGTCAGAAAACAAACTAGTTAAAAATGTTATATTGAATAATCTAATTTTAATCTAGACAATACCTCTTTGTTTGGACATCAAGATGGATGAAGAGTTAAGTTTGATTGATTACTAATAAATCTTGCTTCTCATCCATTTGATTTAATCCAACTTCATCATAGATGCAGCAACACTATATTACAACAGATTGGATTTATTCATTTATTAATGTTGGCATTGATACCTGGTAAGTGAGATTTATTTTTAAATAACAAATCTAAAGAGTGATAATTATATAATATGATAATAATTATAAAATATTCTTCATGGGAAAAGTATGACTATTAACTTTCCTTAACAAAAACTTCTCATGTGTTTGACAAACTATTTATTAATTGAAAGAAATTTTCTTAACAAGCATCTTAATGAAATAATTTGAGTAATAAAAGATTTGTAATTAAAAAAAAAAGTTACTTTTTTGTATTAAATAAAGAAAACAGAGATAACTCTTTTTACCTCTAATAGAATATAAAGCTAACAATAAAAAAGTAATTAAAACAATTTTTAAACAAGCTTAATTTATCTGTAGTTTGTAAATAGCAATAAAATGGGAGATTTATAAATAAACTAAATATTGAAATGTCAAAAACCTCAAAATCTAATTTAAGTTTCAGGAAAAACCTTTTATTCTCTCATTATAAATTACAGAATAAATTTACAGTGTAAACTGAAAAAATAGAATTGATACAATTTTCGACCAAGAGATAGATTTTAAGTAAACTTGAATATCAAGTTTATAGTTCTTAAACTTCCTTTGTTATCTCATTTATTAGTTAAACAATAACACAGTGTTAATCAACTGTCAAACCTCATCAAGTAATTTAAAATGATCAATACCAAACCAAGATGAAATCAAATAAACTTACAATAACTAAAAATTTAATGATATAAACAAAAGATATTACCTAGATTTAAAACAAAAGTTTTTGATTTCAGATATATGAAACTTAGTTTCAAAACAAAATCAGGTTGAACTTCAGACAAACAATGTTAAATATGGCGTTTAAATATTTTTGAACTTTAATATTTCGTTTTGTATAATATGTAAATAATTTATAGAAAACATCTTCAACAGTAAAAAAAGTCATTTTTTATTTAAAAAAATATACAAATTAATTTCCCATAAGTTTTTTTTAGAAAGCACAAAAATGGATAACGAATGAGTTTTAAGGTCTTGAAGTGTAGTGGAAAATAGCAATATATTATATAAAAATCAATAATTAAATTCATAAATAAATTGGATACATAATTTCAGAAACTTATTTGCGACTTTAAAATAAAATTTGTTAATTAATCTAACTAGCTTTTCAATGGTTGCTAAAAAATAGAAAATAAAATTTCCTTTTTCTGTCATCAATATATTTTAAAAAGAATTTACTAGCATTTGTCGAAGAAGCTTCTAAAAAGACTGCATAAAACTGTACACACAAGATTACCTGAAAATTTTATGAACCAGCTAATCTAATCTGTAATATCAGCCTAAAACTACTAAAATTATTAACTTGATACACAAATGTAAAAAAATACAACAACTGCACTTGATTATGAAACCACTTGACTTTCCAGTAGAGTATGTTCATGATTCTTGTGGGTATAAGAAAGTACTTATATTGATAGCTTCAAAAAAATTATCAATTGCAAAAATAATTTTAAGTTTAAAACGTTTTCTGTTTACAAAAAGTTTATTATGTTTAATTAAAGCATAAACACAGATAAGTTGAGTTTCAAAGAGTTAAAACTAGAATTGTAGTAAAACATGCGTTTCATTTATTGCTAAAATAAAGTTAATTTGATTTACGTGAGTATCTTCAGTTATAAGTTTAGATCTGGTGAACAAGTGAGTCTTTGTTATTTCAAAACTTGTAGGAGAGTTCTTTAAATCCTACGATCAAAGTTAAAATGTATGCTTTCCTTAATTTTTTAATAATTGCTAGTCAACTAAAACTGCCTAAAAATGTTTTTCAGCTATAGTCACTGCCATGACAAATCAAATCGCTAACTACTTTTGTAAATAAGTTTCATTTGTCTAAGTCTACAAATAATTGCAACTTGCAAATTGCTTTTATTTCTCATCAAAAATTGTTTTTTTTTTAAATCTTTTTTACTGGCTAAATGCAGATAGATTTAAAGCGTAAGTACATGCTTGAAGAACTAAGCACTTCTAATTTTTATGCCAGAATATAATCTCAATCTTAAGTTTAAAATAAAAAATAGAAAGATTTTGTAAATCGATGAATCTCTTGCTTGTATCTAATCATTAATCTCAATGTTTATATCAAAAGCTCTAATTGATCCTGGCATAGATGCTAGAAAAGGGTTAATAATTGAAATATTTATGTCACAATAAAGTTCATTTTATAGAGTTCAATGATTAGAAATTTAAAGTATAAAAAAATTATAAGTTTTTTTGAGATAAAATACTATTCTAACAATGACAGAGAGAGAGACAGACAGACAAGAACCTTATAACGTTTGAAATTATCCGAAGGTGAAAGTTTAAAGTTTCTACTGAAGTTTAAAAATTGAGATTCAGTATTTCAAAGGATATTGACAAAAATAATCGAAAACGATGAACTAGATATTACAAGCTATGTTTAGATAATGAATTTTTTGTAGAATGGATTTCATCAGTTTATTTTTACCAAAAATCAATTTAGAAGTCAAGCCAATAAAACCAAGCAGAAAAATTGTTTTATCGACAAATTTAAAGCATGATGATAACTACTGCATAAAATACATTCAATTATGCACATCAGATACTTTATTTGTAACGAGTATGATTTTTATGAATTTTATTTGCTCTTTGAATAGAGCCAAGTTCGATCATGAAGCTAATTAAACATTAATTTAGTTAACTCATAAAATACGCAAGCTATATGAAAAGTTCTAAAGAGTAGTTTTTTTTTCGATAATAATTTTAATAAAGAGAAGTTGATACTTATTATTAGGAACTCTTTTTAGTTTCTATTTTTGATTAATTTTAACGTTTTGTTACTTAATTTAACAAATCGCTAAAATCATTTAGAATTAAAACTATAAAAGAATAAAGGTTTTTTTAATTAGCTTCTATATTTTTAAAATATAGTCCACTTTTTTTATTTACAAATTAATTGGAAATTTGAAAAAAAAATCAGGAAAAAGCTTTAAACTTTTTTTTTTAATTTCTTTTTTCTTAAATCTAAAAAAGGGAAGGTATTTCGCAAGAAACTCTATTTAAAAGCTAGCAGATAGTTCAGCTTCCATTTTATCTATTTTTTCTTTCGCGATATGTTCTACAAGGTAGTTCCGTCTCGTGGATGGCCTGGACCCGCCCGTCTTCATGGTTTGTTGCCAAGTTCATGTTTGGATGTTCTTGTTAACTATTCGGTAAACTTAGTGTATAGACTACATATTGTATTTTTACAATTTTAAGTTGCTATACTGTTAATCATTCTTTAATTTTTTCTCCCTTTTTTTACAAAGTTCAACAAAAGTTACTTTATGTTTCTTGATTTATCAAGAATTTATTTTTATATTTTGTGATTAATTTAATTTAATTTAATCATTTTTAATTCATTATTGGTTATTACTGTTTATATTTTCGTTTTATTTTTAGCATATATTTTTTTAAATGCTTCTATTCTAGATTTTTATTCTTAATAAAGGTTAAATTAAGGATATATTAATGAAATGTTGCATTATCGCTTATATGCTTAAAAATATTTTGTTATGTATATTATGTTATTATATCTAAACTTGAACACGCTTCTAGTTTTTGAGTTATATTGAATATAACTTTAAATATTATCATTAAATAAAATTATTTATTTGCTTCTTTATATTTTATATTAACTAATTAGCAAAAAAAATCTTAAACTTATTTAAGCTAAACTTCAAGTCTAACATATAATTCTAACAAAGAATTATTTATATTTTTTCTATTATTGTTTTAATTTCAACTCTAAACTTTGTCTTTAAAAATATTCTATTTTTAAATTTAAATTTTATGGATTTTTTGCCCACTATATTTAGGGTTGTTTTTAATATAACTTAAAATTAATTAATTTAAATTAATTATATTTAAAATTTTCTTGAGACTGCTTTAAGAAGACTGCTTTTTTGAAGATTGCTTTGTAATTTAAGAATTTTTGTAAAAACTAAAAAATTCTTTATTTTTTTCTAAACTAACTAATTTTATTTTGTAGTTCAGGTTTAATTTTAACTTTGTGAAAAAAACTTTCGCAAAGATGAATTGCTAATTCAGCTGAGCTGTAAACAGACAGAATAGAATTTTCCTTATATGAAATTTTATCTAAACATCTATATCATTATTATAAAATAAAGTTACCATGCAAGCTACGAGAAGAGGTAGTTCATTTTCCAGTTTCGATGTTTCAAATTCTTTAGCTATATCGCATGAACCATGCGACTCTGGGTTTGAATCACCCTTGCCGTCTTTAGGTCTGTTTGAAGTGTAATTATGAACTAATTAGAGTTTGTAACTTTGGATGTTTTGTTCATAGGTTTTACAAACCCAACAACTCTCCCTGCAAATAATAGAAAGACTGAAGAACTAGAAGATGATCTACAGTTTGAATTTACAGATGAAGGTATGCTTCTTACACTGTTTTCCTTTATTCTCTGACTAAGATTTCTTTTTTTAGAATTTAATCCTCGGAAAGATCATTCTGATACAGATAATGAATGTAAGTTTTGCAATTTATTACCAGGTATGGTGAGATAACATATATTTATCTTCCAGTTGAAGATGATAGTTTATCATTGGATGAACAAGTTATCTCCACTGAGATCTCTACTCGGCCAAAATCGAAGCCTATCCCTGTACCTAGTTAGTTTTCTGTTTGCTCAAATTACTTTCTCCTTACTTTTGAATGATACAACTTTATATGGTATTTGTTTTTGGCGACTTCAGTTTCGTCAACAAAGGCGTTTTCATTGAGTTTTAATTGCAGCTTCACCAGAGTTATTGTATGGTTAACTGTCAACAAATTTTGTTTGTTTTTAGAAGTGAAAGGTAGACGGAGAACAAGCCGAGAAAAGGTCTCAACTCCAAATTCATTTACTGATTTATCTTCTAGTGAAGTGAGAAACATTTAAATTGTGTTTTGATATCTTACAAGATTCAATTCAAAAAAGAAATTAATTTTGTTTCACAGAGATGGAAGCTTGTTTTTACCGGAAGTGAAACGGAATTCTTCGAAAATCTTACAAAGATACGAAAACTAGCCAGGGAAGAATCAAAGAAAGCCTTTCTTAGGAAGAATTTTGCCAAGAACGATGAAAGAAAAGTTTATAATTTTCAAAATGTTAAAAAATAAATGTCTTGACTAACACTAGGTCTTGACGATCTAGTGTTTACAACAAATGTTTTTAAGATTAAATGAATTTGTGATTTTTTTTTGTTGAGCAGAATTTTCGTTTTCTGTTTTTTGCGCTCTGATAAGTTTCTTGTCTAATAAAAAAATTTGAAATTATTTTATAGTGAATATAAAAAGAGGTGAAAAGTTGGTATCAAAAACAGTTTTTTTAGAGAATTTAAATATTTCACAATCTACAGATTTAGGAACAATACTTTAGTTTGTATTAAGCAACCAGTATTCAAAAAAGGTCAAATCTAGCGTTGAAATCCATTAGTTGAACTCCACCAGCGAATATTAGGGCTCATTATAATCTTATTGGTACTTAATCTACTTTGTAGTTTTAACTTTTTTTGGAAAAATAAATTAATTTTAAGCCACAGTTGAATTTTATGTTAATTTTATTACAAAAGAAGTTACAAGTGATTAGTCAAGCGTGACGAGCTGATGCAACTAAGATTTGCTTTACCCATAATTTCTACCTTTTATTTGTATAATCAGCTCAACTTTTTCAATATCTATTTTACTTTTTTTTATTTATTTATTACAATAAATGCGAAGGAGGCCTGAAAAGAGTATCTCTCCCTAACACACATTCTTATAAATAATATCTATTAAGTTAAAAATATAGAGAGTAAAAGATGTAACACATGTCATTTAACTGTGAACACTTATAAGTAGATTTTAATGGTTAGTTTATTACTTCAGCGAGAAATTGATCATCATTCATATATATGTCAATTCATCTTTGAACAAGTTTTAGTTTTTGGAAACATTTGACTTATGGTCATTGTGTTTATATACTTGTTTAAAATATTTACAAATATAAACTTGATTTGTTTACATCAAAAGCTTAAGGAATTATAATATCATATTTGGTCTTGAGATGATTTTCAAAATGAATATTTCTTATTTCAAAAGATACTGATTTAATCATTTATCATGTAGCAATAAACTGAAAAGTAAAATAAATAAATCCTTCAATTATTAAAAGTGATTTCTATTACCTAGAATAATGAAAATTTGTTTATAAATTTATCTTTCCAACAGTAAATTGTAAAAGCAATCATCAGAGCTAGATAAAACAAAATTAAATGCTAAAATATGATAATCTTTTGATTGATATTCAACTAATGTAAGACTTGTGTTTATTGATTATTTCAAGACCAAAAAAATCTATTTCATTTGTTTTTTCTTCCTTATCCTTTAAGAAGAAGTAATAGCTAAAAACCTTTTTATTGACAGTTAAAAAACACAGTTATTGATAACTAAAAGTGTTTGAATAAGGAATAATGTGTCATAAATATTTGAAGAAATAATTGAATAGAAAATTCCATGATAACTAATTTTCACATTTAGTGAAATATTACAGCAAGTTAAATCTTTTATAAGAAATGTAGTTTTGAAAATTTTTATTTGTCACCAAATAAAATTATTTCTAGAATGATATTACTGTCATGTGATCATGAGAAAAACTGTTTTTGCGAAATAGATTACAGCACATTTTGAAGGAACCAGAAGAGGTTATAAAGTGATGACTAGCTGACTTCTTATTGGCTAGATTTGTAGGATTATTGGTAGACGTGTAAGCAATTACCCCTTAAAGGTATTTACCTATTATGCGTATTGGCTTCAATTAATTTTCAGTAGTCCTTTAATAAAAATGATTTTAAATTAATTAGCTTCAGGTGTATTTATTCTTTTTTAAGTTTGAATTAATTGCAATAAATCTTTAAATAACTATTCTATATTCAATAAAAATTTCTCACATTTTAATTTTTATTTACTTTATAAAATCATATAATGAACCACAAAAACTAGTTTAAAATTTGATAACAACTTTAAGTTTTGCTAATCTACCTTTGATAATAATACAAGTCTTTATCATTTAAAAATTATAAGCTGAAAACTTTAACGTTAGTATAGTTTACTATCTTATATGTGATTATTTTTAAAACCATACTAAAATAAATTGCAAGTATTTTTTTAATTAGTCATAAATTATTACAATAGTATTTTAATATTTTTAATACAATTGAAACGTTTGTTGCTATACATTTATGATAGCTTTATCATGTTGCCTTAAAATACCGAATCATATTTTATCGGCTGCTATAAGAGCTGTAGAAATCTAACAATACTCAATATAGAAGCTAATCATCAACTTGTATATTTAAGAATATGGAAAATAATTTGTTTTAACCTAAACGATTACAAACCTTTTAGCAAAATTATATTTTTGAAACTTGTAAGAACTACGATTAAAAAAATTGTTATTGCCTCATAATATCAAACACTTTTTAATTAGTTGTTAACTATTTTTAATTACTTTGTGTATTTCTTAGAAAATTTAAAAATGAAAGAAGTTTTAATCAAGCTGTGAAAATATTTAATTGGCAACACTGCTTACAACGTTCTTAGAAATGTAAATCACGTGATAATCATACGATAATCATACGATAATCATACGATAGTCACGACATGTTTTTAAGTTTTAATTATACAAACTATTAAGTTATGCTTTTACCAAGTATTATTCAGAAAACATCCTGTCCATAGTAGCATAATTTATTCTAAAGTTTATTTTATGCTGGCTACATATCAATTTTCATAAAGATATGACAAGCAATTTTACCTTATTAGTATCTGTGATACTAATGCATTGGCACTTTGTTTTTCAAAATTTCTGGAAATAGTTATTTTATTATTATGGTTGAATTCAAATTTATTCTATTAGAGCTATATATAACAATAAAAGATTATTAACCTAAAACTTAAGGTGTTATGAACATTGGATGAATTAAGTTTTTATATTAGTAATGAGATTTTGAAAAAGTCTTTGAAAAAGATTTTGTAAAAGGTCGATGAGAAATAAACTAAAATGTACATCTTTAGAAATAGATGATGCACCTAAAATTCTACCTTAAGTGCATATTTAGAGTTCACATGGTGTGATTATAAATCACTTTTTAATTCGTAAGTAAATACGACCATAAATAAGGTTCTGTGATTGTAAGAACTAAAAAAAATATGTTTAATGATGTTTAAACCCAAGGTATACAAATAATTTTAAAGATATCCTAAAGGTCTTCTTATGTGTTATTAATAAAAATTCATTTAATTATTATTAGTTAAAGTATATCTACTGGATAAAATTTCTATATAAAGTCTTGCGACATCTATTTACAAGTATTATCTGTGATTATATTTAGTAGCGAGAGGTGCTCTTTTCAGACCCTCCTTCGCATTTATTGTAATAAGTAATTAGATAAAATTTAGGCATTAAAAATAATATAAGTTTAATTAACATTTCCTAAAAATCTGCTGAACATAAGAAATGAAATGGAAACTTATTTACTTGACTGATATTTCAACTAATATCTTGAGATTTGAAAAGAAAGATGTTTAAGCTGTTGAATTTGAGATTTTCGTTGTTATTAACCTTTCTTTAAAATTTTCTTGTTGTCAAACTCATTTAGATTGTTCATTACAACGGTTTATAGAAACTGTGACACTATATTTAAACAAAAAGCGTTTAAATACTAAAAAGATGCTGAACAATTTTTTATCTGTATAGAATATTTTAGTAGTTTTGAAATGTAAACAAAATAATAACACATAATAAAATTCAAAAATTTAAAACTGGCAGCACTTAATAGTTTTGTCCAAAATCAACCTTTTTTCTGCTTCAATGACCTCTAGCCTATTTTTATGTCGTCATTATTTTGAATTTCTTATATGATGGCATGCTTTTATAAAGTACTTGTTATGTAGTAACTTGTTTTTATACTATCATTTATTTTATACGGTCATTTAATTTGTTTTTTTAGTTTAAATTATTTGTCAATCTATTAAATATTTGTGTACAAATGTGTAAACTGCTATTACATAAAATGCTTATTCTACTATAAATAACAGTAATTGATACTAATTAATTAATTAATAATAAATAACTATGATCAGTTATAATTTCATTCATTTATATATCTATTTGCATCTTGCACAAAGTGATTTCAAGTTTTCATGATTTTTTTTAATTGATAACTATCATTAAAGATAGTTAATAGAATTTAGATAAATTCTTGGTTCAAACTGAGTTTGTTCCCTAAGTTTTGCTGTTGAATGATATATATTTTTTAATCAACTTTATGTATGATTAAAGTTACTATTTAAGAAATGCTTAAATTCATAAATAAATCTTGTACTTTTGATAATTATATGAAAAATTTATATATATCAAAATTTTATTCAGACAAAATAACTACTGAAATTTGATGGATTTAAGTTCGAATAATCTCAACAGATCAAAAGGTCTTAGAAAACATTTTGAGTCTGGGTGGACTGAAATTTTTCAATTGGATGAAGACTGTAAGTTTTTTAAACTATATTTAATATAAAATTGTACTTTCAATGTAGCTGTTTGTGTTTAAAAATCAAAAAAATAGATAAAATAATTTACAAACCGTTTATATGGTAATTTTAAATTATGACTTTTAAGTTTGATAAATACAAGAACTGCATCTAAATTGGTGAAGGCTTTTTCAATTATTCTAAAATTATCTTTTTGGTTTCAGTGGAACTAGATTCAACATCAAATGTTCAATCTAACTCTTCACCAGATGAAAATGATAGTGGTAAGTTAAATCTTAAATTTAATATGATTAACTTTTGCAAAAACTTTATAAGTTTATATAAAATTCTTATTTTCTATTGACAGTTACAAACTACAGTTTATTAAAATATTTGTTGAACTTTTTATTAAATAAAAGTAATTTTAAGAATTAAGATATCAATTTTTAAAATGGTAAACAAAGTAAACAGCTTTTTGACATTAATTTTACTAGAAGCTCTACAAAAAGCTCCCATGTCTGAAAAGATCTCCTTTGAAAGCCCAATCTAGTCTTTAATGCATCTGAATAATAACAAAAAATAGGTTAATGATGTTAATAACAGTGTAACTAAATTGCATTGGGGTAAATTGGTATTTAAGATATATTTTGATAATCAATTAAAAATTTTATAGCTTTGTAAATCTGTTTTTATTTTCAAGTATTTTATCACTTCAAATATACGATTGTTGAACATCAATTTCAATTTTACTGAATATTGAAAAATAAATAAATTGTAAACAATATAAAATAAAAACTAATTACTAGGTTGTAATGTAACAGATGCTGGAATTTATTTATAATGTTTAATGAAAAAATTTGCAAAAATGAATCTTATAAAATGTCAGCACCATTTGATTGATTATTTTTGAGTATCAATATGTATATAATTACTGATGTAAGTAGTTATGCTTGAACCGTTAAAGGTTTCTTTTGAAACCAATGTTCATAAAGCATTTAGTGTTCTCAATGTTTCAACTATTTCAACTTTCATTATTTCTTCTAATTTTGCTTTCAACGACTTTAGGCATTGAGTCAGCAAACAAAGAACTAAATTTAACATTTATATATTGAAGCATTTTAAATAAACACTCTTTGTGTTACATGAACTTTCACAAGTATTTTATTGATGAAATGTGGCAATAATTTATGATTCTAAATTTATCTACTAATTTATTGCCAAATTCTAATTAAATAGTTATATCTATGAATAAACAACTTGGCATTTAATACACTTTATAAGCATCTAACATCAGTTTCAGAGAAGGAAATTATTAATGATATCGAATTAATTTGCAGATGACGAATTTATAGCTCCGTCAAGTGGTAGAAAGACTAGAAAATTGAAGTCTTGTGGCTCAAAAGTAAATATTCTTCTGTATTCTGTTCCTAAGCTGAATATTTATATTCTATTAGTCTTACCACCAAAGTACTGATAACGAAACCTTGATTTTTGTTAAAACATTCTCTATTAATAAAATAAATATTGAAATTGATTATTCAGTTTCAAACTTTGAGCTTGTATTAAACTTATCAAAAACTAAATATTTAATTATAACCTCAAGAATATCTCAAAAGCGTCTTTATAAGATTTTTTATTTTAATAATAACTTAAAAAAACAATAGGATTTAATCTGTAATAAAATGTTGTAAGATATCTTTATCAAATTGAATATAAACTCTCTTTTTTAGCAGGCTCCTAACTTTATGATATCTCTTCAACGGATTTGTAATCTTTATCATGAAATGCATTCTACAGAGCTTGTTGGTTCCCCTCAACCGTTCTATCTTGATCACTATTTACGTTGGAGTTCGACTCCTAAAGAAGAAGATCACGTCGAATCTTAAAAATATTTTTATCGAACTCTTAAAGTTCTTTAACTACCCTAGTGTATGTGAGCGTTTTGGTATGTTCTTTTATATGTTCTCACTTTGTTTTTCGAAGATTAAAGAAAAATAATCTTAAACTTGTTGATACTGGTATCATTTTAATCTTTAAACGGTGGTTTGGTGATCGATAAGTGATCAACAGGATCTTAACTATGCAGAGGAGGTGCTCTAATCTGATTTTTAAGCATAGTAACAGCACGCCATGCGATACTTTGCTAAGGATAATTGAAAAGTTATGGACATTACTGAATTTTTAACTGAATTCTAATCCTAAGCTAAATTGCGAACTATTTATATTTATTACAAAGTTTGAAGCTTAACAATTTCAAATTTTTTGTAAGTTATGAGAGTGAAGTTTACATCAACTGTTTTACTGTGGTTGATCATGTCACACTTAATTACTTACAGACAGTACTACAGTTTTTGCCTTTGTAATCTTAAAATCTGTATCACCCGTTCAAAGCTTTAATTCAAAAAGCGAAATATTAGTTTCGACTATTGATTAAAAAGGTTTATCTTTAAGAAGATTGTTCAAGATTAATTGTTTAATTATTTATAATCAATTATTTATAAAAAGACTGTTCGAGATACTACTTTAAGTGTTGCAACATAAAAAGCAGCAAGTTTAGATGTTAATTAGTAAAAGTTTCAAATTGTTTAAGACTTGCACATTTATTTGATGTGGCTGCGAGTTATAATTTCAAAAGCTCTTATAAAAACAAAAAAACAAATACTACAAGCAAATATATAAGTGGAAAGTATTGGGTATAGCAATTTAAAATACTTACAAAAAGATTAGAAGCACTTTAGGGGGTGATAAAGGTTATAAGACAAAAAATAAGTATGAATAAAAAAGTAAAATGAGGAAACGGTCTACATAATATTTTCAAGTTAAACATGAAGTTCTAATAAGATCGTAAAAAATGAAATATATTTTGATGTAGTGGTAGAGTCAGGAAGGTAAGTCAAGGCCTTGGTTCTCTTATGAAGATGGTATAGTGTTATTAAAGTTGTTTAACTTTAAATATCTGAGGACGTGAAGGAAATTGCTATTTTTAAATTATTCTGTAAAGTTAAAATAGCATTTTATCTTAAATAGTAATACAAGTCAGAAATACGTCGTCGATAATGCACGAATTTTTCATTTTTATTTATAGTCTTCGTATGAAGAAAAGGGTATGTCACTTATAACAAAAACTTTTCTTTTGAATAATGTTTCGATGGATACAAGATATGTAATCTTTTCTAAGGTGACAACTTCTTTCAGAGAAGTCAAGCTCTAAGTTAGGTTAGATGTACGTAGTGTAGAGATTTTAGCTAAATGTTTCATGGCTTTAAAGATATAAGAATTTATTATGAAGAAACCAATTCTGAATAAATACATTGTTCAAGAGACTATTTAAAGTTTGGAGAAATGAAGATTCTTAGATAATTAAATATATGAAGTCGGCAAATCTTAATGTTGTCTGAGTTGATGTCGTTTAATATTGAGTAAACGTTTAAAGTTGTATTACTGTGAATAACTAATGATTATTTTAAAATTGAATATTTGTTAGTTCTTATTGTTAATGGAAGTTCTAAACTTTCTCCAAACAGAATTTTAATAATTATATTCATCGAGTAAAAGATTTTAACTAAAAACATTTTGTTTTTCTTTGATAAAATAATTCCAATTAATCACTGCTTCCGTTATAATTAACATAATTTTATCAGTTAATATGAAAATAGAGATTTTTTAAACTACGTATCTTTTCATAAAAACTTTCAAAATTAGAGTTTTGTGGTTATTTCTTACTACAACTAGTTTCGGAAACAAAAAATAAATCACTTAAATTATAGATTGATAGTTTAAAATAAACGGAATCTTTGCTTGTTATGTTATTTAAAAGATTCACGTAGCATGTAACATGTGAAGTAATTTTTCGAAATTTTTGCCAAACATTACTTAAAAACAAACTGCTGGTATAAAGAGACAATTGTTAGTTGTTTCAGTTATTTTTTAAATGTCAATGTATAACTACTAAGTTAGCAATATAGACTATCACGGCTCTCATATAACTATTTCGTGGTTCATAAAATTCGATGTTTGGGTTTCCACTGTTAGGGCCCGACATAGTTACAAACGTTTGTTTGTAATCTAAAAAGTACTAGAAAGGACTAATTAAAAGTCTTCTAGTTCATTTAAAAGTAATAAGAAGCTGTCCGTCTCTTTCTAGGCAGTTAGCATATAAATATAACATATGTACAAACATAATCTTAATCGAATATTTATTTTTGTGGAATTTTTATTTTATACTGAAAATATTTAATGGTTCCCTCTCCATAACTTTAAGGGTTCTAGACTGTTATTAGACTAGTTATTAGACTAATTATTAGACTGAAATTCTATTATATTTTCACAGATTAATGGTTCAAAAATAATCTAATCAACTCTTGTAACAAATATCACTTTAACATTCATTTTGGCGTATAATATGTCAGTAGCTCTTTCAGTATGGTGTCTATGGTAAAAAAACTCTTTTTTTACTCGCAAATACAACAAATTTAATAGATTTTGTAAAATTCGGTTGAATTATTGAGGTCAGATTATCGTTTTCAGCAATTTTTTTTCACATCTTTTTTTTTCTTTGTTCTCTAAAACCTTTACTTTGACTGTATTAGTAGTCTTGTTAAATGGTGGTAATTATTAATTTCTTTCTCTGCAGTCATTTTGAGTTGTATTTATTAAAACATCTGTCTGATTTGTTATCTGATAATTAAAATAAAATCATAGAATCAATTAAGATCAATTTTATTGAATTAACCGAAAATATTAAAAGTTCAAGAACTGTTTAATATGAAGATATATCAAGAAATTTTCAGATTTATTTCATTGTAGTCATTTTATTGGATTAACTTCATCCATAGATACCATTTTCCACTTGTTTTGGTTAATAACTAAAAAAATATTTCTCTTAGTATTGTAAACTCAAAAGTAAAAGTAAAGAATAAATGTTAAGATATTTAATAAATCATGTAAAGAAAATTATTTAAAATATTAATTATTATTTTATTATTATAAATTTTTATTAAATTTATTACTATTAATTATTAGTAAAACTATCTTTATGAGAAACGAAGTATTACAAGAGCAAGTATTAAACTTTATTAAAATAATATATATATACAATTCCTCACCAAACTTTGGTTTGACTTCTTTCATTTCAGAATCTTTTTGAGCAGTTATCACCTGTTTTGGTTTTGGAGACGATTTAATAACCGTATTTATAAAAACAATATCTTTTCTTATAGCTGGTCTAATTTCAACGTTTGGTTTCTTGACCTTTAGCTTCTTAATTCTTAGTTTTCTGAATTCTGTTTTGCTGCTCTTTGATTTCTGGATTTTTATTATTATCTCCTTAGCCATTTGGAAGGATGAGAAACTACTAAGTGCAGTTACAAATAAGTAGTTTGAATTGATTATTATCTGTAAAAAAATTATCCTAAATATAAAAAGTAATTTAGTGGTATCACATCGGATGTGGAAAAAAAAATTCTTAACAGAATTTGATTTTTCACTATTAATTTTAATACTTCATTCTCAGAATTATTAAAATTTTCAAATTTAAGAAGAAGATGAGAAAACAACAAATTAAGTTGGTATGTTTTCCTTCTTTTATTTAATTTATTTATTCATCTTTAATGTCTTTTCTTCGTTCTCCCATCTATCACTTTAGTATTTATTCACTAGGGTTTATTTTTAGCGATTTTTATTTTTTATTCAATCTTTAATATTGAGTCTATTTCAATTTTAAAACATTCTATTTATACTTCTCAAATATTTGATGATTTCGATCTGTAAAAAGTCTATTATCTTACTTTGGAAAATTTTCAAGAGTATTTTATACTTTAGCATTTAAAAATTGAAATAATAACTTTATATAAAAATTGTTATTAAAACTAATAGAATTGGTTAACTTTAAATCGATTTATTGTTACAAAAATAGATAACGATTTAGATTTTATTACAGATTATGATTAATTTCTGAAAGCTTAATAGATGTTTAACTGAACAGTATTTTTAATATAATAATTATAAATATTATTCATAATAGAAATAGTTACAACTAACAATAATTAATAAACAAACTCTTTGCCTTTAAATTGGTCATAACCTCGCGTTGATAAATAAATAAGCAAATTGAAAAGTAACAACTATTAGTAAACAATTGACTTCAAATATTTTATACTTAATTAAACCTGTGAATTGTCGGTATTTATCGATTAATACAGAAAAATAAACAATGTTTATTGCTGAAAACTAAAAAAAATTGTTAAATCTATATGTTTGATGCTGAAAATTAAGATGAAAAATAAAAGAATCGATTTTCTGGTTTTAAACCTTAGACAATAAAAATCTTTACTTATAATAATACTTACACTTATTAAAAGCAATTTTATCACAAAAATGAACACTTTTTAAAATTATTTTATTCAAACTTTTTTTGAATCAAATATTTGTTTTAGAAATTTTTTTTTATAGATCATATCTAATTAAAGCTTTCTGAAAAATCTAAGAATATCTATTTTTAACATTTATAAAATTAAATTTAAGAAATTATAAATAAAATTCTTTTAAATCTTTAATTTGCAGAAAAAGCTGAACATGATTTACGTACAAGTAAAAATACATATAAAGAAATAAAATCTTATGAAATTTAGAAATATTTTAATACTTTTTTCTCAGACTTTAATCTTGTTTACAAAATTTTTTACATACAATTTTTATTTACTGCAAAATATTGTTTCAGTTTTAAATTAAAAAAAAACGATTTATTTATTTCAATGCAAACAAATACTTTTCTAACCTTTCAATTAAACTGTTAAATACAAGAATTTATTGATACTTGATAATTTAAGTAAGTACATGTAACTAGTTTTGTTCATACTAAAAAATTAAACTGCAATTAAAAGTGAAGTAAGAGGCTTGGATCAACTCTACTAGCGGAAAATTAGAAAGTTGATAAAGATAATTCTAGTTTCTTTCTTCTTAAGTAAAATTCCTAAAACTAAATAAGGTTATACTAATAATGGATCTAAATAAGGAATTTAAAAGGAATTAGAAGAATTTGTGAAAATCAAATAGACGTTTTTTGTGGAAGTGTTCTGCTTTAAATATTTTTTCAATTGTTTTAATGATGCACCGAACAGTTTTTTATGAAGAAGTTTATAATCAAATCTCTTGAACCATAATAAAGTGTATACTATAGATAGATAGAATGAATTTTCTGATTAAATATTGATGTAGTAGATTAACTATTTAATTATTCATTGAATAACACTGAAAATATCAAATTACAATCAATCACAAAAACAAATTATGCATAAAGAAAATAGTCTCAAACACCACAAGACGTTTCCTGAAAATTTCAGTATAATGTACCACTTCCTAACAAAAATGCTTAAACTTACCTTCTACTGAATTTAAAAGAGGTGAACGAGTTTGATGTAGCAGGTTAACATATCGTAATAAATGGGTGTTTGGGAAGAATCTTCCAAATTGTAATCATCATTCATTTGAAAAAATTTGTTATCTTTTTAGGCTGTTAATAAAGCTGTTTAATGATTTGATTTCCACTGACAACGTCATGACAATAAAAGAAGGTCTACGGTCCATGAAGAAGTTAGTATTTTAAACAAGTAGTTTAAAATTAAATTAGAGTAGACAAACTAGTAGACTAAGTAGAAAAGTAGTTTCTTCAAGTAGTAGAAGACAAGAGATAAGGGAAGATAATTAATAAATAATATTACGGTTAACTTATCAATTTGTCTGAGTAAAAGAATATAGAACTACATAGAAAATGTTTGCAATTGTCTTTCATAGGTCTTTAAGGATTCTTCATTCAAAATTAAATGCTCAAGAACTTTACTATTCACACTTAAATGACAAAACTGACTTAAATGGGTTCAATAGTAAAGTGGGTTCAAAAATGTTTGAAAATTACATTTCAGTTTCAAAAGTAATTGAGGTCCAGACATTAGTTTCAAATATAAATCAGATCCATAAGAAAGTTTCAAAGGTAGTTGAGGTTCACATTTTTATTTTTAAAATTAAACTGATTGAAAATGAAATCACTATTACAAGAAAATACAATAAATATAATCTGATAATTCTTTTTTTCCGGTTAAACCGATAATTATTGGAACGTAATAATAAATCTTTACATAAAATGTTTAATTAGGACTGTTAATGAGCTGAAAAAGATATGTAACTCATTTATTAAAAATTTTATTTGTTTAAAAAACAGAATAATCGTCAAAATGTTAAACAGAAATAATTTTTAGTTCGACTTTACTGATTTGTGGCTACAATCTAGTTATCACAGCTAGCTTCTCCAAGATCTTCCTGATTCTATAGTAATAAACCTTCGAGATACAGATCCAATTTCAATTATTTTTTCATTATAATTCTGGACAAAGATGTTATTTAAATACTCACAGAATGAATTACATCTCCAATCCATCATCTGCTCACCATTCTTTATAATATATTAAATAGTAAGGGTCAGTAGCTTATAAAAACTTATGATGATTTAAAATTATTTTGTACGCAAATTAATCGAGATAAATTAATTGGGTTGATTTAAAAATTGAAAGATTTGAAAAAACCTTTTAAATAAGATTTCAATATTTTGTTTAGTAACACTTTGGCTAAGTTTCATTTTAGAAATTTTCACCCATTACATTTGCTCCTAGGTTTTTGAAGTATCAAGTTTGAAATTAGTTTTTTCATTATTATAATTGTTAAAATTTATATATATTATAATTATTATTATCTTAAATATTATTCTACTCTTAAATATATCATTTCTGGTTAAATTAGTTTTTACATCATTTATTTTTGTGATTTTCTAGAAAATATTTTTTTCATCTAAATATATATTTCGATTACTTTTAATTTGAAAACGTTTTTTATTCCATAAAAAATGGTTTTATTATTTTTGATGATTTCATGTTAAGTTGTCTTCAGTCCTATAAGTTTCTGTAATCTTATAATTTTTTTTCATATGTTTTTTAAAAGTTTTTAAATCTTTTCAAAGTTAATTAATTTTAACAATTAACGATACCAATAATTTTAATGATTTAATCATCAAATATATTGGAGCTCACAGTACTGAGCTTGGCTCAAATCTTTTCAATAATTTTAAGTAAATTGAGACTATCAAAATATTTCAATAAAAATGTTCTTTTTGGTTAAAAAAGATTTTATTTCAAATTGCTCAATGCTGTTTTGTTCTTATCCTTATGTTCGTTTGTTCTATATTTTACGTAATATATTCAATCATTTTATTCTTTTCAATTAGGTAATGATTATATTTTAGCATTGGTTGATCTTGTACCTTGATTAATTGTTTGAATTTACAAACAGTTAATTCAGGTACCAGATATTCCATTTGCATTGATCACCAAAAAACTCTTAACTATTTTTATTTCTATGTTTATTCTTACCATTAGTGAAGTTTTCCGGGTCTTAAATACTTGACAAACAATCACAAGCATTTCACTCATTCATATCCATATCTTTTTATGATTGATTTATCGTCCTAGTGAAAAGCTTACAATTTATTGGGAAGTAACTAAAAAAACCGATATAATTTATATAAAAAGTATTGTCTGTTCTTTGTTTTACTTCTTAAATAATATGGTTCTTTGTTCTTAAATTATTTCCATAGTCATATTGCCCTTTCGACTCTCCAGACACCATTTCACATCAAATCTTCTACTAAAATAATCTTCTACTTTAGATGCAAGATCAAGTACTGTGTATTTACTCTTCAGCTAAAATTCTGTCAATTCTTGCAGACTTTAAACTTTCTATCCAAATACAAGTTAAATAAATAGATGCAAGACCAAGTATTTTGTATTTATCTGTCATATAAAAATCATATCTATCAAATCTTCAAAAATTAAATTTTTTAACTAAATACAAGTTGAAACAAAAAGGTATTTCTTCTTTTAAAGTCTTAAGCTAAAACAATATTTTTCCCTATTGGACAACAAAAAATTAGCCTATTTTATTATTCTACACTTTAGTTGTATATTCAATTTATTGATATTCGTTTATTACTAATAAACTATATAAACTTACAGTTAAATTTTACTTTCAGCTTTCCATTTATAGAATAATTTCTTTTATTACTTGTAAGAGCTTTCCCCACCTGCACATTACAGGTTATCATTAATACTTTTTATATTTACAGTTGCAAAACCTATTGAAATCTCACATGTATGAAAATCAGCTATTTGAAGACCATCTGCTACACCTGCTTCAAATATCTCCAAAAATGTTTAAGGTAAGGGCTGCATTGAAGTCATTTTCGTAAGTACTTATGGTTTCTAACTATTGTTCTAAATAGTTTACTCATGGTGGCTACCACTTCAGTGGCGACAGATGTAACTAGATGTAATCATTGAGATGATTGTATTCTCTTCCCATTTCATTTTAATTGTGTATCAGGTATAGGTGAGTATTTTCCGATCTTGCAACTTCTAAAACAGTAGAGCAACTTTATTTTTTTCCAGTTACCTCGTAATCATCTTATGAGAACTCAAAAACTACTTTCACATACTTCTATAAGTCAGTTTTGGTTTCACTGCACAGGTGACATCTGAAGTCTAGTAACTCACTTCGTGCCTGATCATCAGCTACCTTCTTGTTTCCAACTTTAATTGAATCATTGACATTTTTGTCATCCAAAGTTGTGACCAAGACAGTCCTTCAAATCCAAAAGTCAAGGTCAAATTATAGAGCTAAATTCTTTCGACTCCATAATCTGTTTTTGTATTGTCTTTCAGGGTGATGTCGTCAAACCAAACTAGATGACACTACTACGAATGTTTTGAAACATCCCTGATTTCCTGTGATGATTGTTTTGAAACATCCTTGTATACCTGGGATGAGCTTTCAAACAGCCACCACTTTCTTTGTTATGAACGTTTAAACTGATTCCTATCGGGATTTTCTGTAACCAAGGCAATTGGTAACCATCTCGTATCTTATCAAATATATCCCAATCATCTTTCAATTTTAAGGTGTTTTTGTCACTATTGCATGCTTACTGTAGCTGCGCACTCGATTTCGGTTAGGTGTTTTTCGATTGGAGTGTTGGCAGCGAATGCAACTGTTAAGTCTGCCACTCTTGGTAAGCAGGACTGGAGATGCAGTATGAACCGAACGTTTGGTTAAGGCGTCTGATGCGGTGACTTTCATGAGAGACAATAATTTTGGTGGTTTATACAGACAGCAGGACGGTGGGAATGGAAGTTCGAACCCACTAAATAGTTTCTAATTACTCTTCTGCCGAATCAATCAGCCTGAAATTGGATGACGCTCGAACTTCGAGCATAGCCTAACCATGTTGACGGTGTAAGGCTTGGTTTTGACAGATTGTTTGGTGAAAAGGAAGGCTGTGGCGGTCGGTACCGAAGCTTAAGACTTGAGTCTGAATTGAGCGATCGTCGGCGCAGATCTTGGTTGGAGTAGCAAATATTCAAATGAGAACTTTGAAGGCCGAAATGTTGAAGGGTTCCAAGTGAACAGCAGTTGAACATTGGTCAATTGATCCTATAAAATAGTCGAAAAGTGTTCTGAAGTGGGGTTGGTTTTAAGCTGGGCCACAAGTAGGCCGAAAAGGAATCTAGTTAACATTCCCCACCCTTGACAGGAGATAGGTAGTTCCGGTTGAGGAGTGACAAGTGCGGTAAAGCAAACGAACTCGGAGACGTTGATGCCGGCCACGGGAAGAATTCTCTTTTCTCGGTGGGGCGGACAAGCTCTCGAAACGTTTCGCCTGGAGATAAGGAAAAAGGCTCCAACAGTATCATGTCTCTTGTGGTTTCCGGTGCACTCGCGTTAACCCATAAAAATCCAATAGAGATGGTATAATTCTGGTGCAAAGTCTAACCCATATCCGCAGCAGGTCTCCAACGTGAAAAGTCACCGGCCGATAGAATAATGAAGGTATGGGAAGTTAGCAAACTGGATCAGTAACCTTGTGGAAAGGATTGGCTCTAAGGATTGAGCCGATGAGACTATGGTGTGAAGCGCTCTAATGAGTCGTCGTTAGACTCAGCGAAACACTGTGGGGCCCGCCCTGAAGTGTGAACGTTGAAGCGAGATGGTACTATTTCGTCGACCGCTGTAGCTGCGAACTCGATTTCTGCTAGATATTTCGGCCGGCACAGAACAGCTGACTTAAAACTGGTACAGATCTGGAGATGTTTTGGGGATGTTTTGTTCTTAGCTTTATGTTAATTGATATTTGATTTTTTTTTAATTAGGTAATGATTATAATTTAGCATTGGTTAATCTGGATCTTGGATTAATTGTTTGATTTTGCAAACAGTTAATTCAAGAGCCAGATATTCCATTTGCATTGATCATCAATTATTTAAACTAGTTATTTTTATTTATATGTGTGTTTACCAAAAATTCTCACCAGTAGTGAAGTTTCTGCGTCTTAAGTACTTGACAAATAAACAAGCATTTCACTCACGCATATCCACATCTATTTGCTCTTTTTTAATCTATACTGATTTCACTTTTCTTTATTTTGCTAAGTGTCTATTTATGATTGATTTATTTTCCTATTGAAAAGCCTACAACTTATTGGGAAGTAACTAATAAAAGCTGATTTAATCTATATAAAAAGTGTTGCTTGTTCTTTGTTTGACTTCTTAAATAATATGGTTCTTTGTTCTTAAATTATTTCTGTAGCTTTAGAGTAATTAAAGTTAGCTTCTAATGTATTTTTAGGAACTCCTTATAATTGAGCAATTATATTTACATCACGGGCAGCAAAAAATGATCTTCCAGCCAAACAAGTGTTAAATTTAGTTAAATGTGAAGAACCGATCCAAGATACATAGAATTTATTAGCTACTTTTTTCAATCCATAGTTTTTACAGTGAAACTTCAACTAATTTTTAAAAATCATGCTTTATTATGCAGCTATCTTATACCAGCCTAAATATTTCAATAGTTAGGTACTTAAACGGTTGTTTTCTGATCTGAACATGAAATATATTCTAAATAAAAGTATGATTCAAATTGCTACGATTTTCCTTTTTTTAAAGAAGAAATGCTCTTTCTTAATTATTTGTTAATTAGTTGGTAAATAATTTGAAATTATATAACAAACTTCCAATTGAATTTTTATCCATAATTTGTGAGTTTTTGTTTGAAGATTATCTACAGAATATTAAAAAAAAACTAGCTTCAATGTTTTCAGCCTACTGCTTTAGAATACACTAATATTAATTTAAGCGGTTTTTTAAATTTGTCAAAGTTTATGTGTGAGATAGATATATTTATTTTTGTATGTCTAGCTTTCAAGTTATAAATATACAGTATGCCATTTGTTCTAGAAGTGTGTCAGATAAGGTTTCAAAACTTCGTCTAAAAATCAACAATTAACTCTAGTAATTACATTTGCAAACATCAGCCAATAACAAAACAACATTTAGAAATAGTGAAGTCATTAAAAGAATGTTTATTTGCCTCGGGCTTAAAGTTCAGTCGTCAAAAGCGTTAATACTCGTTATTACTCTCGTTAACCATTTTTAAACACTTTTAAAAAATTTTATTCTGAACATAGGCTCTAGCGTGGTACTAAAAGATGATAATATAGTTGGTCATTGATTTTCTTTGATGCACAATATAATGTACAATGGAACAACTACGAGCTGCTTAATTCTCTATTTCAAGTAAAATATTCGAGTGCTGAGTTTGCCACTCTTGGTAAGCAGGACTGGAGTTGAAGTATGAACAAAACGTTTGGTTAAGGTGTCTGATGCGGTAACATTCATGAGAGACACTAAAATTTGTTGGTTTATACAGACAGCAGGACGGTGGCCACGGAAGTTGGAAACCGCTAAGTAGTGTGTAACCTCGAGCATAACCGAAACGTCGTGACAGTATAAGGCTTGGTTTTAGTAGTATGTTCGATGAAAAGGAAGGATTTGGTGGTGGGCACCGAAGCTTTAGACGTGAGTCTGGTGGAGCGATCTTAGGCGCAGATCTAGGTTGAAGTAGCAAATATTCGAATGAGAACTTTGAAGGCCAAAGTGGAGAAGGGTTCAATGTGAACAGCAGTTGAACATGGTTAAGTGAATCTTAAGGTTGAGCCGAAAAGCTATCTAAGATGAGGCTTGGGTGGAATGGGCCACAAGTAAGCTGAAAGGAAATCTGGTTAACTTTCCTGAACTTTAATACCGAGGTAGGTAGTTCCAATTGAAGACTTCCAAGTGCTTTAACGCAAACGAACTCGGAGACGTCCACGCTGGTCCTTGGATGAGTTCTCTTTTCTCGGTTAGGTAGCCTGGAATCGGCTCGCCTAGAGATAGAGACAAAGGCCCCGTAAGCATCACATCTCTTATGGTTTCCGGTGCACTCGCGTTGACCCATGAAAACCCAAGAAAGATGTTGTAGATTTGTTGCAGGATCGAACCCATATCCGCAGCAAGTCTCTAACGTGAAAAGCCACTGGCGATAGAACTATGTAGGACAGGGTAATTGGCATACTGTATCAGTAATTTTGTGAAAACGATCGTTTTTAAAAGCTGAGCCGGTTGGGCTATGGTGTAAAGCGCCCTAAGGAGCCTTTCTTGGACTGAGCGAAGTACTGCAGGGTTTGCCCTATGGTGTGAGCCTGGACCCGTGATGGTACCATTGCGTCAACTGCTGTAGCTGCACACTCGTCTTCGTCTAGGTATTTTAGCTGGTGCAGAACAGCTGACTTGAAACTGGAACAGACCTGGGGATGTTTTTTGGTTATCTTTTTGTTGGTTTTTTGATACTTTACGTAATATTTAATATTTTTTCTAAATTAGGTATTGATTATAATTAAGCATTGGTTGATCTGGATCTTGGATTAATTGTTTGAATTTGCTTACAAACATTTAATTCAAGAACCAGATGTTCATTTGCATTGATATTCAAATAAATCTTAGTTACTTTTATTTATATATTTGTTTAAAAAAGAAATTCTCACCAGTAGTGTGGTATTTCACGTCCTAAGTACTAGACAAATAATCACCAGGATTTATCATGCATATCCATATTTATATGCTTTTGTTTCAACTTATAGTCGTTTTGCTTTTCTTCATTTTAAACTAATCTATTCATAATTGATTTATTAGTGAAGTGAAAAGTTTACGAATTATTACAATGAAAATAAAACAAACAGAAATAATCTATGTAAAAAGTATTGTTTGTTTTCAGTCTGACTTCTTAATTAATCTTTTTTCTTAAAATTTTTCCATAGTTGTTTTTGATAATTGTTTTTTTATCTTTTTTCAACATCTTTTTCACCAGTCTAATGAAGTTCGATGACTCTTATATCTAAACTATAGAATAATTTATTTTATTACTTGTAAGATCTTTACCCAGCTACACATTAAAGCTTATCATTCTAACTCATTATCTTTACAGTTGCAAACCCTATTGAAATCTCACATGTATGAAAATCAGCTAATTGAGGACCATCTGCTACACCTGCTTCAAATATCTCCAAAAATGTTTAAGGTAATGGCAGCATTGAAGTCATTTTCTTAAGTAGCAATTGTTTCTAACTACTTTTCTAAATAGTTTACTCATGGTGGCTACCACTTCAGTGTCGACAGATGTAACTAGATGTAGATCATTGAGATGATTGTATTCTCTTCCCATTTCATTTTAATTGTGTTTCAGTTATAGTTGAGAATTTTCCGATCTTGCAACTTCTAAAACATTAGAGCAACCTTGTTTGTTTCCTGTTACATCATAATCATCTTGTGAGAACTCGAACACACTACCTACACATACTTCCATAGTTCAGTTTTGATTTCAGTGAACAGGTGACATTTGATTTCTTGTAACTCATTCCATGCCTGATCATCAGCTACCTTCTTGTTTCCTATTGTAATTGAATCATCTGTTATTGATTTTTTTCAGCCAAGTTCTTCACCAAACCAGTTGTTTGATTCCGAAAGTTAAGTTCATCTTGTAAACCTGATTTCTTTCAATTCCAACATCTGCTTTTGTATTGTCTTTCAGCGTGATGTTTTTCAGATTTGAAGGTGGCATATCGGACATGTGGTGACCTCAGAGGTTTGTGGCTTCTATCAGTCACCTCTATGACCTGTCTTGAAACACAGACAACCAGTCTAACACGTCTGCAAAGTGCTGGGTGGTATGTAACTGGGGACGTCGAGGCGGGCCACGGGAAGAATTTTCTTCTCGTAGGGCGGCCAAGTCAGCCCTGGAATCGGTTCGCCCAGAGATAGATACAAAGGCCCCATGAACACCACGGCTTTTGTGGCGTCTGGTGCGATGGTATCGACCTATGAAAATCCGAGAGAGATGTTAGTATTCTGGTTAAAGATCTAACCCATATCCACAGCAGGTCTCCAACGTGAAAAGCCACCAGTCCGATAGACCAATCAAGGTCAGGGTACTCGGCAAACTGGATAAGCAACTTTGGGAAAAGTATTGGCTCTAAGGGCTGAGCTATGGTGTGAAGCGCTCTAAGGAGCCATCGTGGGACTGATCGAAGTACTGTGGGATTCACCCTGGGTGTGAGCTTGGACCGGCGATGGTACAATCGCATCGACCGCTGTAGCTGCGCACTCGATTTCGGTTAGGTGTTTTGGTCGTCGCAGAAAAGCTGACTTAGAACTGGTACGGAACTGGCGATGTTTTTTTTTATCTTTTTGTTGGTTTGTTCTATACTTTACGTAATATTTAGTATTTGATTTTTTTAAATTAGGTAATGTTTATAATTTAGCATTGGTTAATCTGGATCTTGGATTAATTGTTTGAATTTGCAAACAGTTAATTCAAGAACCAGATATTCCATTTGCATTGATCTTCGATTAATCTTAGTTACTTTTATTTAAATGGTTGTTCAACAGAGAAGTTCACAACATTAGTGAGGTTTTCTGCGTCTTAAGTACTAGACAAATAATCACCAGCAGTTTACTCAAGCATATCCATATCTACTTGCTATTATTTCAACCTACAGTCATTTTCTTACTTTATCTTATACTATTTATTTAGGATTAATTTATTGGCGTGTTGAAATGCTTACAGTTTATATTTATAGATGGTTTGGTCAAAAAATTTACTTTGAAATGTAAAGTAAATTTACAATTGTCAAGTTTTATGTTTTTAATCTAAAACTTCAAAGTAAAAAGAATAATAAACTAATTTTCTATGAAAAGTTTAATAAAAAATAATAAAACTTATAAGTTAAAAAAAAACACTTTGAATCGTGTAAAGTATTTATTTTACTTTTATTACAGTATGCATTTTATAGAAAGTTTTTTTTTAATACATATTAATTAAAAAAGTAGCATATCAGAATTTTAAAATTTACGCTTTTGCAAAGTTTTCAGACTGTTAAACTCTGAAGTATAAGCGTTGAATTTTTATTCAAATGTTCTCAGTAAAAAGCGTTTTATCCACATATTTTTGGACTATAAATTTTTGAATTTTTGGTATGAAATAAATTGATTAATTTATAACATATAATGTTTATAGTGATCCAATTGTAAATGGTCTGAGATAAAATTACTGTTAACTACTAAGTACCAAGAAATGGTTTTGTTGTTTAGGTAAAAGCCAAGTAGTATGTCATTAGAGCCTGAAGACTTATACATAGATGGATCAAATCATTGGTCGGTCGTAAACTTGAATTGTCTCGATTGAAGCCATAAGTAAATTCAATCGAAATGAGATTATAAGGATACTGATTGATTATTTAAAAAAATGTATCGTCCCTAAGGACCCCTTAATTTACAGAATCAATGTGTAATTTCATTGGTATAAATATTGAACATAAAAGAGCCAATAGTGCTGCATTGAGAATTAAAACTTACAGGAAATTTATTTATTGGGACTTGTTGTTGTCTATCTTTAAAAAAATGCTCATTTTAAAAGAAAAAAAGTACGGTAGTTATTAGATTAGGTTGTAAATTAATGATTTCTTATTAAAAAGAAGATAGGAAACTGCGTCAGAACTTTCGTAGATGTCTATTTAGATTATTTAGGTATTCAGTTTGTTTGCTGAGAAACATAGCCACGCTTACACAAAGAACAAAAGCTGCTCATTATTCGATTTGTATCGATGAAACCTAAATTGAAACTTAAAATGAGAATTATTATGGAGATAATGAGACTTAAATTAGCTTAAAATTTTTATGATAAATATTATTTAATCAAAAATTCCATAAATCTTACTACCAGAAGTCTATATTGTCTATAATTGTCTATATTTTCATGCCGTTTGTCCATATCTGTGGTATTACCATACCTACTTACATACCAATCGAGTGGTTCTAGTTTCAATCTTAGGTGGACACAAATTAATGATATAGAAAAATTCATAAAAATCCTGGCAGAAGTGCCTTGTAAGTAAAATAACAGGACTTGTAGAAGATTCAAAGCTCCAAATTTATTTCCGGTGTTAGAGTTCTGTAGTCAGATCACCACCATACTCAGTATCGTTCGGTTAGCTCTTACGAAGGTAGCTAAGGGCAGCTTCATCAATCTATCTGTTTCGCTGCATAACCTGGCTGGCATGGAAAGTGGAACCCTGCTGGATGGCCAACAACCAAATATTCGTAACTTCTTCGCTGGCACGTATATGTTACTCATATATATTTGCAGTCGAAGTGGGCCAAAAAATTCTTTCTTTCGTTTTATGTACTGGGACAAATATGTATCAATTCTATTAAAATTGTTAATAAAGAGTGAATGATAATTTTACAATTTAAAATTAAATTGAATTTTTTGTTCACTATTATCTGAATGGCCTTTTAAGCAAAAGTTATTTTCAAAATTCCTGAAAATCAAATTTTGCTGGGTCCATATTCATATTTCAAGACTTTTCTTCTGAAGCCTGAATTGCAAATTTAATATTTAAGATATTACTTTCAAAGTTCATGGCAAAGTTTTATATATTTCATCATATTTGCTAATCTTTGTAATTTTGTTTAAAACTGTGAACATATTTTTCCTATTTATTAATTGATTATTTACTGACATTTTTACTTTATGCTTCTATCAAAACAACTATTATTAAAAATCAAATAAATGATAAGTACAAGATATTTATAAACTTTATTTCAGAAGAGTTTATAACTTTGTTTTGGGTATATTCTAAATCTTTTTCTCTCATTTTGGCTTAAATAAATTTATATGAAAATTTACATGCTTTATTAGTATATAATAATTTTTAATTAATTTTTTCTATAATTCCACAAAGTTTTTTAAGTAAATATATAATAGGAATAGATGATTAAATTTTTTGATTAAATCAATAGAAGGATTATATATTATAAATTATATTTTTATGTTTACATTTTTTTGAAAATACCTCTCACAAACTATGGTTTTTTATAGTTTCAAAAAAATATATATTTTTAATTATATCTAAATACATATTTATATTTAAATTTTGTTTTTGTGATATTATATAATTTTTATTAAAAACTTTAATTTACTGTTTTAAATAAATTGTTTGTTTGTATAAACCAATAAAACTATATGAAGTTCTCTCTTACATAAAATTTTCTGTTATCACTTTTTAAATTTTTATATTCAGACTTTAGTAAAATTGAAAATAATTCTATATTATACTTCTAAAAAATTGTATACAGTTTATAATTGCTTATAGTTAATTATACATAAGTTATTATATAAAAATTTATACATATAAAGCTTTGTAAATTTAATATTTACCTAAAATTTATAATTTTTTATTTTATTTTTTCTAAGTTACATTTTAAATCTACTAGATGTTGTTGGGATTATTAATTTATAGAATCAAATCAAAGGAGAAACTGATTATTTATTGTATCTAAATCATTTTTCTTTAATTTTATTGCAGAAACAAATTTAAAAAAATTATTTTTAAAACATTTTTTTCAAATGAAATCAACCTATTATTATGAAGTTAATAGTTCAATTTGAAAATAAAGAATTAAGATACGAATCGCAGGCTGGAAGTAAAGTAAAAGATTTAAAAAAAAAGGTTCAAGCAGACACAGGTCATCCCGTGTTAGATCAAACATTCTATTTTCAAGGGAAAATTTTAAGAAATAATGACACACTCTACTCGTGTCGTTTGTCTGATGGCTATAAACTAATCCTCAAAGTCAGATCAAAAAATGTAATTAAGAATATTGATAAACCAGAATTAAAACCTATCATCAAAACTGTAGAGGAAGTAGAAGAAAACATGTTTTCTTTTATACAAAATGAAGAAGTTTTGGCGATTTCACCTATTTCAGGGGCTTTGGAGCAAGGAACATTTATTAAATATGAAAATAGTGATCATGAGAAGGAACATGGAAACTTACCATCTAAATTTGGTTGGATAAACTTTACAGAGACGGCTATGGAAAGTAAAATTATTCAGGATGATATTTATAAGAAAGCGATAAAATATTTGACCCATCAAGATATGAAAATTGGACAGGAATTTTTTCTATCATGTAAACTATTTTCAGGGTATCCAACAGAAAAAATTTATCGAGCTGAATTACTTAATAAGATTGGAGAAGGTAGTGAGCTTAAACTGATTATTAAGTTTAAGCTTTTTGGAACAACAACAATGACGAACTGTCAAGTAGATGGGTTAGTTGGACCATTTTTTCAAACAGATAAATCAGATGACTTGCGAATAGATATGTATGAAGATTCAGACTTGATGAAGGAAAAATATTTGTCATTTCTTGTAACTGTCACATCATGTGAAAAATGTAATGACATTCCAGGGTTTTGCAAATCCTGTGGCTGCCAAGTATGTAGTTCAAATATGGACGAAGATAAATTAATTTGCTGTGATGAATGCCAAGAATTCTATCATTTATATTGTTTGGAACCCCAACTTGTTAGAGTTCCTGATGATGATTGGTATTGCTACAGGTGTAAAAATGATCATGACCATTTTTGTAAGCTTAGTAAGGTTTCAAAATCTATTAAAAAAACTAGAGGATACAAGACTGAAAGGAAGTTTGGAGGTGGATCTTCGACTGCAAAGGTTGAAAAGTGCAGATTAGTTGGGCCATTACACGCAGGAAAAATTCCAGGTATCTTGTGTGGACATTCTTGGCCTTCAAGAAACGACGTTTCATCATCTGGTGTTCACCGTCCTCCTATTGCTGGCATACAAGGGAATATAAAAGGATCTTTCTCTATTTGTATTTCTGATGGGTATGAAGATGATGAGGACAACGGATATAATTTTGTATACTCTGGATCAGGGGGAAGAGATCTACAAGATGGAAAAAAACGCACTAACGTACAATCAAAAGACCAAAAATTGACTTTAAGAAACTTAGCTCTGGCGAAAACAATGTATGGTTGCAAAGTAGATACGGAGAATGGAGAAAAAACAGATAATTATAAGCTTTCATCGCCAGTGCGTGTAGTTAGAAGTTATAAGACCCATCCAAAATATGCTCCAAAACAAGGATTTCGTTATGATGGCTTATACAAGCTGTCTGAGTACTATAAAGAAATTGGGAAATCAGGTCTTATTATTTGGAAGTACAAGTTTATTCGTGATGATGAAGAGCCAGCACCTTGGACCTTAGAGGGAATAAAGTACATAGAGGAAAATGGACTTAATTATACAATAAAAGAGGGAAAAGTAATTTACGGTAAAAGTAAACCTTATTTTTTACCCCTCGAAATAAAAAGTGCAATTTTGGAGGATGAACCAAATGCCAAGCCTTGGAGTTCGGTTCTTACAGCGGCTAATGATGGGATAAAAGCTTTCTATAGATCATTTCTTGAAGAGTTTTCATGTCCCATATGTAGTGATCTTATAAAACATCCAGTGACAACAAGCTGTAAACATAGTTTTTGTGTAGCATGTCTCGAAAAGTCGATCAAAGCATGTGACAACTATTTATTCTGTTGTCCAAACTGTCGAGGAAACATAGACGGAACTTTACCGCCTATAAACAAAAAGCTGTCAGCAATTTTTGGTCTTTTGTTAAACCCATAGAACAACGCCAGTTTTTCACAACTGTTTTTACCCTTTTTCTGATTTTCTAATAAGTTTTGTTAAAATTTACTGCTGTTCTTAGTAAAATAAGTGTTAGTTTGATTTTGTATTAATAATCACCGACTCGCTGTTATAACTTCATTGCTTTTTATGAACCAACTTTATAGTGTGAAATTAGAGCTGTTTTTAGTGACACATTTTTCGAATTATTTTCATATCTTCATTTTAAGTAAGTATGCTATCAAGTATTTATAAGGGTAAATTTTTGATGATTTTCTGCGTAATGAAATAAATTTTGTATTTAAGCAAACCATAAAAATTTTTGACTGTTTCTTAGCTTCAAAGCTCCTAATCAAGTAAAAGTTTAGAAAAAAATCAGTAACAAGTTTATTTAATAGCAACATCATGAAATGGTCATAAATGGTGCCAATAATTTAACAGCTTTTTACAAAAACAGTTATAGAATTGATTAATAATTATTTGAGAACATGACAACAAACGATAGCCTAGCAAAACAATATGAATATATTACTTAAGCAGTAGGCATCAGAAAGAGTTAATACTTTGTTGATACTGTTTAACAAAATAGTTTCAAGATTAAGAGGCAATTTGACTTGTAACATTTACTTAGCAGGGTTACTTACTACTTTTTAGACTTTTTAGACTTAGAAGACAACAGAAAAATAAAAGAAGTTTCATTTTTATTCATAACATCCCTTCACATAGTGAAACAGAACTTTAATAAATATATAATTACAAATTTACAGAGTGTTTATTACCAATTTACATACAAGCACTATTCACAAAGTGAATCATAGAATCTATCAAAGCGAATTTAAGTTTATAAAAATCATTTAAGTTTGATAAACTGATTAGTTAGTTTATACGATATAATAACAATGAAACACTAAAGAATTTTAACAGTAAACGGGTCATTAATTTTTGTAAAACAAAGATGCAAATAATTTATTGGTGAGCAAATGCGCCTAATTTCATGGTGCTTACCGTACTGGGTAAGCTTATGAGAATTGGCAAAATTATTGAGATAGATAATTACTTTATGAAAATCCATTTTCAAAGACTCCCTTGTCAGTTTTTCACGGTGGCATGAAACAAGAAGTAAGTGACCATAGTAACTAAATGTATTACTATTCTCTAGTTTAATATCATCATCCTTAAATGATTGCTTCCATTCCTTGATGGCGTTCATTACATAAGAATTATTTAATAATTCTTGTAAGTTTCCTTTAATAAACATAAATTCTGGGTCTTTTATCAGACCAATCCCGACTTTTATAGCCATTGATATGGCGATGTTTTCTTGAGCTGTAATTATCACATGTTTGTTTACACTATGTTTCTTTAAACCAGGATTCACAGATCCACTGTATTCTCCTATTTGTGAAACATTTTCTATTGTTGAGGTCGGTTTTATGTGTTTTTCTGAATCAGAAGAGTTTTTATCATCTTGGTTTCCACGAGAATTTTGTTGATCAATTGCTATGTTTGTTGATGAAGTTTCGTTTTCTTGAGGTTCTTTAGTTTGTTTTTCCATGGTCTGTTTTGATAGTGAATTTTGATTTTTCTTATTGAAACTTGTAGTTAGCGGTTGTCTACTAACAGATTTATTGCCCTCACTTTCTTTGGTTCTGGTGACAGTTTTTGAAACACATCTGTTCTTTTTGTGTGGTCGCTGCTTAGAAGCTTTTTTAAGGGATGCAGAAAGAATTTTAGCTTCGTTTAACAGTAGATTGTAGACCTCCTTGTCGACCCCTTTAACAGGGTTGACTTTAACTACTCTTTTGATATTCTTCTCATCCGTTTCTTCATTTGAACCGCCATGTCTACTAAACTCAGTTTCTATATCTTTGTCACCTTCTTGATTGAAAGTAACATTTTTTCCTTTATTGCTACTGGCATCTTCAAAAGTATCTCGTGCATCATTCTCTTTACACAAAAAATTTACATCACTTTTTCTTCCATTATTTTCAACTTTGTTATTCACCATACTAATCTTAGGACTCTCAAGCTCGTCATTGCTAGAGTCTTGATCAACAAAATAGTATTCAGATTCATCAACAATTTTGTTTTTTGAGCTCTCTTTATCTTTTTGAAAATTTTTAACCTTCTCTCCCTCATCATCAACAGTCTCAATTATTCTTAGACTTTCGCCTATTCTGGTTGAGTTTCCAGTACCATTGATGTTTGAACACACATTATCTTCTGCAATATTACCATCTTGTTTAATTTTGTCATTATGTTGGGCTGTTTTCATGAGCTCTTCAAGATTTTGACGGATTTCATCTGGAAAGTTGTTTAAAATACATGGATCAAACTCACACAAATCCTGTAGGCTGTAACTTTTGGTGACTTGGAATTGGTTTATATGAGGTTCACGTAAATTGGCCATACTTAATATATAAATGTCTTTCTGAAAAATATTACTAATATTAAAAATATTTCAATGTGAAGAAAACTATATTGATTTTTTATAATTTTAGATTTTTTCATAAACTATAAACAAAATTAAATTTAATTAAGAAGCTGCAATTCGAAACAGTGTATTAATGTTTAACTATTTTAATGGAAAATGAATTTTGTGATTATTATAACTATATAAATATAATAACGCATGATTATAAACAAACGCAATATTTAAATTTTGAATAAATGCTAATATTTTTTAATAGCAAAAAATAATCAAATATCAAAAAAAAGTTTATTATAATATTTTCAAGGAAAAGTAAAATTTTTCCAAAGTTGTACTAGAAATGTTAGGCATACAAAATAATAATAAATCATAATAATAATAATATAGCAAAAACCCTTCAAGAAAATATTTATACAAATGGAACAAAAAAAGAGAATCCTCTTAATATAAATCCAACCATTTTTAATAGGAAGGTATTTTTCTAAAAAACAAATCAAACTTTCAGATTAAGAAAAATTATTTTTAGAGTACTTGGTTAATGTTTAAAGTGTATTACTTTAAAATACTTTGATAGAACAAAATTCCTATTAGGGGTTCCTATAAATAAATTATTTGTGACCTATTAATTAGATGACTAATGTGATAAATAATTAACTTTATCTATTATTATTGGATTTATAAGTTAAATACAAAAAAATAAACTTGACAAGAATTTTTTTTTTAATTAATATAAAGTTTTTTTTTGTCTAGAGAAAATTTTTAATCATTTAAAAATTATATTTTGTATGCTAGAAAAGAACATGGCATTAAAAGGGAGAAAACATACAATTTATGAATGATTAAATCATACATTAAATAAGTATAAAATAACAATTTTGTTTAGTTATTTGTGAATATTTCACAAAACAATGAATAGGAATAGATACAACATATAATTATATATGTAAAATATGTGAAAAAATACAGATTTTTTCTATAAAAATTAACTAAAAGAAAATAAAAGCAATAAGTATATATATATAACAATAGTAAAATGCTACATTTTTATGATTACAATTATTTTTTATTACTGGTTGATTATTTTATACCTTATTCATAACTTTGACAGGTAGTATTATTTAATTGAATAACCTAACTTGAAACTTTATATAATTATAATAAAAAATTGTCGAATACAAATTCATAATAGATGAAGATAATAGGTTAGTGAATAAAAAATAATAAAGAGTTAATGTAGTTTTATATTTGAAAAAAGATTTTTGCACTAAAAAATGCCTTCTTTAAAAATGCCGTCTTTAAAAAATCCCCAAAATGAACTCTACTTTTTACTGACTAAACAAAAATAGTTTAATTTTTGGTATTCGTTATTCTAAAATAAATGATTTTAATGTTTTCTCAATTTTTTCACAAAAATAATAATGAGAATATACTAAATTATTAGAAATTTATAGAATAAACTGTTATGTATACAATTGAAAGGATTTTTTTTAAATTTATCATTGTAAAAGTAAATTTATAAATAATTAAGTAACTTATAAAGTGATTGAACATTAATAATTTCAATTGTAAAATCAAAAGATAAATTGTTTTTATTTGGTTACTATAAAAAATTTGAAAATTAATGTTAATTTTGTGTTTCTTCATTTAAGTATAGTTGATTTTGAACTTAGGTGAAATAAAGAGCTATTTATATTAAACAAATATTCTAAAGTAAGTTGGTAATATGCTGATAAAAATATTATAAAAATGTACACATTAAAAGACAATAAAAGCTATTTAATGAAAATATTTTTTTATATTAAACATTACAATTTAAAAACTGTTAGCTTTTCGTCATGTCAATCAATCGTCATAAGTTAAAAGTTATGAAATGTTTAAAATTTGCAGCTTCAAATTATTAATTTTCAGTATAAGGAATTATTAATAATCAGTTTTAAGTCTATTTTTTAAGTCTTAAAAACTAAGTTTCTATTTTGCTATACACTGTTCTTATTGTGTTAAGAAGCTTTGTAAAGTTGCTCTTGGGTTGTATAGTCATGGTAATGCAGTGAGCGATAATTCAAATAAGATGGTTGGATATTTAGAAACTCTAATTTAATTTGTTTATCTGAGTTACATTTATGCTAGATTTACTTATAGAGTTCAAAACCTGGATTTTTATATAAATTCTATATTTATAGAAAAAGTGAGCTTTAAAATAAAATCGTATTTTTTGCAAAAAACGTTTGAAATAAAACATTAAAGTAGAAAAAGAATAAAATTTTAATAATATTATTTATTATGTTTATAAAATCGTTTTTGTCTTGTATTTTTTAGTTAAAAGCTTTTGAATAGCGCACAGAAAAAGGCAAAACTATTCTAGCTACAAATCCTACCCTACTTTTTGTGATAAAGCATATGTTCTCATAATAAATGACAATAATTATATTAAAATAGGGAATGTAAATTAAACTTCACCAAATAAAAGTTATTATTTATCTAATTATAATGATTTTTATACAGTTATAAGCAAATTTTTCTTACTGAATAGAACAACCAATGGTAGTTTTTAATTTAGTTCTTAACATTTTCAAAGGTTGTGCTATTTACTGAAATTTTATTTTCACTAATATTGGGCAATTATTTTGAATTTGTTCTTAAATAATTTATCTGTATCAAGTTCCTGCATTTAAACTTATTCACAAACTTTGATCATAACTTGATTTTTTAATAACTGTTATTTTATTAAGGTGGTGATAATGAGGTCATTGGAAGCAGAATAATTTATGATTAATGATCATATATATAAAAGTTGATATTCAAAATCACTTGCATGCAGAAAAACGATAAGTAAAAACAAAAAGTAATTCTTGTTTACCGATTTCTAATGTAGATTTTCATGATGATTCCCGCCTAATTAACAACTTATTGTATCCTTGTACTTTGTTGAAGGTTAAAAATTCTTTGATGAATGTCTTGTAGTAAATTACACAAGTTAGATGTTGATTGATTTTAATTTTTCATTAAATATTGCAGCTGCAGTAAATAAACATTTTTTTATCTTTACTACTATTTTAGAATGTTCTTATTCTTTTTTTATTTATAACTTTACCAGCGTTCATCGTTTATGTAATTTTATCATAAAGTTGTTATTTTATTTAAAAGTTCCTGTTCTCTTAACTATCATTCAGTTGATCTCTTTTTATTAAAATAATCGCAACCTCTTACTTCAATGTGGCTATCTTTCACTCGACGCTTCTCTTTCTTTCTCTTACTTCATATCTCACTCCGGAAGTTTCAACGGAGGTTTATTATGTCTATAAACATCTTTTTCATATCGGCTTTATTTTTTATCATATCATATGTAAGATTAAAGCATCGATAAGTCAATCTTACCAAAAAATAGTTTTCAGGTAAAATATTTCCTCCAACAAACTGAAACAATAATTCTGCGCAGTTTATTTCTAAATAAGAAATCAAGATTTTATCAATTTTTCAAATATATTGAAATATTATACTCTTATTTGATATTAGCCACATCATTTGTCTTTAAAGTAAATTTCTTCAACTGTTCGAGAAGACTCTAAAACTAATAAAAGAATCTTTATTTTTTTTCACTTATTATTCTATATTTGTTTTCTTTATCAGTTCTGTGAATACTTTTTCGAAGTTCAAAGTTTAATTTTTAACTTTTTTGAAAGTTTGTTGCTGAACATTAAAATTGAAAATAATTGAACACTCTAGCTAGCGCTTTTTAATAAGTTTAACAAATGAGTGTTTATAATAAAACAAGACTGTTTGTAAAACTATAGTTTACAGCATTATTTTTAACTTTAAATATTAGAACAAAATTTGAATGAACAATATTTAAGCGAGGTCTTCGATAATGTTTTTATATAAGTAAAGGTTTCTATAAAATGAGTTAAGAACCCTTCGACTTTTTTCTGTTTCTTTTTAAGTAAGATTATTTGTTATGACCTAGATGTCATCTTATAAACGTTAAAATCCCGAGTTATAATCTTTTGAAATTCAAATATTGTTTGTAGCTATTTAAAAGCAACCTTATACAAGTTTGTAAATGGGTGAACAACAATACAATTTTTGTAAAAAATTCACTCACATTATTTTTGTGAGAAATTTATTTGGTTTAACCGAATAATATAACCAAACGTACTTAAAACGCTTATGTCAGTTTACGTTTAAGTATAAGCACAACAAATTAAAAAATTTCTTAGTTTTATAAGGTAACAACTAATCCTAAGAAAAAAACAAAAAAAAAACATTTTTTTGTAATTAAGAAGTCATGCATCCGAAACTGACTTTAGGAACCAAACACCATTTTAATATGGTTGTCTAAAATCTCATTGGGGTCTTCTTTCAGTGATTCAAGTAATAAATGTTGAAACCTTATTATTTGAGCTTCTTGCACTGCAAGAAGCTTCAGTGAGAGAACTTTCGAAAACTTTTCTGGATGGTCGTTTGCCAGTTTTTTTTCTTTACTGTTATAAGAGTTTATAATTTAATTAATTAAGAAGTTAACAAATAAATTAACAATGCAAAAAGTCCTCTTTCGGTCTTAAAAGTCCCGATATAAAAAAAATCTAAAGCTATAAGAAAAAATTTGCTTAAAAATATCTCACCTTTTAAAAACAGCTTGTGGTAATTCAGCATGCTTCTGAATTATTAAATCTTGTTGATTATCTAATAAAGGTATTCAAAGAATTATATTTTAATTATTATCTTTATAAAATGAATAACCTTTAAACTAGCGATGACTAATTTGTTATTACAAGCTGCGATTATTTACGCCGTAATTTAGGTGCTTACTGTTTTAATTCAATTTTAGTTTTATTTTCCTAATTTCAAGCCAATAATGTGCAGATTACTTACAAACTATTATAAAATTAAGTAAAGTTTTTTTCAAATTTCTGTCAGAAAGGTAGCAAAATTCATTTTACTTACGAATATAAAGAAAAAACATAGCTATTAAAAGAGAAAAACTATGTAAGAACTACCTTCAATCTTTAACAAATTAAGTTTCTCAGAGCAGTTTTCAAATTGAGCCGCAACAAAGAATTCATGATTGCTTGTACTTTGTAATTCATCTTCACTATCCACGTCAGTGAGTTTCTTCAAAAATTAAAATTGTTTACTATATTTTCTCTATTTTATTGAATAGAGAGTATAATCAAATCAGTCAAAAATTTCAGAAATCAAATCTTATTATATCAATCAATGAGTGTACTTTATTTATGTCAAAGTTTAAATTAAAAACATATGGACACTTTTATTTGTTATTTTATTTCCATTATTTCTTAGAAATCTGTGGCAAGTTTTCTCAGAAAAGTTTATTTAAAAAATCAGCCTAACCACGTTCTTACGATTTCTTGATACAAATTATAACTAGTATAATTAAACTTTTAATTTAAGTTTCAGAAGAACTTCAAAAGTTTTAAATGTATTAAAGCTGTAACACCCTCTTTTTCTGACATAATGATTCTTAGGATTTCCATTTAAAATCAAGGACTTAGTAAATTCTACTCCTATTTGTTTATTTATCAATTTATTATAATAAATGCGAAAGAGAGTACCTGAAGAGAGGCCCTCGCTAACACAAGTTCTCACAAATAACATCTCTAAGTCAAAAATATAGAACATATATGTAGAATTATACAGTAAAAGAAATATGTTTAGCATTTTTATTCAAAATTCAATCACCTTGTAATTTGCTTTCGACTCATCATTGTTACTTTGCTCATATGCTATGTCGTTATAAGTTCTAAAATTTGAAAAATTTCACTTTTTAATTCTTACATTAAACCATAAAACTTAATTCCAATATGGTAAAAATAAGTTTTTAACTTAAAGCGATATCTTCAAAAGCTTTTAATTTCAATATAATTAAAAAAATTTAAATGAAAGAAATGTTTATTGTCCTACAAGCTAGTTTAGGAAATGTTATCGTAACTCATACCTATTACAATATTTTTTGAAAGCTTGTCTAAGAAGTTGTAAAGCTTTTGTGCTATTTTAAATAACTTACATGAAATTATCATTCAAATTAGCAGATACTCCTCCTGAATTTTTACTAAGTTTCGGAGATTTCTTCGGTGTGACCTTTTTTAAAGCGCTGTTTTTTATTTCCATAATTACTTTTAGATGAATTTTAATCAACACTGAAAAAATATATGGTTAATTAGGTTATATAGTCTCATAAAGAAAAGGTTTTTCTTTAAAAATTATAAAATAATTAAAAATTACTAAATATAACCAATATACATGAGCCTACAGTTTTGCAATTTAAAAATAAATCAATTCTGTGCTATTTGGAGAACAGAAACTTTTTTCTTACCAAAAAAGTGTTCTTTTACCGCTAAACTTGATTTAAGCTTTTATAGTTTTTCAAAAATTTATACTAATCTACGTTTATCATACACAAAAGTAAGTTAGTTTAAAATGAAATATGTAAATTAATATAACAGACTATTAACTTTAATTTTAAACTAAACTTATAACTAAGTTTGTACGAATAAATTATTTGATACTAGATAATACAATTTTAAAGCTATAATTAAAATTCTGCTTTAAGAATTATAAATTATATTTTAGAAGACTAACCTTTAAAAAACTGTAAAAAAAATTTTTTTCACACAAAACGAATTACTTCAGCTGTGTTTTGTTTACAATTTAATGTTTTTCTTAACCGTTTTATACGATTTAGTTATTTATTTACCATTTCAGGAGACTAAAACAGCACATGGAACTTTATAAAATTACAACATATTTTAAACAAATGGTTATTTAATCAGCTTTTGTATAAACGTTTCATGCAACTTCATTCAAAAAAGTTTTTTAAAGTTTTGTAAAGATTTTTATCTGATCAAATCGGAATTACATTATACCAGTGACGACAGTTAATTGTTAAATAAGAGCTGAAACCATGTTTATTTCATTATTATTTTTCTTTTGAATAGATTAATGTCGTTGCTTATTTTTAGTTTACCATGAATACTTACCATCAAGCCTTTTTTTGTTAATATTAACTTTTATTACTTCCATAAAAGCACTTATTTTGTAAATAAAGTAAACAAACCCTAAAGGTAATTTCTAATTTATCTGATAACCCTCTGGATTAAATCAATTAAAACTAATTGGTTATAAAAATATAAAATAAAGAACTAAGTAACACAAAAATGTAGCTAGTAAAAAAATTTGATTATTTCTCTGTTTTCAAACTTCAATTTTTATTTCCTAATATTTATTTTAGTATCTATCTGTAACTCGATTAATTAGAATATTAGAATAAACTTCAAATAATCAAATTAAAGCTATTTTACAATAATTTGCAAAAAATGATAAAAAATTATCCCAAGCACTACTAACTAGTACCTCACAGAAAAAGTTATTAACTTCTCAAGCATTTGTTAAATCTCTTAATCATGTTTGAGTATAATTTTATCAGATAGTATTAAGTATTACCCTGAGGCAATTGTCTGAAAATATGAAAAAAATAATGTTTTTTTGAAAAAACCATAAGTGAATTTATCAAGAAAAAGTTCATATGCGTTATGTTATATTAATTTTTTTCAAACAAAATGAGAAAATTATCAGATTATTGCGGAATAAAAAAAACTATTTAAAAAGTTATGGTTTTTACTCATAAAATGAATTTGCAAAAACTGCATTCATTAAGTAAGTGATAAATAATTTTCTTTTCAACAAGCCGCGAGTTTTTGTCCTATATTTATATAAAAGTTAAATAATGCCTGCTTATGTTTAAGCAGTGGAGATTTACAAACATTTTTAGAATTTGGTTTCTAAATTACAAAATTCAAGTTTTTATGATGAAAATTAGGAAAGTTAATGAAAACTATTAAAGAATTTTTAGACTGGATTTGTTGGCGCTATATGAAATTTATGTTGCGTCTTTTTTATGTTCTAGCAAAAATAACATATGAACTTTGCTAATATTTTTTTTGTTTTGTAATAAAGATAAATTTTAATAAGAATTTGATACTCTTTCTTTTAAAAGATTGTCTTTTAAAAACACAACTTGACTGTAAATGTACCACACATTTCTCAACCGTGGCAAACTATCATACATTTTGAAACATTGGCTTCCCAACAAACTGGTCGATAAGCTTAAACTATTTTTCTCTTGATAGGTCCTTTTTTGATAGAATATTAATGGCTTCTAAGTAATTATAAAAACGAATTCTGATTTTATTGAATTATATTTACTTAAGAACTAATAATATTTAGATTGAAATAACTTAGAATAACTTAGATCTAAACTTCTCTTCAGATTTGAAGTCGAGTGTCGAGTAAATAATAAGTTAATTTTCAATAACACAGCTAACTACCAGGCCTCTGATTCCAAATACACTTACAAACTACACCTTTATTCGTATCTACATTTATACTTAAGCTTCATAGATCATACTTCGCTTAAAGGTAATTGTCACTGAAGGAAAAAAGATCAAAAACTGAATTACCAATATTAAGCTTTAAGTGTTTGTAAAAATGGAAAACAGAAACTTTTTTGTTGTTTTTCTCCAAATTTTATTTTTAAGTTAGAAACTGATTTTAAAAAACTTCGGATTTGATTCTGAATTAAGTTACTGGTTGTTGAAATAACTTCCTTTCGACATTTCAGATGTCAATCTTTCACTTTACAAGCTGCTCTTCTAAGTGAAATTTAAAAAAAAAAACAATAAATGATCTGGATGATATGAAATCTGTTACTGTCAAGCTACATTCACTTCTAAGAAAGTTTCTAGTTTCTATTGAAGATAAAATAAGGAATTCAAAAATAGGACATGTTATAGCTATTATAAAATAGAGGCTAAATAAATTGGTATTTTAAATAAGAAGCCGATATTAAAAAACCTTTACAAGTATCTTAACAGAACTTAAGTTTTGCAAGGTTCTTTTATCAAATGTACCAAGCAATTTCAAGAATTTTGTTTTCTCTATTGCAGTATAAAATTGATAAACAACTAGCTTTATTAACTTATCTCATTATTTGTTAATTTATAAAGCCCAAAAGTATAATTTAAATTTCGTTATTTATGTTTTTAACAGTTTTAATCATTGTTTTAAAATAATAGTTTCGCCTAAAACAAATTTTTTTTGTCTTAAAAGCTTTGATTAAAGTTTTGGATCAGATATGTTTGATTTGATTTTTGAAATAACTTGTAAGGCGTAACTTGAAGCAACAGAGTATTTCTAATTTTTTCCTCTGGTTAAAGAATGAAAATAATTATATTTGTATTCTACATTATACAAGTTTTGTAAGAAAAGAAAAATTAGAGTTTAATTCTAGATTTTACAAGTTTTGTAATTCCGTTTGAACCCTATAAAACATGCAATTATCTACTACGTGGCCTGTAGTAAAAACCCCCTTTGTAAGATTGTCGGGAATTTCCCTGTTATGGAGATAACTTTTTAAAATAATAATTTCTTTAATTTTTTAAATAATAATTTATATTTATTTACAGTATTTCATTTAATTTTTTATTAAATAAATAATCATTATTGAACAAAAATAACTTGGAAAATTATCATTAAAAGTTGATAAAAAAAGGAAACATATTTACAAATCAAGCTTTTAGTTATATTTTTTAATTAAAGTCTTGTAGCATTAATAAGATCAATAAGCTTGCTTTAAAATTTGCTGGAAGAATTGGTTTATAATTGATATTTTGTCCTAAGTACCATCAACCATGATCTTATGACAGAAACATTTTTAAACTTTGATTTACACTAATTGCAGCCTTGCTAATATGGTGATGTTTCTAAAGGGTCAACAGTATGACAGATCAAAAATTTAAATCAATTAACATGGTTTGAGTTGTCATTATAGTAAATTTTTATCCACAACATTGTCTGAAACATATTATTATCGTTCTCCGAACAAAATAAGGACATTTCATTACTTTTTATATTATTATGATTACTTTTCAGTCGATTACCTGTCCTCTGACTCGAAATACTCTTACAAACTGTACCTTCATGCGTATATACAAATATAATTAAAAAGTATACAATCATATTAGGCTTAGACATAATTTTCACTGAAAGAACTAAAGATCAAAACTGATTTACAAGTGTTTGTAGCATTAGATACAAGATATTTATTGCCCTTCTCATAAAAACAGGAATTGAAAAGCAACTTACGAACTGTTATTATAAAAAGTAAAAGTAAGAATTTTAAAACTTTTTGTTGTAGGTTAATTAGGATGGGATATTTAAATTTTGGGTAACATTAGACAGTGAAAGTTAGTAACATTATTGAAAAGTAGATGATGAGAGATTTGAAGAAAGTCAAATTTAAATTTAATTTAACAAGGCATCCAAAGTTGATGTAGCAAAGGTGCTACTCCAAGTAACACAATTATTTGAACTTCAGGTTCGTGATTTCTTTCTAAATTCCAAGTTTGAGAACTCCTTTAATGTTTTCCCAATGTATCATTTATAAATGATATTGTTTAGATGATTCCTAACACATTCTTATTAACTGTTCCTGGTGCCATCCTTTATAATTGTATTTTCGTAAGCCAGTGTTCTTAAGCTACTCAAGCTTTCCAATCTCTAAAAAAAACACATGCTGGAAAAATGTTAAATGATTAATTAAAAACGATTGAGTAGAATTTAAGTCATTATGAAGAAATGTAGCATCTTTTGAAAAATACTATTAAGGTTCAACAACTGCTTACAGTTGAAACATACAAATTTCTATCATTGATATAATTGTAAAAATGAAAAAAAGGCAAAATTGCTGCTTTTAGGAAATCTACAACAGAACCAAAATGAATTGGAAAAGGAGCTTTTGATAAAGACTTGTTATTGTTTGTCCCTAGGAAGATACTTCAACGAAGAGATGGGTATAGGTTTTATTAAACATTTAATCAAATCAGTTATAAGGTCAATCAGTAAATCAAATTTAATAACATCTTACAGCTGTTAAGGTGATGTGATTTAAAAAATCATAAAAACAGTTTTCCTACCTTTTCATTTCAATAGAAAGTATTGTAGTCATCCTGCTATATAAAAGCATAAGGTTTATATTTCAATCTTGGTCTTAATGCTTTTGTCTATCTTCTTTATCTTTTATGAGGGTTTTTGAGTATGTATTTCTGAATGATAACTAAAAAGAAAATTATATTAAGGAAAATAAGTCAGGATTTTCTGAAAAATGATAAATTTGAAGAATCGGCACGAGTTTGATGAGATAAAGTTCTATGAAATTTATCACTGATATAACATCGATAGCTAAATTGAAAATTTTAAACTTAAAAAATCCCTGGATGAGCTTTAATAACATTTAACCTTCCCTGTTGTAGTGCCAATTATTAACCTTACTTTTATATTCCCCAGTTTTCAGAGTAAGTTGCTTAATATGAGTTTTATATTTTTGACGTTTGATTTAGAGATGCTTTTGATTTAACAATTTTTAAATGAACAGTCAAAAAAAAATGGACAGATTAAGGCTTTTAGTTAAAGAAAGTCTTGAGTAAAATTAATGGAAGTTTTTTTACCTAATGTAATAGAAAATTTTATTTAGCTTAATATTTAATAATTCTAGGCCTCCTATTATCATCATATTATTCAGTAATTTTTGTTAGAATAGAATAAATAACTGTTAATTGTTTTGAAGTTGACACTGTAAAATATCACCTTAGTTGTTTTCTCACTTTAAGCATATATATAGTAGTTAACTGAACTAGAAGAGATATACAAATTGGGTTGAAGGTAAACAAGAACAAGGAATTAACGCAACAAAATAGCAATTTACAAAGTTCTTATATGGTACAGAATTAAAGTATCTAATACAGCTTTTGAATAAAAGATTTCATTAATAGACTGAGTTTAAATTTATAAAAGTGTTTGTGGCAAAGTTTAGTAGCATTTGTAAAAAGTTTGAACTATATTTGGAAGATAAAGTTTCTCAAATGGTAGAAAGAATCAGTGAAAATTGATTTTTGTTAAGACTTTAAAGAAAAGTTATAATCATAACAAATTTTAGATTCTAGAATTCAAGTTATGAAAATCAACATAAAAAATGTTAAAAATGTCTGTAGAAAATGGGAAAATTTATAAATTTATTTGAGCTTCTTGAAGATTTAAGCCACTTTTATAAAAAAAGTAGACAACAACTTTTTTACTGCTAGTGTCATCATGCTATATATAAAAAGATAAAAATTTAAATCAAAGATATTCTTAGACAGTCAAGACTCGTTTAAAATCCTTAGTTGAAATCTATTGGTGTCAAGATAGTGAGACATGATGTCTATCTCATTTAAAATAAAACTTATGATATAATCTTTAACTGTCCAAATTTAAAAAGTAGGTGGATCTATATTAATTGCATTAGTAATATTTCTATAAACCCAAAACAAGTTGGGATCAATAAAAAAAGTTGGAGGCTTGACAACAAATTTATTGAAAATTATAAGTTTATCACTAGTTTTACTCACATAAGCAACCTTCCATTTCAATTTAATTCCCTCAATTTACTTCGTTTTTGAAGCTCTTGTTGCTTTTTTTCCAATGTGGTTGTTTGTTCAAAATATTATATTAAAAGAAGTGATTAAATTTATCATACAATGTGCAGATAAATAGCAGCACAATTACCTATTTAAGAATAAAAATGTTCTGAGGACAGTTGATTACAGTTTCATTGAGTAATTATATTCTGATAACATAATGAATTTTCTACAAAAAACAATTATTAACAGATGTAAAAACAATAAAAAATGTTTAATGGTGAAAACTATCACTGGATTAAAAAAGAAAAACAATAAAATATTGACAAAAATATTGCTAAAATCAAATAAAGATTTATCTAACTATAAATATTTTGTAATTAAAATAGTAATTAATCTTTTTTTTTTTTCAAAACATTAATTTTATATTATGCTGCTTTTTAACTGATATTAATAGTTGTTAAGAAACAAAGACAAAATTAATAAAATATTTCAACTTTTTACGATATTATAACAATCTTTACAATCAAAGTATATGATTTATATATTTACTAACTAAAATTAAAGAATAAACAACCTTGAAAACTTTTAAAGAAATTTCTGAAAAAAATTAAACAAACAATTTTGTAGATCCAAAAATAATCTCCCCCTGTTATGTGAGGTTAGTAGTAATTTTTTCTAAATATACTTTAATGGCTTTTAACAGAAATGTTAATAAATGTTTTTAAGATTTGCCTTCAATTTTCTAGATTTGATAACTTAAAGTTCTTTAAAAATTATGTTGTTGTAGGATAATGAAAATATTAAATTTTAAATATTTTTTTTCAAGCTACTGTACCTGCAAAAACATAGTTTTCAACAGAATTTACTATGTTTGGTTTTAGCAAAATCTACAAAGATATTATAAATATAACCTTTTAGAAGTTACAAGAAGGGATAAAGGCTCAACATGATTTTGAAGATTTTTCGGGATAGCTTTATATCAATATTACAATTGTTTAGATAACCATTAATTAAAGCAAAAGTTAAATACATACAATAACTTTACTAACACCAAAACAATTATAAGAAGTTAGAAAATGGTAAACACTGCTTAAATGCTGCAAAAAAAGTCAATCAGATCTTTGCTTTGGAGCCTCTGAAAAAACAAATTGCATCAAATTATTAGTCTTTTAATTTTAAGATTTTACAGTAATTTGGTAAATTTTTCTTTAAACAGACGTTTTAACGTTTCATATCTTGCAGACTGTTTTGTATATTTCTAATTCATGCAGGTCATTATGATGTTTCTAACCAAATAAGTATTTTATCAACCCTAAATTATGCTAGAAATTATCGCTATTATAAAATAGGGGCTAAATAAATTGTTATTTTAAATAAGAAACCGATATTAAGAAACCTTTACAAGTATTTTAACAGAACTTAAGTTTTGCAAAGTTCTTTTATCAAATGTACCAAGCAATTTCAAGAATTTTGTTTTCTCTATTGCAGTATAAGACTGATAAACAACTAGCTTTATTAACTAATCTCATTATTTGTTAATTTATAAAGCCCAAAAGTATAATTTAAATTTCGTTATTTAAGTTTGTAACAGTTTTAATCATTGTTTTAAAATAATAGTTTCGCCTAAAACAAATTTTTTTTGTCTTAAAAGCTTTGATTAATGTTTTGGATCAGATATGTCTGATTAGATTTTTGAAATAACTTGTAAAGCGTAACTTGAAGCAAGAGAGTATTTCTAATTTTTTCCTCTGGTTAAAGAATGAAAATAATTATACTTATATTTTACATTATACAAGTTTTGTAAGAAAAGAAAAATTAGAGTTTAATTCTAGATTTTACAAGTTTTGTAATTCCGTTTGAACCCTATAAAACATGCAATTATCTACTACGTGGCCTGTAGTAAAAACCCCCTTTGTAAGATTGTCGGGAATTTCCCTGTTATGGAGATAACTTTCTAAAATTATAATTTCTTTAATTTTTTAAATAATAATTTATATTTATTTACAGTATTTTATTAAAATTTTTATTAAATAAATAATCATTGTTAAACAAAAATAACTAAGAAAATTATAATCAAATGTTGATAAAAAAAGGAAACATATTTACAAATCAAGCTTTTAGTTATATTTTTTAATTAAAGTCTTGTAGCATTAATAAGATCAATAAGCTTGCTTTAAATTCTGCTGGAAGAATTGGTTTAAAATTGTTATTTCGTCCTAAGTTCTATCAACCATGATCTTATGACAGAAACATCTTTAAACTTTGATTTACACTAATTGCAGCCTTGCTAATTTGGTGATGTTTCTAAAGGGTCAACAGTATGACAGATCAAAAATTTAAATCAATTAACATGGTTTGAGTAGTCATTATAGTAAATTTTTATCCACAACATTGTCTGAAACATATTATTATCGTTCTCCGAACAAAATAAGGACATTTCATTACTTTTTATATTATTATGATTACTTTTCAGTCGATTACCTGTTCTCTGACTCGAAATACTCTTACAAACTGTACCTTCATGCGTATATACAAATATAATTAAAAAGTATACAATCATATTAGGCTTAGACATAATTTTCACTGAAAGAACTAAAGATCAAAACTGATTTACAAGTGTTTGTAGCATTAGATACAAGATATTTGTTGCCCTTCTCATAAAAACAGGAATTGAAAAGCAACTTACGAACTGTTATTATAAAAAGTAAAAGTAAGAATTTTAAAACTTTTTGTTGTAGGTTAGTTAGGATGGGATATTTAAATTTTGGGTAACATTAGACAGTGAAAGTTAGTAACATTATTGAAAAGTAGATGATGAGAGATTTGAAGAAAGTCAAATTTAAATTTAATTTAACAAGGCATCCAAAGTTGATGTAGCAAAGGTGCTACTCCAAGTAACACAATTATTTGAACTTCAGCTTCGTGATTTCTTTCCAAATTCCAAGTTTGAGAACTCCTTTAATGTTTTCCCAATGTATCATTTATAAATGATATTGCTTAGATGATTCCTAACACATTCTTATTAACTGTTCCTGGTGCCATCCTTTATAATTGTATTTTCGTAAGCCTGTGTTCTTAAGCTACTAAAGCTTTCCAATCTCTAAAAAAACACATGCTGGAAGAATGTTAAACGATTAATTAAAAACGATTGAGTAGAATTTAAGTCTTTATGAAGAAATGTAGCATCTTTTGAAAAATACTATTATAGTTCAACAACTGCTTACAGTTGAAACATACAAATTTCTATCATTGATATAATTGTAAAAATGAAAAAAAGGCAAAATTGCTGCTTTTAGGAAAACTACAACATAACCAAAATGAATTGGAAAAGGAGCTTTTGATAAAGACTTGTTATTGTTTGTCCCTAGGAAGATACATCAACGAAGAGATGGGTATAGGTTTTATTAAACATTTAATCAAATCAGTTATAAGGTCAATCAGTAAATCAAATTTAATAACATCTTACAGCTGTTAAGGTGATGTGATTTAAAAAATCATAAAAACATTTTTCCTACCTTTTCATTTCAATAGAAAGTATTGTAGTCATCCTGCTATATAAAAGCATAAGGTTTATATTTCAATCTTGGTCTTAATGCTTTTGTCTATCTTCTTTATCTTTTTTGAGGGTTTTTGAGTATGTATTTCAGAATGATAACTAAAAAGAAAATTATTATTAGGAAAATAAGTCAGGATTTTCTGAAAAATGATAAATTTGAAGACTCGGCACGAGTTTGATGAGATAAAGTTCTATGAAATTTATCACTGATATAACATCGATAGCTTAATTGAAAATTTTAAACTTAAAAAATCCCTGGATGAGCTTTAATAACATTTAACCTTCCCTGTTGTAGTGCCAATTATTAACCTTACTTTTATATTCCCCAGTTTTCAGAGTAAGTTGCTTAATATGAGATTAATATTTTTGACGTTTGATTTAGAGATGCTTTTGATTTAACAATTTTTAAATGAACAGTCAAAAAAAATGGACAGATTAAGGCTTTTAGTTAAAGAAAGTCTTGAGTAAAATTAATGGAAGTTTTTTTACCTAATGTAATAGAAAATTTTCTTTAACTTAATATTTAATATTTCTAGGCCTCCTATTATCATCATATTATTCAGTAATTTTTGTTAGAATAGAATAAATAACTGTTAATTGTTTTGAAGTTGACACTGTAAAATATCACCTTAGTTATTTTCTCACTTTAAGCATATATAGAGTAAATAACTGAACTAGAAGAGATATACAAATTGGGTTGAAGGTAAACAAGAACAAGGAATTAACGCAACAAAATAGCAATTTACAAAGTTCTTATATGGTACAGAGTTAAAGTATCTAATACAGCTTTTGAATAAAAGATTTCATTAATAGACTGAGTTAAAATTTATAAAAGTATTTATGGCAAAGTTTAGTAGCATTTGTAAAAAGTTTGAACTATATTTGGAAGATAAAGTTTCTCAAATGGTAGAAAGAATCAGTGAAAATTGATTTTTGTTAAGACTTTAAAGAAAAGTTATAATCATAACAAATTTTAGATTCTAGAATTCAAGTTATGAAAATCAACCTAAAAAATGTTAAAAATGTCTTTAGAAAATGGGAAAATTTATAAATTTATTTGAGCTTCTTGAAGATTTAAGCCACTTTTATAAAAAAAGTAGACAACAACTTTTTTACTGCTAGTGTCATCATGCTATATATAAAAAGATAAAAATTTAAATCAAAGATATTCTTAGACAGTCAAGACTCGTTTAAAATCCTTAGTTGAAATCTATTGGTGTCAAGATAGTGAGACATGATGTCTATCTCATTTAAAATAAAACTTATGATATAATCTTTAACTGTCCAAATTTAAAAAGTTATTGGATCTATATTAATTGCATTAGTAATATTTCTATAAACCCAAAACAAGTTGGGATCAATAAAAAAAGTTTGAGGCTTGACAACAAATTTATTGAAAATTATAAGTTTATCACTAGTTTTACTCACATAAGCAACCTTCCATTTCAATTTAATTCCTTCAATTTACTTCGTTTTTGAAGCTCTTGTTGCTTTTTTTCCAATGTGGTTGTTTGTTCAAAATATTATATTAAAAGAAGTGATTAAATTTATCATACAATGTGCAGATAAATAGCAGCACAATTACTTTTTTAAGAATAAAAATGTTCTGAGGACAGTTGATTACAGTTTCATTGAGTAATTATATTCTGATAACATAATGAATTTTCTACAAAAAACAATTATTAACAGATGTATAAACAATAAAAAATGTTTAATGGTGAAAACTATCACTGGAATAAAAAAGAAAAACATTACAATATTGACAAAAATATTGCTAAAATCAAATAAAGATTTATCTAACTATAAATATTTTGTAATTAAAATAGTAATTAATCATTTTTTTTTTCAAAACATTAATTTCATATTATGCTGCTTTTTAACTGATATTAATAGTTGTTAAGAAACAAAGACAAATTTAATAAAATATTTCAACTTTTTACGGTATTATAACAATCTGTACAATCAAAGTATATGATTTATATATTTACTAACTAAAATTAAAGAATAAACAACCTTGAAAACTTTTAAAGAAATTTCTGATGTAAAATTAAACAAACAATTTTGTAGATCCAAAAATAATCTCCCCCTGTTATGTAAGGTTAGTAGTAATTTTTTCTAAATATACTTTAATGGCTTTTAACAGAAATGTTATTAAATCTTTTTAAGATTTGCGTTCAATTTTTTAGATTTGATAACTTAAAGTTCTTTAAAAATTATGTTGTTGTAGGATAATGAAAATATTAAATTTTAAATATTTTTGTTCAAGCTACTGTACCTGCAAAAACATAGTTTTCAACAGAATTTACTATGTTTGGTTTTAGCAAAATCTACAAAGATATTATAAATATAACCTTTTAGAAGTTACAAGAAGGGCTAAAGGCTCAACATGATTTTGAAGATATTTCGGGCTTTATATCAATATTACAATTGTTTAGATAACCATTAATTAAAGCAAAAGTTAAATACATACAATAACTTTACTAACACCAAAACAATTATAAGAAGTTATAAAATGGTAAACACTGCTTAAATGCTGCAAAAAAAGTCAATCAGATCTTTGCTTTGGAGCCTCTGAAAAAACAAATTGCATCAAATTATTAGTCTTTTAATTTTAAGAATTTACAGTAATTTGGTAAATTTTTCTTTAAACAGACGTTTTTACGTTTCACATCTTGCATACTGTTTTGTATATTTCTAATTCATGCAGGTCATTATGATGTTTCTAACCAATTAAGTTTTTATCAACCCTAAATTATGCTAGAACTTATCGCTATTATAAAATAGGGGCTAAATAAATTGTTATTTTAAATAAGAAACCGATATTAAGAAACCTTTACAAGTATCTTAACAGAACTTAAGATTTGCAAAGTTCTTTTACCAAATGTACCAAGCAATTTCAAGAATTTTATTTTCTCTATTGCAGTATAAGATTGATAAACAACTAGCTGTATTAACTTATCTCATTATTTGTTAATTTATAAAGCCCAAAAGTATAATTTAAATTTCGTTAATTATGTTTTTAGCAGTTTTAATCATTGTTTTAAAATAATAGTTTCGCCTAAAACAAATTTTTTTGTCTTAAAAGCTTTGATTAAAGTTTTGGATCAGATATGTTTGATTTGATTTATGAGATAACTTGTAAGGCGTAACTTGAAGCAACAGAGTATTTCTAATTTTTTCCTCTGGTTAATAAAAGGAAATATTTAGAGTTTGGTTCTAGATTGTATAAGTTTTGTAATTCTGTTTGGACCTTATGAAGCATGCAACTACCTACTTCGTGGTCTGTAATAAAAACCCCTTTTGTAAGATTGTGGGGGATTTCCTTGTTATGGAGATAACATTTTAAAATTAGCATTTCTTTAGTTATTAAAAAAAAATCATAAATTTTCATGTTTTTTTCTAATTATGATTATTTTTTTAATTGATTATTTATTATAATCATAAATTATAATTAAAAGTTGATAAAAAATGGGAACATATCTACAAATCAAGCTTTTGGTTATATTTTTTAATTAAAGTCTTGTAGCATTAATATGATCAATAAGCTTGCTTTAAATTTTGCTGGAAGAATTGGTTTATAATTGATATTTTGTCCTAAGTACCATCAACCATGATCTTATGACAGAAACATCTTTAAACTTTGATTTACACTAATTGCAGCCTTGCTAATTTGGTGATGTTTCTAAAGGGTCAACAGTATGACAGATCAAAAATTAAAATCAATTAACATGGTTTGAGTAGTCATTATAGTAATTTTGTATTCTTAACATTGTCTGCTCAAAAGTATAATTTAAATGTCTTTATTTATCTTTTTGGCATTTTCAATCATTAGTTTAAAATAACAGTTTCAAAAGGTTTGATTAAATATTTGCTTTCGATTATGGTGGATGTGAAAATAACCTGTAAGGCGTAACTTAAAGCTACAAAGTTTTCGAATTCTTCCCTTTGATTTAACTAAGAAAAATATTTAGAGTTTAGTTGTATAGTTTACATGTTCTTTTTCTGTTTGGACAGAGTTTGGTATGAAGCATGCAACTATCTACTTTGTGGCCTGTAGTAAAAACCGTCATCACAAGATTGTCGGGAATTTCCCTGTTCTGAAGGAACATATTTAAAGTAGTATTTCTTCAATCATTTAAAGTAAACTCAAATTTTTTGACATTATTTTGTTAAATACTTTAATGATTACAAAATCATTATTAAATAAAAATAACTTGGAGAATGATAACTAAAAGTTGATGAAAAGGATGACAACATATTTTCAAATCAAGTTGTTAGTTACGTTTTATGAATTAAGTCTTGTGGTATAAATATGATCAATATGCTTGCTTCAAATTTTGCTAGAAGATATAGATTATAATAGATATTTCGTCCTAAGTTCTATCAACTAGTATCCTATGACAGAAACATCTTTAAACTTTGATTTACACTAATTGCAGCCTTGCTAATGTGATAATTTTTCATATGGGTATGACTGATAAAAAGATAAAATCAATTAACATGATTTGAGTATTCATTGTAGAAATTTTTTATTCATTGAGTTGTCTGAAACATATTTTTGTCGTTACCTGTACAAAAGAAGGACGTTTGATTACCTTTTAGGTTCTGAAATGGCTACTACTCTGTAAAAATTTGATAGAGTCCATACAAAGCAGATAAATTTGATAGAAGACTATATATACTTTTATTTTACATAGATATTAGTTTATACATTTTGATAATTTTGCAATCAACAAAAATGCAACAATTAGAAAACTTGCATAACGTTCAATTACTTTGTTAATTTGAAACTCACAAAGTTTTTCATCTTATATACAACACATTATATTAAATAAAATTGATAAAAGATTGTAGAAATAGAAGAGGCAAACTAATACATTTTATACTATAAGGAAACAGTAAAAGTTGAGAAGTAAATGGATACAATCATTAAAGCAAAACGTTTTAGAGATTTATACATTCAAGATGAACTGTTTATAATAAAGAAGAATAAAACACAAATGTATAAGGGTATCTGAAAATTTCTCCAATTGCATAAAAACAAACTGTCCTATGAAATATTCACCCTTTAGACCCAAGTGGTTGGAACTCATTCAGTCTTCATCAGTGAACAGTACTCTTGAGTTGTTCTTAGATGTTGCAACTTGAGGCAAACATGAGCTATGCGAAAAACGAATAAACTAATGTTACCTACACCACAAAATTAGTTTTTATCACCTGCTTGGTTCGTAAGAGAATGTATTTTTCTTAGGTTTTGCATGAGACATGTAAGTTACCTCTCTCAACAAGGAGCCTTGAAAAAAGTAAATTTAGTAAAGTGGGCTAAAGTACAAGCCTATATGAAAATGTGTTTTTTTATCTATTTATTTGGATAATATTTATTAACTTAATAGCTTACATAAATTTTGTGCTCATGCAAAAAATTAGTTATTGTAAATTGATATGATTACAGATTTTCTATCCTGAACGATTTTGTTTAGAACTAAATTATATGAGTAACCAACTTAATTAGAAAAAAGCTATACTTGGTAGAAGCACAATACCTGGTTCTCCTATTTTGCCATCAGTTTTAAGTGGACCATTGTATGGTTTCCTGTCCTCAGCCTTATCACTTGTTTGTACATTTTGTTCATCATCTTTGGAATCCTTTTTCCTATGTTATTGAAGTATTCATTTGTAATATAAGTTTAACAACAAAGTTTAAAAATTGTTTAAAACTCACAAAACAATTTCACTGGTTGCGTTAGTAGTAATTTCATCAGCCATGTCCATTTCTTGAGTTGAAAAACTTTTGTTAAGTAACAAATCAAAGGAGCTGTCCTCAGTTACGTTCTTATTTTGCAAATTGGTTTTGGAGTTTACTAGTTGGATTGTTTGATTAATACTCATTACTGAGTTATCATGATTCTGACTTTTAATGTTAGGATGATTAAAAGAGGAAGGTTGATTCGATACTATTTGTTGCTGATATCTACTATTGGGCTGTGGAGTTAGTGACTTAGAACTTTGGTGGTTTATATAACTTTCAGCTTCATTATAGGACTGTACAGGTATCCCATTGTTAAATACCTTATTAGGATCGATTAGATGTACATTTTTATGTTTTTTTGAATAGTCTTGTTGTGTTCCAATGTTTGTAGAAGCAACAAAAGATTGGTTGTACTGCAATGGTACTGCAGTTTGATTAGAAGCAACACTAGAGGGTGGATGGTTGTAGGGAAAAGCTTGGGGTTGATTCATTCTGTAAATTGCTTCATCAGGGTTTCTTCTGAGCGTATTTACAATTTTAAAATTAATATTGTGAGCTTGAGTTGGTATTGCTGGTCTATATTGGTATGATTGATTTATAGGCCGTTGAAAGCTTTGATTTAAGTTACTACCATTGTTCACTCTAATTACATTTGTACTAACTCTATAGTTACTAGCTTCATTTGGCTTGTGCAGATTCATATTCTGAATAATAATGAACAATAATTAGAACATTTACAAATTTTGTATCGAACAGTAACTTGAAACTAACCATGTTTTGTTGGCTGGGTTCATTAGTAGGTAAGATGTTTCGTTGTCCTGCAGAAATGCTTTGGCTGTTAACAAATCCACTATTATTTGCTAAAAAACAAAATAAATATGTAAAAATAGCTTCCTAGAAATCTTATTATGATTATATTATTATGATTTGTTAATTAACAAATAAATTGTTTATGGTAATGTCATATGCAGATTAATTGCGATTATCCTTACTCAAATACTTAAATATAATATTAGGTGTTTGTTTCATACTAGACTTACCCATATCAAAAGCTTTCTGTCCATTTCTATTACTCGGCAAGAAAGTCTGGTTGTTTTGAATCGTTTTCTATAAAAAATTGTTGTTACTTATTAAAGTCAACTTTTTTATGTAATTTACTTGTGAATCAGGTATTGCGCTATTGGTGGAAAAGCTATTCAGTTGGTTAGAAGCATGAATTTCATCAAGAAGCTGTGAGACGTAAAATCTACAAACAAAACTGTTGGGTCAGTTTTTTTTCACAACAACAGTGTTTTCATTAAAAAAAAGCTCACGTGTTATGTTTAGTTTGTTGAGTTTCTTCATTTGTAACAGTATTAACTGAAATTTTAAGTTTGGTTTTAATACACAAGGTGATTACAAAATTTTACATGGTTTGCGTTAGCTTATACTTTAAAACAAAATAGTCGTTTTAACTATTGGAATGTTTTGAATAAATGCAATAAACATAGATAAATAGTTTACCTGAAACAGCTGAGTTTGGTTTTCCCTGTCCATGTTCAGGATACAAAACTTGATTATTAGGCTACAAAAAAAAAGTTTAAAAAAGACACTATTTTATTTTATTTCTGTCTTACATTTAAATGCTGTGAGTTTGTTTGCGGTCCAAAGTTATTTTGTTGATAGTTACTATTTGTGGACTGATAAACTGCTGTACTTTCTCTAAAAAAATTGTTTAGATTAATAAAATTTATTAAGTAACAAAATAAACCTCTGATTTGGTGGCTGATAATATCTTGGCGGACGTCTTGGCATATTATCTGTAAAATTATTATGATAATTATATAAAGGTTTTTAGCAAACACATCTTTAATAATAAAACTAGTTTTACTTTCGTATTTCTTAAATTGATAAGAGTTCAAAAATTATTTTATATAAAAAATTAACTTTATAACTAATCTACAATTTTGGAAAACAAATTGATTTAAGCAAAACTAGCAAAAAATCATTTTAAATAATCATTTAGCAACCTGAATTATTCCAGAATTGTTGTTCTGAGGAAGAAGAATTCCTGTTTGGCTAAGAAATTTATAAAGTTAAAGAAAATAAAAATAAGTTTTAATGGTAAAACAGAATACCTTACCTGCTTAGAGTTAGTTGATTGTAATGTTTGCTGGCTGTAAGGACTGCTATTAATATATTGCTGGCCTGTTGGTTGTCCAACCATGGAGCTAGACGACAATTTTTAGAATAAATTTTAATATTTCAAGCTTAAAACAAGCTACTTAAATAACTTTTACTAACCTTCTTGGTTGTTCACCGGCTAAAATAAAAAGATTTTCATCATAAATAAGAATTAAAAAATAGTATTAAATATTTTAGAAAAAATAATTTTGCATTAATTCTATGTAACAATTTCCTTAGCTAAAGTCCTTTTGATACAATCTGGTCACCATAAATTCTAACATTTAAAGAAAGAAATTATCTCTAAAATGATTTTAATAAAAAATTTCAAGTATAGTATAGTTATATAAAAATACACTTACAGCTGGGAGCTCTATAATTCACAAAAGATGCTTCTTGACTCTTTGCTGAAGGTTGGTTTGGGTAATATGATGCAGGAGTGACGTAATGAGCAGGTGTCACTTTGTAGTTATTATTTATCCATGGATTTAAATGATTTAAATCCTTCGTTTGATTAAGTGACATTTCTTCTTTCATTGCCATCTAAATATTAGTCACAAAAGAGATTTATGATTCTTATCATAGTATAAGAAAATCTTTACAAACCCTTGTAGTCGATTTCTTAATTCCTGACTTGCTGATAGTTTTATTTCTTATGGGAGATTTTTCTCCATCACGTTCTAAAATTGTATTCAAAAATTGTAATAGTGTACTTTATACAATTGTTTTGTGTTTTCTATGAAATAAGGCTTTATATGTAGCTGAAAAACTTATCTTACTAAATCAAAAAAGTGTACTTACTTGCAATGCTATCCATAAATATCCGTATTCTTTTGCAGTTTTGGCATGTAGAAAACCCACTACAATTGGGTCCTCCACAAACACTGCCAGGTGCTTCATCAGGCATTTCAAAAGATATTGACTGCTTCAGCAAAAAGACCTTCAAATAAAATATTTTAGTACACATCAAAATAATTTCAGAGTTTACATTTTACGAGTTTTCAGTTCTCATTGTTACTGATAATAAAGAATATGAAATTATGTTTCATTAAAGGTTTAAAAGAAGTATAAACAAAAAAGAAAATGTTTTTTTTCAGCGCAATCTTTCTAAAAAACAAAAGGTCTCACCTGTACTTATGTTACCGTTGTGCTAATGATGAGAGTTCTTACTAGGAGTATCAGATATAAGTGATTTTTATCAAAAAATTAACCAGTTTTTATACTAAATTTATTAGGCAATTGTTCTTATCATGAGATTAAGATATGGATTTAGTAATTATTACTAAAACATATTTTAAATTTGTTTTAATAAAATACTAGAAGAGAACATAAGTAGTATTACAAAATGTTTAGAAAAACCAAGAGTTGCTTAATAAAATAACTCTTAAATTGCTTAACATTAAACCTTTCTTTAAGTCTTCACTTATTAAAAAAGATTAAAAAGCTGACTTCAAACCAAAAATCATATCTATCTTGTTGAAGTTTCAATATTTTAGCATTAAAATAACACAAACATGTGCTAACTTGTATCTAAATAAAGCTTTTTATTTCCTTATAAAGATTGAATTTTGAAAATTAATTACATATAAACATTTAGAATCAAGATGAAAAACTGTTTGAAACAATTCAACTTTATATAGAAAGATTAACTTTCTAAAGTCATATAATTTTAAATTAAATCAAAAGTCATCTAAATATACATTAGTTTTAGTTAAAAGTAGGAATTAATTTTAACTGTTCAGCTTATTTTTTCAGTTATGATATCATAAATCAATTTCGTTAGATTTTGTAAAATTATTTTTCTATGAATAAATATTTTTACAAAACTAATCTTACTTCTTGTGCTTAGAAACTTTAAATTAACTAACTTCAGTTACAACAAGTTTTTAAAAGGCAATAATGATTATTCATGGCCTTAATTTTGTTTAATTTTCTATGTTTTCGTATTGTATTTATTATTAAAAATTTTTGCCATCATATTAAACTAGTAATGTCAACGATATTATTTTGTTATTGTTTGATATAATTCAATTATACAATAGTTCTTAAAAAGAAATTATCAAGCCTATTTAAAATTGATGAGATGGCTGAGGCACTTGATGAATTTAAAATTGGTTTCTATTCTTGAAAAAATATTAAAAAAAACCCTAAAAATAATTATTTATTTTTTAAACCTAAAATTATTTAGGTTTACTAAGAAGTGTCGTAAGTATTAGCCGTTTTTCAAGATGTTATTAATTTTAATCAGTTTTAAAAGTTTTCCTATAATATAAGAAATAAAACAAAATCACAATCTAATAAGCCATGTAATAATAGATAACACTTATACAAAAATTTTAGACATAAGCTTAGGGAAAAATGATAATTCTATTTTCAATACTAAAATTGATTAATTTGGTTAATCTTTCAATGAAATTCCAATAGAGTAGCTGTAAAAAAAAACAAACCTAATACTTTTTTTATAATTTATGTTAACTTTATTCTCTGTCATAGCCTTGGCCCTATTTTAACTTAAGTATTGAATTTGCTTAGAGAACTTTTCATTAAGTGGGGACCATAATTTATCTGAGATATGTACATTATCTAAAATCATTTTCTATAAATATTAAGAATCATTCTTTAAAATATTTAATAGATATACCATTAGTAAACTAATTTATAAATACTAAATTTTTGCTTTTTCAATTATTTCTAAAAATATACCAGAAGAACTCAAATTTATGACAATAGATAACACGCATGTTTGATAAAAATAAATAATCTAAAAGTAGGTAGTTTCAATAGCACCGTAATTTTGTTTGGTAAGAAATTAGTTTAATCCCTGTTCCAGATAAAATAAAACAGATTTATTATTTAAAATGTTATTGTGCCTAATAACCTTGCCCTTTAAAAATTTTGAAAAATATATAGTATACCTTTGCCTTAAGCTATAATAAAACAAAATTGTTAGTTTAATAAAATATAATATCGATTAATTTTTGAATTTTTTTTATTTCCCCTTATTTATTATAATACAAATTTTGATATAATATACATAAGGGTGCTTTTAAAGATCAAAAGATAAAAAAAAATCCCTTTTTATATTAAGTTAATTAAAGCGATTTGAGCCATACAATTATTGTTTTCTTAAGTTATAAATTTTTGTTATAATTTATCCAACTCTTGTGACTTAAGGTCTTAAGATCAGTATATTAAATTTGGTTTTATTTCTTACAGTTCATATCCTTTAAGTTTATGAAAGAAATAGTAGTTTATTTTAACTCTTAGATTTAGATATTAGATATATAAAGCTTGATCATTACTTATTCTATATTCTACCTTTGGTCTCACACGGTTTTAGTTTTTTAAAAAAACATACCATAGAGCAGTATATACTGAAAAAAATTATGCCTAAATTTTTAAACAGAGTAATACTGTTCTATTTAGCCTTTTCTAAACTCTAATTCTTGTCCTAGTAAAAATGTATTAAATAAACAGGTTGTATGTGATTATATCAAAGAGTGAAATTTATATAATTACTCTTTTTAAAAGTACAATTAAAATAATAGTTCTGTAATATTACTAAAAGTATAATTATACTCTAATTGATAAATGTTAAACAACAAACTATTTCAAAAATTAAAATAAATAGAATGTTATTTATTAATTGTTAATAAATAGAGGTTTGTTATTCATGTATTTTAAATGCATAAGATCATCAAATGTCAAGTATAAAAATGCATTTGCCTTCAAATAAATGATACCAAAATGTATGGCAATCAAGAGGGACTTATTTTAATCAAACTTTATGGAATGTTCAGTGTCTTCCTGGTATTTTCATAGTCAAGGAGGACTATATTCATAGGCATCAGAAGATGACATTTAGTGTTTTTTGAGATTTACTTTTTAAAAAGTTTTGATTTTTTACACAGTAATACCTGGCAGCAAAATATTTAACTTCTATCTAAAAATATTACTTATTAATTAATTAATTAATTAATTATTAATTAATATTTTTTAATGAGCTTCGTTTACTACCTCACAGAAAATCACGATTAAATATTGATTTATAAACATATAATTTAGATATTTATGAAAGGTCATCTGTGTAAGTATGAGATTTAAAATTTGATTAATTGCTAGAATTTGATAACATAGCTCTAGATTTTTTAATCAAATCCAAAAAAAACTTTTACGAACATTTTGTATCAACAATAATTTAAATTTTTAAAGTTTATTTTCTTAAAAATAACTTGAAACCATTTAATAAGAAGATATACCACACTGCTCCTGTTACTTCAGAAATTAACGTGTCATGGCTAGTTTTAATTGCAAAAATCTTTCAGTCAGCAGTTCAAAGGTAGGTTTTCATATTTTCTGAATAGGTTGTTACTGAACTTAACAATTCAATTATTGTAGCCATTTATTTTAGCTAGTGATTAAGAACTCTGTTTATGTACTTTTATGTAAAAAAGTTTTTCAATCTAATTTTAAGTTTTTCATTATACCTAATTAACTAAATCTAAAAAACTTGATTAAATATACTTTAAAAAATAAAATTTAGCTTATGAAATTGATGATTTGATAATGTATTTAAATATTTTATTTAATATTTGTCTTGCTTAAAACCTGTCTAAATCATTTGATATGATCTTTAGACAATCTTAGAAAGCAGCCAAAGATATATTTACTGTTTAAAATATATAATACTTATTAATTTTGCTTAATTAGTATTATAAGTTTATAATTACAATAAAATTTTACAGTTTTAATACAAAATGTAAAATAAAACACCTAAAGGCTGATCATAATTAATATTAAGTAAGATATTAAAATGGTAACTTTTAATTTTACTTCATATTTATATTATTAGTAGATGCTTCATGCTTACTAAAAGTATATTTATTCATACTCTTAAATTTTCTTAAATACTTTAAGGGTAATAAATTTTAGAACTTGGCTGTATATATGTTCAAGAAAAGATTTTAAGACTCAAGTAGATATAAATATTTATATTTATATTACTATATATTATATGCATTTGCTTTTGTGAACTAAAAATATATGAAAACATACTTTTATAGTTATAGTCTGTTAAAGTTAATATGTCTCAAAATATTAATAAAATGTTGGAGCCAAATTTACCTGAAAGTAAAAGTGAACTCTTACAGCCTTTAGAAGTGGAAAGAAAAATGGATGATCATCGAAATATTGGATGTTTTGAGGAAACTTACGAAGATACATTTCCTTACTTCTCTTATGATCAATTGTCGCCTAGTAAGCTATTTGTAACATCAATATAGTTTTTCACACTTAATGGTTTTTTAATCATATACTTTTGAATCAATCAGTTAATATATATATTGTTTATATATATATTAACAAGACTTTTATTTTCAAAGAATTAACTCTAAAATTTCCCAGTAAAATGCTCTGAAAGATTTTCTTTAAGATTTTTCTTTGTAGTAATATCATCTATATAATAAAGCTATTACAGATAGAGGTAGATGGGAAACCATATTTATATAATAGAACTCTTGCCACGTTTGTCTAAAATGACTTAAATATTTTATCTTAACACTAACTTGTTATAGATGACTTTTTCTTTAATGCTGATGGAGGTCACGAAAGTTTCTCACAAAGTACTTTAATGGACAATCTAGAAGGAAAATTGCCATTTGATTGTCAAAATATAAAAAGCTTAGAACAAAAATCCCCTTGTAAAAGTGATGATTCTAAGCAATTACAGACACAGCGGCATGAAACTAAGGAAGTAGAAAAATCTTTTACCATGGAAGCTTCCTCTGAGATTCCTAGATCTTTTGATAAAATTGTTCTAAGCTCCCAACCCAAGGTTTGTTACGTAAATGATGCAGAACATCACAATGGAAACGTTAACTTACAACCGATAAATCAGTATCCAACTCAATTAAACCAGAATAAAAATCAGGTTTCAAACAACTTACAACCTGCTTTTGATCAAAATGGATCTAAGAGTTTAAAAACAAAGGTTGTTGAGCAATTTCGTAACAACGACCTGAAAACTGCTCAATGCATGACGCCATTTTGTGAACCGAAGAATGTTTTGTCGTTGGTGGAGTGTGTGGCTATTCGGCCACAGCAACAACCTGCTAAGATTAATGGAAATCTAAACAATAATATGTTTTCCATTGTTAGCCGATCAAAAACAGATTTTCAGACCATTTCCAGTAGTTGCAATTACATCGATATTGCTCAACGCACTTCTATGATGAAAAAGGGAACTGTTCAACGGTTTGCTACTAACTCAGTCACAAGTGCTAGTTTCCAGCATAATCCAGATACTATCAACACTAAGAAAGTGCTCATACCGTCTGTTCCTACAATTGGACTCAATAATGGAATAAATCGTAAAAGACGTGGTCGGCCTTCAGCCGCCATGGCGGTTAATCAGGCAAAAATGTCAATGCTTCAGGCTCAAACGACGAATGGTCTTCTGGTATGCTGTCAGTTTCAAGCAAATAGAGTATTCGTTTGCTCATTTTGCCCAGAAGTAAGTAAACTTTATTTTTTTTTGGCCGGTTTTTTATATAACAAGAATTGTTTTACAAGATTTTCAGCAGCCATGAGCTAATCAAGCAGCATGCATTATTATATCATCATCAACACCATCCTTATAAATGCCTTGAATGTCAAGTAGGATTTCTTAACCGGTTCAATAATAATTGTTATCAGTACTTTGGTCACAACTGCAGAAACTCGGCACAACTTGAATGCAAAAGGTACTTTTTTTATACAAAAGTTTATGCAACAACGTTTTGTTATTAGTGCAGTTACTACTTTATGTAAACATTATTATATTAGTTACATCTTATCATGAATAATATCTTTGCAGATGCCAGAGGTTTTTTCCATCTTGGAATTTACTTGCACAGCATGCAGCATACCATACTGACCAAGATCAAGAATACGAAAGAGAGTTTCTCCACTTATGTAAGTCGTACAGGTGTCGAGAGTGTTTAACTCTCGGCACCTATAATGAACTGCAAGATGAAACAAGTGTAGAAAGCCAGCAAAATATATGGTGGGTAAAATAATATTTTGTAAAGAAAAACTATTATTTTGACATAAAGTAAACTGTCTTAAAATTGTTATAAATCAAGATATAATTGCTTTCCTGACTTACGTAAATTTTGCAATAAATGACCAAAAATACTTTCTGAATGAAAACCTATTTTTGTTATGTTATTTAAACCAATTTGTTTTACAGTCAGCAAGAACCGGTTGCTTATATCGATCTCACCACGAGCGAGGTTGAACAGGTGGTAAAAACACCTGATGAAGAACTTACAAGCTATGTAAAGCCCCAACAAGAAAATGTTGAGCCGTGTATACCAGCAATGGACTGTAATGAGCGCTCGCCTGTTGTCATTACTCACACGGGATTCCATCAAGATATTAACGACTTATGGGACTTGTAGTCCATACTAGTTTTCCTTCTTCAGAAGAAACTATTCTGCCGCATTTAATCGCGTCTTAAATGTTTAGTAGTCACTATAAAGTATGTTCGTAAATGTGTAACTTAATGAGTTTTATTGTAATTATTATTGCGATTCACTACTATTTATTCTCAAATATACTCATAATCCTAAATGAAATAAAAGATATTTTAAATATGTGTTGTTATATTTGAATTAAAGTTTATTTTCTGTGATAATTTGGTTGCAAGATTAATTAGAAGATAAATTAAAATAAATTATATGTGGCTTACATAACTTTTACACTTATGCATAGATTAACTTTTGCAAGAAAACCCAAATAACAGTTAATAAGTTAGTGAAATGCTAACAAAAAATAAAGTTTTATAGCATAATCCTTTGCAATCTGAATTAAGTGAAATAATAAAGTTTAATTTAAAAAGGACATCAAATTTAACGATTAAATGATTACGTTAGAGATTTGCGCTTACAAAAAGCTAGAGATATCTAAAATTTTGTATTTTTATAAGTCCAAAACAAGTAGTGAAGTATATTCTATATCTATACAATAAAAGTATGAAATTTTCCGGTTTTACATCAACATACGATTATCAGCAAAATCATTTTTATGTTTTTAAATGAAATTCATTATAATAGTAAGATAATTACATATAAAAAAGAAGTAATAACCGTATAAAACAAATATTTTAGTACTTTTTTCCATTTAAATCTAAAGAAAACAAGTTAAAACGTTTATTTTTTCAATTTAAAACTAATATACAAAGATTTATGTTTAGTTTATCATGTATCTGTTATTAGAAAATTCCACTTTTACTCTTCTGAAGGCGATAAAAGTTATTTAACTAACCAGTTTGATTGAACAATTCTTTTATGAGTGTGATTAAGGCATTTTACCAAAATTTGAATTAAACCTTTGATATCAACTAATGAAAAAAAAGATAAATGTTTTTTAATATAAAGTAAGTATTTCATTTTATAGTCAGTTTTAACAAATATGAGTTTTTATTCTTAAATCTGTAATGAAGTCTTGTATCAGTTTTTATTTTAAATAATTGTATAGAATTATAACAAAATAGATTACATAAATGTTTAATTTTTATGATTTGTTAATTTAGTAAATTTAGTAACACAAAAAATTAAGAAACACAACATATATTAATTTACTGTGATATTTTATTATACCATATTTTTAAACTTAGTTTTTTATTACTAGTAGCAAAAAAAGTAATTAACTTTATATAAAACAATTATAAACTTCAGTAGGTTATATAATTGCTTCTTGCTAATCTAAAAGTTATTGTTTTGCGTTTTAAAAAAACATTGTTTTTGTAAGATGTCAAATGCTTCATAGCTTATATAAATTTTAACAACTCTTAAGAAGATTACAAATATTACAATATAATTGAAATAATTACTCTTGTTGGTTTATTAATGCAATGTAGGTATAGTTTTAAGATCACTGTGCAGCAACTGCAATACGTTTACTGAATCCAAAAATCTAAATTATAAAAATTATGCAGAAAAATATAAGGTTTTTAATGTTGAAACAATTTTTAAAGATAATAACGACTACTAAGTCACCATTAGTAGCATTAAATCTATTCTAACAATAACTTGATTATAAAAATATCAAACGAATTAAAAACATTTGATAATAATAATAACATCACTAAAAATTTATCTTTATTTTATGTACTTTTGAATTTCTGGCAGTTCCCAGTCAAAGCAAACCTTATTATTACTATTATTATTATTAGTGTGTATTTGTGATGAAACCAATATAAGTTTTAAGTAGCTTGATTGCAAAAATTATTAGATTTTTATGATCTAGAAGGTAAATAGTGCTTATTAAACAGATATGAAAATTTATCATTGCACTTTGTTATCTTTTCAAATTCAATTTGGCAATTCAAAATATTTTAACTAAATCATTGTAACCCATAAAAAATTAAACTCAAGACTTTTTATTTAAATAATTAATTTTAAAACAAATTTAGTGGCTTGCTACATACTGTTTTATTACTTGTTCAATTATGCAATTATTTAAGTCGAAAATGAAAACCAGATGTTTTAAATTGTAGAACCTTTCACAGTCAAAAATTATTAGTGATAAATACAATCAAGAAAACTAACTTAGAAAGATTTAATCATTATTAAAGTCTTATACAAATCAAAGTCTACTTCAAAGGTGAACAAATGTAATCAGTTGAGATTTCAACAACCTTTTTAACTTTAACATAATCATAAAATTTTACATCAAACATAAATAGTTATATTGGAATCTTTTTTAAGGTTCCAAATCGTATGCTGCATGAAACGCTTATGTATTTTCTTCTATTATTTTCTATCAACAATTCTAATTCAAATTTTCAATAAAAGTTTGTGTTGATTTCGTTTAATTCCCTTTGCTAATTTTTTTTTCGTTCTGTCTATTTGATGAAACTATTTTTTTCACATTATTTTTTATAAAATAAATAAAATATTTTTTTAACATAGATTATTATGAGATATTTTTGTTCTCATTATTTTTATTTCCTTTTATTCCCTTATTATAATATCACATGTTTGTTAATATCGTAAGTTTATTTATACAAACATCATCTCAAACATTTTTTCGTTGATATACTGTAGCTGATATGACAAATTAACACATTTTATACTTGACAAACAAAAACTTTTACGTTTTAGAATATTTTTCTAACTTTTTAAGTTATGTAAACTGTTAATTTTAATGTTTGAAAAATATAAAGCAAAAATGACATTAACACTAATCAGTTTATAGGGTAATAACCAATAGTAAATTTTAAAGTAAAACAATTTTGACTTTATTTTCACTTAGCAAACTTTAAATTCGACATTTTATTAAATACAGTGAGACAGATGCCTTGTTGTTTATTACTATTATTTGAAACTCTGTAAGTGTAGTTTTTGACGGGCTAGATAGATGGTTAGCATGAAATTATCACGAAGTTTTCATCTTTCATGCTAACCATGAAATAAAAATTCCATTTTTCTCATCCTACTAATTCTTCTGTACTTTTATGTTGATTCATCTTTAGTATATTCATTTATTGCTAATTATCAAACGCATAAATTTAGTAATTTTAATATTATAACTATGACGTCACGACTACTGGTAACCGCTAGTTAGCAGTAGATGAACTACAACTTGAAATTCAAGTGAGTTTACTCTTGTTTGTTTCTTGCGCTTCACTAACTTCAATATTTGTCAGATATTAGAACCAATTAGTATTTGAAAACGCCCTAAGAACTGTCAGTTTTTTTAATGATACCAAGTCCTTAGATTTCTAAATAAGGAGCTTTAAAGAAGGTATATACACTCCCAACATTTTTTTCCTAACAATAAGCTTTTGTGCAAAAAGGAAATGTTATTACTTGTTGTCAATGATCTTGAAGATAAAAATCGGAGATATACTTTTAACTTGAATGAGGTTCAAAAATTATTACAAAAATAAAATAAAGACGCTAGAATTAAAGCAAACATTTTTAGATATAAAATAATTTGATTGTCTTGTATAGTTCTGATCAAGCAAATTTAAGACAAAAAAATAAAGTTATGGCAATAAACGATTATGTGATTTTTTATTTTGAAGTTATCACTTAGAAAAGTTAATTTGCGTCACCAAAAAAATTTGTTTAACTTAACTACTGTCAAGTACCTTGTTCACAAGATTTAGCTTGAAAGTAAATTATGCTTGACGGATAGTAGCGTTGGATGAAATGCTGATGGTTGGTATTTGATAAATGTAAAGACTTACCTTTAAAGTACCTCATAGCAGTCTGATTATGTATCATTGCATATGCAGTGAATATTTTATGACAAAAAATATTAGTTGTGATTTTCAAGTTTTATATAAAATATTGTAAGTGATTAAAAGTTGTAGTTTTCGTTTTATTTTCAAATTAATTTCTTTTAATTTGAAAAATTTTTTTTTAATTAGTTTTTGACCATATTCCACTTTTTACAGGAGTTTTACGCTTCATTCTAAGAACTTGATGGCCACCTTTAAACCATTGCTAAGTATATTATACCAATTTCTATATTTTTATTAATTCTTAAGATTGTAAAACCACATAGTTACTTATATATACAGTTTTCAGCAATTATCATTTTTCTACTTTGCACTATAAATATAATTAAGACATTCAATTGATCATTTACCTTTCTAAGCAAAAACTAATCAGTAAGTCACAATATCGTCGCAAGATAACGTACTAAAAGAGAATTGCTTATGTGATTTTTATAACAAGAAAAGTTAAATGAAATAAGAAGAATAGAGATTCCCTTGTTATTGGTATTTTGTAAAAAGCTCATAGTTTCCTGATTGTAAAAGTAAAAACATTTCAGGTTTAATCTCAAAAAATATTAAATAAACTTCTTTGTTCACAATTATCCAAAAAACCTAATGGATAACTAAACCAATCCAAAATTTGTAAAGTACTTAAGCCCTTAGGCTGCGTTCAAACTACTTGTGTAGAGTAAAAATCGGTGAGAAAGTTTCGATAATGACCAGTAGTAAGAGATAGCAGTCTATATATGGTGGTAATCATATTGATACATCAGTAAATGCATGAGAACCGAATAAATCAACTCTAAATTTAAAACAAATTTAACATTTCTGCGTTATCTTAAAATTTTATCGAGCTGTTGTTATTAGATATTATCATAACGTTTTCTGTTGTGAAATTTTCTGTTTAAGCTTATATTTAAAATGCTTGAATTAAGTATCTTAAAAAATCGATAAAAAATTAAAAGTACTTTTAGTTTATTTCAAGAGATCAAAATATTGAGAAAATTATCTGTAAATCTAAAATTTATCATTTTAATTTTGAATTAACAACAAATCATGATATTTACCCTTGCTAAGACATTTGTTCATTTTGTGTAAATAATTAAACTACATTTAATTTATCTTCTAGTAAATATTTTCGAAAATCACAAGCCTTATGTACTTTATCTGTTTGAATTTAATATTTTTTAACAAGGTTTGAAATAAAATTCTTTGAGTAAGTTTTCCTTTGTGCAACTTTAACCATTAGTTAGCAAACTGGATATCTTTAATTAAATCTATTACAGAATAAAATCTTAGTTTTGTATACTAGAATACTATTCTAAAAATGAAAATTTCGTAAATCACTATCTAGCAAGGATCTCAGATCATATTTTGCAAGAGTTATTTTTCTAAGTTTAATAAACCTAAGGAAATACTAATTTAAGATTATACTTAATTGTAGATCAAAGAAAGCATGAATTGAATTTAATATAATTAGGCTAATTTATCGATTGTTTAATAGCAAAATAAAAAAAAATATAATTACGAGAAGAGTCAAATAAATATGTTGGCTTACTTGCGTAGGTTCAAATCTTTTTTGTCAAACACATGGCTACATTAAGACACGAGCTAAGAAATACAAGAAGTATCTTCTTTAAACATTGGTTAATAGTATCACCGCATTGTGTTTGATTATGGCAAATCAAAGACCTTTGGATTAGGCAGAAAACCTACAATTGATTGACCAAGTATCATTCTCGCAGATCAATGCACCGTGTCTTTGCAGTAGTTTGGCTACTGTCCACTATAATCAAAACTCACTCAGAGGTAGGAAAAACGTCAACTTAAATAATTAAAAAAATTATGAAGCTTTTTTGGAAAAATAATAGGAACAATCTGTTTTTATACTTTTTAAAAATATTTTTTTATTCGATTTACGAATTTTGTGAATTCTCTGTAAACTCACTTCTGTGTGATTTCTTTTAATTCTAAATGAATACCAAATACTTTTAAAATTTCGTACAAATGCATATACTACCTCATGTTTTCTATGCAAAATTTATTTCTTGGGAAATAAAAGATCTTTTAAAGATTAGTTCTCTGATAGCAAATATTTAACTTATGGCGCCAGATAATATTATCTGATCAAACTTTTTTTTTACCAATTTTAGATGAAAAGATATCTAACCACCACATCGCTTTTTATTGCAAAACTTTTTATTCTAACAAACAGATTAAATAAGAAAACTATCTTTTAATAAGTTTTTATAGAAAAATTTAATAACTCTTTTAAACATCTTCCTTTTTCACAAAATGATCATCTGCGAATATCTCACAGTCGCAATAAATATAGATTACCATGATAAAAAGTTTATAATTTGGAAATAAACAATGCAATCCATCATAAATTTCAATGGATTTTTTGTCTTTCAGTAAAAAAATTCTAGTACAACATCTTTTTCATTGAAATCTTTTAATTCAGAAAAAGAAAATAATGTAGTCAGTGATATTACTGTTAAGGTTTATTTAAGCTTAATTAATCAATTTTATGTATACAATTGTAATAAATGGATCTTATTTTTCTCTTTTAATTGACTTACTAATAGTATTATATGTAATATAACAAAATATTTGTTTTTTAAGGATGTGTTCTAGTGAAATTTTTAAATTTGAATACTATTTTAAAACTTATTTTATTTATGCAATAAAACTATCTAAAAATTACCTGTAAAAGCCATTTTGTGATGATATATGAGCATGGTACTATAAATTGCAAAATGATACTTTATAAGAATTTACAACTTAATCAGTTATACTGCAGTAAATTTAAAGAATTTATTTAGAATATTAAACAAAAAATAAAATTGACGCAGACTTTAAAAGTTGTAAATAATATAGAGAGATGAACAAGAGTTTATATTTTGATGCATATTTGTATATGTATACAGCTACAGTAAGTAAGGCTACATTCTCCTTACTGCTAGCACAAAAAAGGGAAAAAAAAGCAGACAGTCTGCATGCATGTAGTCATATTATTAAAACTCTGAGCTGTAGCAACAACACAGTCCATAGAGTTGTTTTTTTTTGTTACATTTTATTTTCAAGCTTCTTATAAAAAAACCTTAGGACTAATTATCTAGCCAACAGTTAAAGTATTTATGGAATAACTGCTCTAAGTATCGTTTTAAAATTATATTTAAATAATATAGATAAAAAATATTTTAAAAATAGTCAGCTCAACTGATTTATTTTAATACAAGTTTTTTTATGTTTCTATCTCATATAATTAGACTTTTGGTTACTTTGAATAGTTATTTTGTCAAAAATATTATGCATGAAGTTATTGTTTTAAACAAACTATAGAAGTGTTTTGTATTATGATACTATATTGTTATGAAATAACAATGGTCAGTTGCAATTATACTATACTTCATAAATTTCATATAATTTAAGTTATAAAACTTATCAATGCATAATTTTGTAAGATTTGTATTAAATTAAACCAGACTCTTTTCTTTACTAGATTGATTTCACTATCAACAAAATATGCATAAAGTCAAATTGGTTAGTCATGATGGAAAAGCATTTGAGGTTGATATTCAAATTGTAGGGCAATTAAAAGCTCTTAAAAGTTGTTTAGAAGAGCTGGCTAGTCTAAAAGAGGATAAATTAGGAATAAAATTGCCAAATATCAATGCTGATATTCTAGAAAAGGTAATCAAAATATTTTATCAGAGTATTTTTGAATTATAAATTGTAATTTACTAAACTTTTTTATATTTGTATTGAATATTTTAATGATTGATGATATTGGGACAGATAACTGATTTTTTAGTATTTCCAAATGAAAAAAAAATTAAGTATTATGTATATTGGATAATTTTCAAAGAAGAAATATAACTGTAATATTTTAAATCTGAATAACTAATAGAACAATCTGAAAATTGTTGTAAATACTAAAAGTTAAGATTTTGTTTTAAGATAGTTGATAATATTTACAAGTTTCTACTATAAATCTACAATTTTTCTTTTAATCATTCAAGCTTTAACTATAAACTTAAGCAGAATGTTGGTGGCAATACTTCTAAATAAAAGATAACCAAATGATTTTCCAAAACATTCAAATTCTTATGTTCTTTAACCTTTTTAAAAAGTTACACCTTTAAACAATATAAGATAGTTTTTCATTTATGATGATGATCTATTCATCTTAAAGTCAAATTATTTTTTTAAAAAAGCTGTAACGAATAATTTTATATGCATTAGGTGATTCAATGGTGCACACAACATAGAAATGATGTACCAGTCGAAGTTGATGCTGATGACGATATTCCTCTTTGGGATAAGGAATTTTTAGAAGTTGAGATAAAAATTTTGTTCCAATTGATTTATGTGAGTTGACAGTTAAATTGTTTTTTAAGTTTAAAAGCTTTATATACAGTTGATTTAGTGTTTGTCATCGTAAACAGATTATTGAAATTTTCTAAAAAAAACTTTTACCTACTCAGGCAGCAACGTGCTTGGACATTAAAGGTTTATTGGATCTTACTTGTAAAACGTTTGTCAATATGATCATAGACAAACCTGAAGATGAAATTCTAAGAACTTTCAATATCCCTGAAAATTATATGGACATAGAACCGGCTAGTATATTAAACAACTAATTTGCTTTGTAATATACATTATGCATAAATAGATTATTGCTAGAGATAATAATTAAAAACTCAACTACAAAATTGTTCGTGACTTCAGCATACTTTGTGTCAAACCTTCACGTTTTTAGTACTATGTTAACTGAGGAATAACTTGTTTTTCTGCAAATATCAAAACTTACAACTAAACTTCTTTTAGTTGTAAGCTTCTATCCTATTTTATACACTTCTGACACAACTTTTTCGGTTTCTGTTTTCAATAAAATTTTAGAATAATTGTAGAAAGTAGAAAATAGTGATTTTGTTTAAACTTACATTTCTTTGATTGCTTATATCGATACTTTACCGTACCTGTTAGAGTTTTGATTGATTTTCAAGTGATGCAAAATCTTACTGCTTACTAGGTGTTACATAGTCAGTAATTAAGTACTAGTAATGTAGAAAACTATTTCTATGTTCCTTAACTACTTTCAACTGATGTTTGGATGATAGGAGAAGTATTTTTAGATCTGTTTTTAAAAGACAACTGTATTTATATAATTAGCAAGTACAACTTTACGACGCGAGATGAAATAAATTAAAACTGACACACCAACTTTTTGTTTGTTTACATAAGTTAATACTATTATACTTTATGTAATATTACTCATGGATAGATAACTTATCTAAATAAGTTGATCAGAAATAAAAATAATTTAGAAAATCAAGTGTACAGTTTTTTTGTTACATAGCAAATAATTCAAGTGTTGGTTGTAAAATTGTTATTAATCTACTTCACAACTGGCTAGAGTTCTTAACACAGTTTTGGTGAAAGCTCTAGTTTTACACTTTAAACTATTTGAGAGTGAAAATAGATCGTTAATCTTTTTCCAGCCGAAAATCCTATAATTGATTCTCAATAATTTATCAGTGATGACATTTTATATTTTACTATCAAGTTGATGGTAGGTTAATTCCTTATTGATCTAAAAGTAAACATAAAGTTACAGAGGTGATTTTTAGTTAACAAAAAAGAATTAGTAATTTCCTTATTTTACTTTCACGTTTCGCTTTCCTAAATGATTTTTGTGGACCCTTTTCTTTTTGTCTAGTAAACCAGCCTAGGACTCAAGGAAGTTATATAGCTAAACCTCAAATTTAACCAGTTCTTTATTTCAGTATAACCAGTTTAACAATAGTTTGTCTAGATAAAACTTATTATTGAATATAATTATTTCTATTATCATCAGTGCTATATAAAAGTAAGAACTTTTGAGAATCTTATGAATTGTCTAATTTTAAATTTCTTAAATTAAAGGCAATTTCAAAACATCAACAATTTTAATAACAAATTGAGATGTTAAACTAAATGTTTAGCTGTAATTTCTAAAATGTAAACATAATTATTTTGTTTATCTTGAAAAAAAAATATATAAATGAATGTTTTTAATAAAAAGTTGATTAAAACAAATCTTATAAAGTAAAAATTGAAGGATGTTACGCATCACTAAACAAAATATTTATTAGAAGACAGAAAAATTACAAATGAAAAAGTAGATTGGCAACTGTTTCCGAAAAAAACAGATCCTTAAATAATTTGTTTTGAACACATAGAATTCATTTTGTAATAATATTGATTAATTGAAAAATGATATATCTTTTCAATAATTTTATATTGAGGTTTGATTTTTGGTTAATATTGTCAATGAAAGTAATGAAGAGTAATTAAGGTTAATAATGATGTAGTCGTTTTATGTTATTAATTTAGCTTAATCTACATTAATTACATTAATTAAGCTACATCTATCAATCAAACTTGTAAAAGAAAAATACAACCATATTTTCCAATATTACATTATTATCATTAAAGTGCACATTTTGTTAGCTAACATTTTTGTAATCCTTGTAATTCTAGTAATGTCTTGTATGAAGTTAATTTTCTTGATTTTTCTTCTAAAGTTATTTTAATAAATTCGTACAGTAAATATTCTAACAATTCATTTATAATTGTAATAAAATCATCTTTGATTTTGCATCTCACTAAAACTAACATAGATTTCTAGTATTTTCTAAAGATTTTTATTTTGTAATTACAACCAATAGTTTTTAGTCAGATATTATAATAGCAAACTAATTCATGATTAAATAGCTTGAAATTTAATTATGAAATTAAAACAAAATATCAAAAAAGATGATAAATTCACTTTTTGAAAATCTTTAGAGGTTTATACGAAAACCCTTTATAAAATAAATCAATGGCTAACAATGGTAGTCAGTAAATTCACAAAATATTTATAGAACTACTGAAATATTTAGAGCTACTGAAGTATCTATAGCTACTGAACAACTTATTCTTATACATTATAAAAAGATATTAAGACTTTCAACAAAGGTCTTGAATGAAGTTTGATTACCACAATGATACTTGTATGCTGACTTGTGCCATAATGCAGTTATTGATTTTGAAGAATAAAAAGTCCACAATTAAATTAACTAAAGTTATAGTTAGGATATTCTTTGCATAAAAGGATTGTTGAAAGTAGTTAAGCATGATATTTTAAAAAAGTAATGAGAATTTCTCTACTAAATTAGACAACTTTAAAATTTTCATACATATATTGTCACTGAATTAGATTAGTTTATTTATGTAAAACGTTTGTCTATCTAATTTTCATTATGTCAACAATTTCTTAAAATATATTATAATTTAATTAATTGAATTCTAAATGTTTCTCCTATTAAAATAAAATGTATAACGTTTCCTTTAAAATAGCTAATAAATGTAATATTTGAAAAGTTTTAAACTTTTTAATAAAAATAACAAGAAAACTTCCGAAGTATGACTAACCTTTAATTTAAAATGAAATTTATTTAATTTGAAATTGATTTTTAGCTTCTTATAGAATTTTATTTGACTTTATAGTGGAAATGTAAATAAAAATCATGTAAACACATATGACGACTCACTATATAATGCTATTTAATTTTTTGCAATATTTTGAAAGTAATAAAAAAAATCATCATAACATTTTAAAGTTTTTGTTTTTATTGCTTCAAAAGTTGTGTTATGTTTTAAAAATCAGGACCATTTGAATTAAATGATTTCTTGTAAAACTCTCCACAGTAAAAGCTGACATTTTAAATTTTATCATTGTACAATTTTAGAAAATTCATTTGTTTAAAGATATTATTTTCTAAACTAAAAGTATTAGTTATAACTTTTTAGTTCAAAATGTTTTGTTTTAGTTTCTCATCGATAATTCTGCCTTGGAAATTTCTAATTAAAATCTACAAAATGTTCTACTTTTGCTAAAATCACAAGTGTAATATATATAACTTCAACATTAAACTGATTCTAAAATAGATCAAATTCAAAACTTAGTTATAAAGTGTATTTTTAATTATAGCAAAAAAATTATTGCCAAGAGGAAAACACTTAACAACTTTTTTTATAGATTTACTGATGTTTCCTTTTATATGGAAGTATCTTTATCAGTTATTAGCACATACCTAATATCTTCTTGAAAAACCTCTCAAAGACGATTTGGTAGAGTTCTGATCCTTCTTTGGAGATACTTTTTTATCAGATGCTTTACTTTTCTTAGTTGAGACAGTTCCAACTTTTACTTTCTTTTTTCTACTTGTAGTTGCCTTTCCAACATCGCTTACAGCATCCTTCTTGGAACCATTTTTTGAATCCTCATCCGTATCTTTTTTGACATCCTTATCAGAGTCCTATGTCAATTTAAAGTTTGAAATTAATTTTTGTAAAATTTACTTTTTTAAATATGATTCATTAAATGTCAAACAAAAATAGACACTTTCTTATTTAAATTTTGATTTTTAACTTTTCAAGCTTAAATGCAAATCTAAATCACAACCATTTTTGCATAAAAATGAAATTCACTATAGCAGCTGTAAATAATGGGAGTAAAAATTGTATTAATCAAGTGTTGCTATCAAAAATATAGAAATTTACAGCTTATGCTGAAAGATTTTTAGGTTTTTATAAATTTTTATTATTTTTATGGTCCATGTAACCCATAAACTTCAGCTTTCAAATTGTGAATGTTTATGTAATAAAAAATATAGATAAAAAATGTAATGAAGCTTATAACTCACAAACTTAAAAAAGTCGCTCATGCAGATATCTTCTGGCAATCCAGCCTAAATGAGAAAATTTATTTTTAATTTTGCAATAATCCTACGAGTTTGAAATCATAATAGAATCAAAATAGTTACCATTATTGACTGAACGCTATTTGGGTAATGTTTTTCAATGTACTCAGCGACGTCATCCTGAAATTGTTATTCATTTTAATTATTTTTGTCAAACACTTAACATATGTGTAAAAAATGAAATTAACAAAAATCTTTTAAAACAAATTTCATATAATTTTTTCATACTGTTTCATCCAAAAACTTTAAGAGGTCTTCATCCAAATCGCTAACTTCTTCCTGTAAATAAAGGATTAGTAATATTTTACCATTGAAGCGATAGATCCAAAAAAATGAAAAGATCAATTTATATTTAAAAAACTGTTCAAGCTTTTATGTTTATCTTAAGTTTACATATGCCTCCGTTCGCAGTCATTTCAATAAAAGAGTTACAAAAAATAAAAAGCCCTTTGAACAATTAGAAAAAAACATTTAAAGAAATCTATAACATTTATTATTTCATATTATAGGTAAAGATATTTCTAGAAAATGATTGTTTAAATTATAATTACTTTGACATCTTTGTCATTTTTGAATTCAGCCATCTTGTCTTCACACTGTTGATTTGAAATTTATACTGACCTGGAATATAAAAGTACCTGGAAAAACTATTTGGTAACTTTAATAAAGTTTAATGTACTTAGTACAATACTATCAAAGAAAAAGTCAAACAACTAAATTCTTAAAGCACAAAAAAATGAATTAATTTTAATTAAACTGATGATTTTGCTCAAGCTTTTTCCTGTTGTATATAAAAAAAGTTAATTGACATAAACTTACAGATAATGCTTTTATGTTAAACAAAAGCATTACTGTCATTATAGTATAGTTCTTTTTTTAAATAAAAGCATAAGGAAAAGCTTTGAATTACATCAACATTTAGTAAAATGAAATGCAATTGACAAAAGTTAAGAAAAATAAAAAGATAGATCTACCATAAAACATATCGTTTTCAGTTTTATACTTAAAAGTTATAATCTATTAGTTTTTTACCACTTAAAGTATTTGGTTAAATCAAACTACATAATTTATTCTTTCAAAAATTGCAATAAAAATATGGACTATATTTAAGACTCAGCTATTGGTTTAACTAAAAAATGTAAAGGATTCTCCAATAAAGCTTTAAAAGGTAGAGAAGAGTATTTATTTTTTTTAACTTCAATAAAACTGACCTTCGCTTAAAAGCTAAATTCAAATAATAAAATCGAAACTAATCTGAACAGTTGGCTTTTAAAGAAAGTATTTGTTAATAGTTACCCAATATAAAGAAAGAAAAACTTATATTTATAATATGTATTGTTTGAAAAATCAACCTCTTCAATAACAATAACAATAATAAAAGTAATAACAAAGGCTGCGTCGGCCAAGAACGGTCATGCTAGATGTGCCATGATGATGTTGAAAACCTTAAAACAGCAAAATACAGTGATATGTAATAAAACCAACGAAGATTCTTACAAGAATATAAACTAACTAAAATAAAGTACTAAGTTATGTGTAATAGGAGAGCTATGTAGATCAGATTAAACTTCTTATTAAACTAATTACCTTGAAAATATTGGGTTTGAAAGACATTTAAAGATAAACATTTTTAGTGACATGTAGAAACTTAAGTTTACGTCATTCATTACTCAAAGTCTAAATTTTCTCGTTTAGTATGTACTTACCTACCACCCTCTAGATTTAATGATGAAGTTAAGGTTGTATTGAAGGTTCTGAAGAGTGCTATGTATCCCGCGTAATATATTTTGGGAGATTTTAATTTTATTAAAATTGATTAGAGTAACTCAAATTTAGCATTTATGGAAAAATCGTTTAACTTGGATGGCGATAATACTAATTCGGCCATTCTACGTCATGCTTTTGTAAGCTTCCTCAATGTCAATAATCTATCTCAGATGGCTACTTTTCCGACTTAAGTTCGAGGTAATACGTTGGATTTTCTTATTACATCGAAACCCGAGAACATTACATGATCATTATTTGATTAAAAAGAACCATTTGCTCTGACATGCAATCACAACGTGAGGGAACTAAAGCTCCATCAAACTTTATTTATGAACGTTAAAACTTCAAGCAAAAAGAATTCTTACTGTGGAAATTATAATGACATAAACAAGTTTCTATCAGGTGTTGACTCGATTTCTGTTTTCAACTCTTCCGAAGACATCAATACTATTTACTCAAGGTCTACTAACATCGTTAGTGAGTCAATAAGAAAATTCATACCTTTTTAAAGAGTCAACAAAAAACCACATTTACCGAAATATTTAGTCAAATGATGGAGCACCATCTGATATCTGATGTCCAGTATGACTTTGTGCAACGAAGATCTTCCCTAAACCAGCATCTCACTTTCTTTTTTGAGCTAACAGCCGTTGTGACATCACATATCTCTATTTTGCGAAAGTGTTTGATTCTGTTTCACACAACAAGCTCATCACTGCAGTGAAAACCATAAAAATCAACAGCTTTATCTTACAGTGGATTGAAGATAACGTATCAGGTAGAACCCAACAAACTTGCGTAGAAACATTCTTATCTACTTCTGATCAAATCACTAGTGGTGCTCTTCAGGGCTCTGTTCTGGGTCTCCTTCTCTTTTCAATTTTCATCGAAGACCTCATTAGAAAACTAGTAGCAGTAGATGATGTCAGCGTGTTTGTCTATACAGATGACATCAATCTATTATTTTGTAGTCCTTCAAAACTTCAAAATGCACTACACACTGTAAGAAACTGGTCTACGAATAGGCTGAACTATAACTCCGAACTTATACAACTCTGAATTTATAACTTTATATTGGAAGCCAGCTGCAAATTCCTTTAACCAATACTCCATCAATAGATTTATAATTCAACAAGTATCTTTGGTCCTAGACCTGGGCATTACTCTGTCATCTGATTTTAAATGCCACAATTATGTTTTCAAATCATCAGAAAATCAATCAACTCGGTCAACATTATAATAAATATCTTTTATTTTAAGATCCATACCTCTTTATCAATCTTTCTAAATTATACGTACGTTAAATTTTTGTTTACAATACCAGTGCATAGATGTCTTATCAAGTAAGTGGTACCAAAAAAATATAATCTGTTCAGACAATATTTACAAGATTGTAATGCAGGAAACTTAATAATAGATACGATAGTTATAAACATCTTCTCAGCTTCTTAAATTTAGATCCTTCGGAAATTTGGCGGAAAAAACACGACTTATTTTTTATTTTTTAAATTGTCCACAATTTAACTGAACTTAGATTTGATGATTTGTTTTTGATTAGTATTTCCTTCAATTTATATCAATTCAGAGGGCGTACATTATATCTAAATAATCCCATTTCACCTTGTAGGTTAATTAGAGCAGTTGTATTCTCATTCAGAACAATATGTACTTGGAACCAGCTGCCATCAGACATTATCATGTCAGAATCACTCATATTCTTCAAGCATAATTTGAAATGTTATATTTTTACCAACACTGCTATTTTTTACAATGTGAACTTTTCCTTTTTTTATAATATTAGTATTATATGTAATTGTTCACTGTTTTACTGCTTTGGGACTACTGTAATGCTATGTGTTACATCTTGTTCTTTCTATATTTTTAACTTAATAGATTTTATTTGTCAGAATGTGTGTTAGTCATCCTTCTTCGCGTTTTATTTAATAAATAAATAAATAAAAAAGTAAGAACACTTATTCATCAATAATATTAGGAATTTTGATATTGATATTTGATACTTTATAGCTTGTAATTAAAATTTGCTATGATTGGTCCAAGGTCAGTCTTTTTACTGAAATCTGGTTGATTTTTTCTGTACTTGCCACAAATCTATCATTTAAAAAACGTTTTGTAGAGTTTCAAAATTAAGAATTTTTGATTACGTTTGTCTTACTTTATCTTTCTATTTAGAACGTTTCTATAAAGATTGTTGTAAGACATTTTTCAACTTGTAAAGTTTTGTGCTTTAACACCACTGTACAAACTCTAAAACAGTAAAAAATGGCAAATATTTATCTAAATTTGTTTATTAAAATGAGCGAGTAAATGAAAAATAAATTCTTATTGTAGAAACTAAGAAATATTCTTGATTAAATTTGAAAATTAATAGATATGTGAACTAATAAATTGAAAAGCTACGTATAAAACAATCATATGATTGATTTAAAAATAGCTTTCTGATAGTTCCTTTATTTTTGCGAGACATTTTCAAAATCCGCGAAATTTGGGACTCTGCAGATATGGATTTCTCCCAAGCTTGTTCCATAAACCAAACCTTCACCAGCTTCTAACCAATTAATTGTATTTGTTGTGACATAAGACATCGTCAGTGGATTGTCTAAAGAGATTAAGTTTTAGTTATTATGTTTATTATTACCACTTTATTTACAACCTTGATCACTTTTAATTCGTTTTATAGTTTTCGCCTTCATCTTAGGCCCAAGATTTATGATAATAGCACGTTTCCTGTTAAAAATTGTTGGAAAAATAACCACAATTATTAATACTTTATTTCATTAATTGTTTATAGCGTGAATAATACTAAACATAAGTCATTCAAGCGAAATAATGAGTTATTTTGAAATTTAAGATTTTAAAAAAAGAGTATTTACATAATTTAACAAATACATGTTAAATGATAAAAGTGATTTTACTTGGATTTTTTAGAAATTCGCACCCCTACTGCTAAGAAGTTATCTTCTGGTGAGAACTGGACACAAACGCCCAGTAATCTTGGCTTGATGCTAAATTTGAAAAACGGTTTAAGTGTTTTTTTTCCAAAAAATTTTATAACTGTGATATGAAAAAGTTTTTTTAAACTTGCAGTTTTTATATTATACAACAAAAAGACTTTGAATAAATTAATAATTGTTATTTGTAACAAAAAATTACCAGTATAAGACACGGCCTCTCTCGTGTTTCTTTAGTGAAACAACGATGACAGCATTTGTCATCTCATAGGTATTCCTTGAAGATGGAGATACAAAACAAGCAAGCTTATTTCCATCTTTCGAAATATCAACACTTGATGCAAGTGTAAACCTACACTTTTGTACCACAACGTTATGGAAACGGCTAGAAAACAAATGTTTTCTTTTTAATTTAGCTAGAAAACATAATTAGAATGTATAACAAACTTGGTTATATCTGGTAATCCGTCATCACCATATTTCCATAGCTGCAGTACACATTCTCTACGATCTGAACCAACTCTAGCTGATCTTGTCAGACTAAATCCTGGAATATATCCTCCACTGCTGTAAATAATAGAGCGGGATTTAGTTAGCTTAATTACTTAATATTCAACTGTACAACGTGCAATATAGTACACATATGATAAAAATTCAATTTAAATATTACAGAAAATATTTTCAATTTAACTATTAAAGCTTACAGACAAGAAAAATTCTACTAAAAAATTTTTAAAAAGTTAACTAAAGCTTACTTTGGCATACTTGATCCTCCAGGTACAACGTGATCATCTGAAATTATAAAGATTAGTTTTAGCTAATTTTAAAGTTTCAAAAAAAATAATGTTTAGAATAAAAATTCATAGATTAGTTTAATATTCATCACCTTCTCCATCGGATTCAGAATCAATTATTCCCTCTTCTTCCTCTTTAACTAAGGTGATGTAAGCCCTGAACAAGCTTGTGTCCATTCTAGAGGTTGATACAAACCGATTTCTCGGTCTTTCAGCATCAGAATTTTTTTCTTTTGCTGGCAAGGCTTCTGTTGGATAAACGGTAAAAGCGTTGGAAGATCAAAAATTGTTAAGATGACCTGCTGCTTTATTTTGCGGTATTCTACATGCTGATCTATTTTGCGGTATTCTACCTGCTGATCTATTTTGCGGCATCCTACCAGCTGCTCTATTTTGCGGTATCCTACATGCTGCTCTATCTTGTGGTATCCTACATGCTGCTCTACTTTGTGGTATCCTGTATGCTGCTCTTGAACCAGTATTTTCACAAAAGCCTTGTAAACCTATATATTTGTTATAAACAAAATTTTTAAAATCAAAAGATTATTTCGATGAGTTACCTCTAGGAATAGTTGGATCCCTCCAGACACTTCTTTGGTTCCCATTAGTTTCTTGAGTCTGAAAATCTTTCTCGTTACATCTTCAACTTTTGAATGACTGTTTACTTACGCCAGATGTGGTTGCATTAATTTCTGGCTGTTGTGACATACTTCCAACGGAAAATACAGATTCTGGTACATAGCCTGCTATTTAAGAATTGCAACAATATTTTTTTTTGTTTTTCCGACATAATACCTAACGATCTTCCTACTATCACAGGGGTTCCGTCAAAGGTTCGAAATCCATGTATTTCACGGGAATAATACCGTCTCACACCTTCATCCTGAGTAGAAACAAAACAATTGAGACCATTTACTTCTGTAGGCAATAAAGTGAAAACAAAACTTACAAAAAATCCAGCATTAGATCTTTCAGATGCTCTTAAGAGCTGCCGTTGTCTTCGTGGTAATCCTTAAAATTTTTCGAAAATAATTGAATCATTTCAAATCATTTTCGTTATAATTTTTTCAAGAAATAATAAAACTTTATCTTACTGGTTGTTAGATCAGCTATGCCAATTCCAGTCAACAAATTTTCACCGGAAGCATCAAATCTTGCCAGTAACACCTAGAAAAAATAAAGAAAATCATATAATATCTATCTCATTTTGCTTAAAATAAGATTCCTGTAAGGCAAGCAACCATTTAAATATACTTCACATACTTTCTTCAAAGGGTTTCTGGTGCTAATTCTAGCTAATGGAGCTAGAGAACTGCAATCCCAAAAATAAATAGAGTCATTTGATGCCACTAAAAGTGTCATTTCACATGGATGAAAAGACAATGATTCGATTTGGCATTCAGTTTTCCAAGACACACTAGTCCCTGATTTTAGCTTCCAAACTCGAACCTAAAAAAAATAGAAATAATTTTTAAGATCTTCTTTTGTAAGAGTCTTAGTAGTTATACCTCTCCAAGTCTGGTTCCAGTAGCCATGATGTCCTCTAACGTTGGATGAAACACAACGCAGTTAACGTATGGAGTTTCACATGAATGGGAACGTTCAAGGAGTCCATTATCTAAACTACTTAACCTTACTTTTTGGTCAGAGTGGCCACTTGCAATCAATCTTTTACGAAAGTTTATTGCGCTTGCTAAAATCGGCTCATATGAAAGTGGCCGTTCACTTTCAATATCAAAGCTAATTGTTGAGTCTTTAGTGCAATTGTGGGCACCTTTTAACTCTACAAACTCTCGCATACCACAGTTTGAATTGGACATTGTATCCAACCCTAATTCGCGTTTCTTCAAAGAAGCTATCAAATTAAAAGATGGGTTCATGTTGCTGTTTTCATTGAAGTTACTCATTTTTAAAAGAGTCTCAAGCTAGATTAAATCTTGGTATTAAAAGTTCTGCAAGAAGAAAAGTTTGAAAATTAATCAAAATATAATAAAAGTATCATATTTTTGAACAGAAATACTATTTTTGCTTATGTTTTAACTGAAGTCTACTATATATAAGATGTAATATATCTATAATAATATTGACATATAATATATATAATAATATTAACTAAAACTTTTATTTCTAAAAAATTTGATATTACTAATTCAATTTAAAGAAATTTTTTTAAAGTTTTTTATTTTAACCTATACATGTTATATATTTGCCCATAAACTCATCAAAGTTTTAGATAGATATTTATATTTGTATTTATATTTATATATATAGATATTTGCTATTAGTTTAATTCATGGAATAAAAAAAAATCATAAAAACAGAATTGCTTTTAAATAAACAATCATAAAAAACACAGAATAAATTTTTTAAATTAATGTATATAATTAGGATTTATGATATTAGTAAATGAAACAAAACTATTTCCTCTTTGGTGAATAGAAAGAATAAGATTATATAACTGTAAACTGGTGAAAAGGTGAAAACAAAACTTTAATAAATTGATTTTTTAACAAAATACTACAACTAATTTAGTAATATATAAACATTCAACTTAAATATATATATATAAATATAATTAATAAAATATAAACAGGTGGTAAAGAAATAGAATATTTTTTTCTATTTATTTCACATTTAACAATACGACTTTGATATCAAATTCAAAACAACATGAGTGTAGTGAAGTATAAAATAAATTGAATCAGCCACATACACCAGCAACATCAATAAATCTTTAAATTAAAAGTTTTATAAGCTAATTGTTAAGTATCCATAACAGTATTTATCTTAGATAAAGCGGTATTGTTTTATTAATTTGATTATATTTTTAATTGAATTTAAATTGATATATATTTGCATAATAAAACTAGTAAAACAAGATCTGAGACTAAAAATATTTTAAATAAATTATTATTACCATAAGGCTTGCAATAACTTCAAAATGCATTAAATAGTACCCTTAATAAACTTGTCTGTAGTTTTTAAACTACTTTAATCTTAATCATGAGAAGCGCTACCAGTGAAAACTTGTCGAAATGGAGCACTAGATTAAATGGGCATGATAACGTAAGATTCAAATTACAGCGTAAAATTGTTTAATTCGCCCATGAATTAAAAATTATAAAGTTAGTTTTAAATTATGAGTATTAAAATAATCCTATTCTAGCATAAAAATAGCTTTTCAGTACACACTTTTTGGCCGTAAATTTTAATTTAATTTATATAATAAAATTATAATTTTTAATTCAACAGAACATCATAAATTCCCTTCCATTAATATTAATAATTAACAAAGTGTCATGTGTAAACAGCTTATGAATTTAATTGTATTAATTGTAAGACTCAAATCTTTCATTGTGTTGGTTATTTAACCTGTTGTATTCGCTGACAAAGCACAAATAGGTAAACCTCACTTACCTTTAGGTTAATCAAATTTAATTTTTCTGCGGTTCTTGGTTTTACTTTACTATGATTTTTTAAGCAACCAAAGCAGATATTAAAAAAAAAGTTTTTTTTAGGAAACAACGGAAACAATTTAATTATTTTTTTATAGAAAATTCAGCATTTTTAGTCTTATTATTTTAAAATGCACCACCATTTTCAAGAAAATGTATAGAATAAATGTTTTAAGAAAGCTTAAAAAACATATTTAAGCTCACTAAATGTGTTTAGACTGTAAATAAGTGAAATATAAATTTAAATGCATGTTGAAATTGGTTATAACAACTTTTAAAGAGAACTAATTTTCAAACATAACAATCAATAAAATTCGTTTTAAAGAAAAACAATTTTTTTAAGCAAACAACAGCGCATGGATACCATATTAAGTTGGTGATATCAAAAAAAAATTATCTGTTCAGGCAAGTACGAGATTAGTATACAGAAAGCTTAATATTAAATGAAATAGATTTGAACGTCGTTTTACTTTTCATAATTTAGTTACTTTGCAAATTCGATGGATTAAACATGACTTAATTCTTATGTTTTAATTTATCCACAATTTAATTGACCTTCAGTTTGATGATTCTATTTGCATTAGTCCTTCCTCAAATTATGTCAACTCAGACAACACATATTATTTCTGAATAACCCCATATCACCTGGTTCGTTAATCAGATCAAATTTATTTATGCATGATTAGTACTTGGAAGAAGCTGCCATCGGAGATTGCCATGTAAGAATTGATGCTGTTGTTTAAGCAGAATGTAAACCATTCGTATATTACCAACACTGCCGTTTTTAAGCTGTGATTTTTTTTTTATATTATTAACATTCTATGTAATTGTTCACTGTTATATGTTTTGAGGGCTACTGAAATGCCATTTGTTACATCTTTTCTTTCTACATTTCTAACTTAAAATAAATTTTTTTGTGAGAAGTTGTGTTAGTGGGAGGTGCTCTCTCACCACACCTTCCTTTGCATTTATTGAACGGAAAAATTAAAATCAGTTTTGATATATGAAAGTATCTCTAACAAGCATCATACCTAAAAAAAGTTCTTAAAAATGACGTCTTATAGCACTTAATTTCGATAGCCTTTTAATGCTGAAATAAATAAACAAAAAACGTTTGTAAGAAGTTATGGCTTGTATTTTGAAATAGAGATGATACATTTGCATTGTCTGTAAATGATTTCAGTCCTAATGATTCATTAAATCAGTGAGCAACATACTCAGATCAATTTAATTTTTTTTAAAAAAAAAAAGATGTTTTTTTATTTATGAAACTGAAAATGATCATAACAAATAATAAAATTTAAACTAAATTTACTGAATACAATTTATAGATAGATTTTTATCCACTAATGTTTATGATTTGTACTATATCGAAAATATTACTGTAAGTTAGTTGAATAAAACATGAATTTGATTAGTGCTAGTGCAATTGTTAATTTGCAAAGTATTTTACTATTTTATCATCGCTTTGTTAAAAAACTGTCATGTAAATAACATTCTTTTAGTTTAGGATCACTCTTTTTTGTCTAATAACTGTTATATATATAAATGTATGTTTTGTCATTTCTTATGGATACTAAAGCATTTTATAAGACATAATAGCTGACAAAAATAAGCAATTTGCTTAAAAATTCTAGTTAGAAATAGCAAAAAGCTGTATTAACTAAATTTATTTTTTAAAAGCTTAAGTTCCTTATAAACAACCTCTTGACTTTTAAACATGTACCAATTTTAACCAACTATACATAGAACCATTATAAATTGTTAATGAATTATGTTATAAGTTAATTATAAACATAATAAAACTTGAATATTTCTCACCAAATAAGTAAACCTTCCAATATACATATAAATATAAAAGTTTATCCCAAAAAATCGGTAAAATTTTTAAAAAATTAAATGGCTAAGAAACTAAATTCATGAATTAGCAAAACATTGATTTTGATGTATTTCTATAGGAGAAGTTGATCGATATCATGAACTGAAACATTATAAGTAAGACTTTATACAATATTAGAAAATTTATCCTGAATTAAGTTAAGGTTTTCAGGAGTCAAATCTTTGAAAAATAACACTTGTTGATAACTGCTGTTAAAATGTTTTATAGTTATAACTTTTAATATTTTTACAAAAGTTTCTAATCACATTACTACATAATTTACTAGATTCAAAATGATTTTACACAATATAATGCACTTGGTTTTTTATCTTTGTCTTATTCAGTATTTTAATCAAAAGAAAAAACAGATTTAAGCTTTATAATTTTCATTGAATTCTAATTGTCTTTGTTTTGATTTCATATAATTTTAACAGTTAAGTAATTTTAGGACAAAAATTATCTGCTGAATAATTACTTAACAAAAATTAAAAAAGCCTTTAGGTTTTACAAAACCAATCTTAAATATGTTTATTTAAAAAAGTATCTTGAAAAATAGAAAGATGAAAGGAATAATTAATAAAAATGTTTTTAAGAGTAAAGTCCATGAAGCACCCTATGAAAACATGTTGTCTAGATGTTTTAGCCTCGTTAACTAAGAAGATTAGTCAGCAACAAAATTTAATATTTTGATTTATTAGCAAATTTTCATTCGTTGTGTACTTTTGTTTGCAATTTTTTAATGTTGTGTATCCAAATTATGTTCAAATTATTCTACAAACTTTTTAAACATTTTGTGTTTTCTTAGTTTAAAAGTTATGATTTGTTTATAAATCTAAACTATTATATTGATCTATCCTGTTTTTATATTTCTGTTGCAATAGATGTTTAAATGTTATATTCTTGAGATAGTAGTTATGCTGTTGTTGTGAATGATTTTTATTGCTTGTTTTAAAACTTGTTCATTATTAAAAATAAATCTTGAACTATATATTAATCCTTTTTCTTACAATAAAACCAATATTAATCACTACTGATAAAATTATTATAGAAAAAGTCGCTTTATAGTTACTTTTATCTTAATATATACATTAAAAAGTATAACTTTTAATACATCAGATATGTTTTTTGACTTCTATACAAAGCTATAAAGATATATTGAACGCATTTTATATAATTTTTAAGATTTTACATTTTAACTAAATGAAACTGAACTAATTTGTCATTTGTAGCGTTAAATAAAACAAATAATAACTTATTTTATATGTTTTAGAAAAAATCTCTTTCAAAGCTGAAAGATGACAAATGAATTTAGAGAAATAGTGAAACTTCAGCTTAGTAGCTTGGTGCTATTAGCTCTTCTAATTTTCCAATTTGTCCTTAGTCGATTTGCAATTAACAATTTATCTGATGTATATGGTACGTTTCAATTGTTTTAAAATAAATCAAAAAGCACAAGTTTCAGTTGCAGTTTTAAAATAGGATTGAATTACTGATAACGTTTTTTGTAATGCTAAATTCGTTTTTTATTTTAGAAAAGCTGGCAGTAGAACAATTTAAAAGTGGATTAACTCTTATTCTATTCTGTTTGGTGTTTGGGAAAAATGTGGAATTTAACTTATACATGTTTTCAAATCGTTCTAAGCTGCTGATTCAAAGAGTAATTAGTTTAAATACTCACTTTATTGCAGGTATGTTTAATAGTTATTAAGTAAATAAATCACTAATGTAAAACAATTTTCAGCGGGTCTTATGCTTACGATTTCCACTGTTAATAGACCAGGCCAGCTTAAGGAGTTATCAAGCCACTTATTTCTTTTTTACGTTGGTTCATATATCGTTGGTTTTATACTGCTTTTGTATAGTATTGGGGTGCTTTTTGATATAATTCAGACAGTTTCTGATAGAAATTCTAAGGTTTTCTGTATGGAAACTAAATATAATCAATTTAGTATAAATAGAAATAGCAGTTATGATACTAGCTTACTTCCTATTCATGAATAAAGTAATCAAAGCACTTTTCTATTTCTCTAAAATTAGGTTAAAATATAAATTTGAAATTTTTTTTGTTAATAACTGAAAATAAATTACTTATTACATGTGTATATAATAGCTTATGGAATAATAATATTAAGAATTATTTTAAAAGTTTTATATAACATTCGAAAATTTATATTTTCGTTTATTGTTTGCTTAATGTCTTAAAATGAAAGTAAAATCAAAAAAGTTTAATAAAACAAAATATAGATATCTCTATGAGTTTAACTCTTTTTATAGTCACTACAATAACTCCCGAAAAAACGTTTAGGTATGAAAGCATAAGCAGTTTTGGTTGTAAAAAAGTAAATTTAGCTTTAATCCTTATTTACTTATTCGTAATTTGAAAGTACACAATATTTTGATTAGAACAAGTTTTTTTTGAACTTTGATCACCTGTGTGGTTTTTTACTTTATTTTTAGATATAGATTATAGCTTATTAGTTTGATTTGTTGTTCGTAATAGATCATAAATTATAATCTCCAAAATAAGTGAACAAAAGCATTATTGATTCAACAATTAATATTTGATTTTAAACGAAATTAAAGTCTTCATAGTTTTTCTATTGTCGAAAAGAAATTAATGTTTCAATTAGCAACGATATGCCTTTTTCAAATTTCATTTTAATATCCTTTGTCACAGAATAGACTTCTTTATTAAAAAAGAGAAGTTAAAAACTGATAATGATTCGACTTAATTTTCAAAATTCAATCGTATAATTTAACAGAGCTGTTAAAAGCAAATACAAATAAAAGAATACATTAATTTTTGTTTTATAATTTCTACACAAACAAAAATTAAAAACTAACGATCATTCACATGTTTGTTTACTGATTTATGAGTTTATATAACAATTTTCAATGAAACTTTTGAAAAGTTAAACCGAAAGTAAAATTTTATTTCTTTTAGATTATTTTATCTTGAAATTTGATGATATATATACATTTAAACTAATAACAAAAAAGTATCTTGAATCGCGTTTTTAATTTACAAAACAATTATTTTCTACAAAAACGATATTAAAACTCATTAAAACATTCAAGTTCTGTTATAGCTTATTAATAGTTTTATATCAAGGATTTTCTTTAAAACAAAACAACAAATTTAGAAATTATTTGTAGTACATCATAGTTCATCTATTTAATAATACTTACAAAACATTTTCGAGTATCTGATTAACGCAATAGATTTTCTGCTTTTACAAACATTTTCAAAATGAAATGTGAACTTCCATGTAGTTTGAAGACTAAATATTAAAAATATATTGTTCTATTATTCAAAAAAATTAGAACTTAGGCTTTGTAAGCATAAGATTTTATCAATCTGAAAGTTAATCTAAAGTTTATTTTTGGGAATTAGTGACAGTTTAAAAAAAATTTCATGTAATAATTGATTTACACTATAAAAAAATATAGTTTAGTTTGAAACTATCAAAACGCTTGTATAAAAAAACAACTTATGTCAAAGTATTCGAACTTTAAATTCTAGATACGCTTTTCATTCTGTTTATAAAAATTTGACCGCTATTAAAAATTCTATCTTAGAGTTTAAAAATAATTAATGTGTTTGCAGTAACAATCTTGTAAAAAATTACATTCAAAAAGTAAACATACTTTAGAAATACATGATAATTTATGAACATTCAATTTCAAGATGACTATGGTGAAATAGTGAAATCAATTATGCAAATTAGATTGATTGACCTTAGTTTAATAAGACTAACCACATACTCATTAAAACCTCCCAGATGTATATAAAAATTAAACAAAAAAATTTTTTTGAAAATATTCAGGTGTCAAAAATAGCGCTATTTCTGAAAATTTTTATTTTAACATCTTATCTCGGACAACTTTTTTTGTATCATTTTAACATTTTCATTTAAACTGTAAGATAAAATAAGATTAAACCAATTACCAATAATTAATGGTTAACTTAATGTAAACTAAACTGTAAACAAAATTATAGATTATAGCAATTATATCCAGTCTTAATCACCTTGGTTTCATCATGTTTTTAATGCAACTTTTTAACATAATTCTGGAAAGGCTCTGGCGCACCTTGGCTTGAGTGTATATAAATTAAAGAAAGATAATACAAAGGTTCAAAAGTTTCCGAAATTTAAGTTATTTAACTCTGAGGTGATTATTCTCTTTAAAGTTGTTCATCATCGAAGGAATTTGAACGAAGTTACATTTAGGATTTTAAAAGTTTATTTGGTGACATCAGCAAATAGGACCTTCTGAGCTTGATTCTCATTAATCAATATTTATTTAAATGAGCCATCCTTTAAATTGGGTCTTCAATTTCCGACAGGTTCATTTTATTAAGAAAAAAATTCAAATCCTTAATCGCTTTAGAAGATTCTTACTAAACATGAAAATAAATAAACATATTTATGAAGATTCTTATCTTAACAAATCTGTAAGAAGATCGGAAGAAACTAATTATAATAATAATAACCATAATATTTATTACAATAGACAAAAGGGCATCATTTTCTTTTATAACTTTAAATAAAAATTTGTTAAACATTGCATGAACTTTACTCTTAAAAATTTATTTTATTGGTTTTAGCTAAGCATTCACCACATTCATTTGCTTTATTAGAGTCATTTTCCAATATGTTCTCATTAAACAAAAGAGTAAACGACTGGAAAAGTACTTAGAAACTAAAACAATTTCAAATACTTGTAAGCCTCATTAAATTGAATTTGTATCTAGCCTTATTGAAAGAGACAAGTTCTTGCCCCGTTTTTTTTACTATACCCAGTTAACATTCAACAATAAAAGAGTTGTAAAGTTTTTCAAAAATAAGGATATAAAGTTTATAATTCCAATTTTAGATGCTTTACAAAATATCTATTTAGGCAAAAAATTCAAATTAAATTCTAATTAAAAAAGATGGTTAAATTTTTAAATACTTGATTCAAACTTCAAATTTACTATTGTACTGAAAAAAAGATTTTCTTTTTCAAAATTTCTTTGTTAACCGAAAAATAAATTACATTTTGTTGTATTATTATGTACATTTTGATCTAAATCTTCGAAAAACAATTCACCAAACTGATTAAAAAGCCATAATTTACCACAAGTAACTTTGATTTGTTTTCAAAACACTCATGAAGATTTATTTTTACTTATTTAAAATTGTTTATTGATTTTTTTATTCTCAATTTATACTAATTTATTGTTAGATTGTAATTGTATATTTGTTTATCGAAAATCATGTTTTACTTGAAATTATTAAATAAATTTGTTTTATGTCTAGTTACCAGAAAACAATTTTTCCTATCAAATGATAATTTAAACAGATTTATTTATGTTGGTAAACATTAAAATATGCCTTAATTAATAAGTATAAATAGTTTAACTTAATACTTTAAGATTTTAGATATGCTCGATACATAAACCTATTAGAACAATTCAAAAAAATAAAAATTTAGTTATAGAGATATTTTGACAAAAATTATTAATTTTTGAAGTTATTATTTATCTCATGAAGGAAAATTTATTTTTCATCCTTATGGCAATAAGACATATACTTTCACTAACTATTTCTTAGTAAATTTTTAACAAAATTATGAATTTTTTTTAATGGCTGTTGAAAAAAAACATTCATACTTTTGAATCATCTATATATTTTCCTAAACTTTAAAAATAGTTCTTAATTTTTAATTGCTATTCATTTTCAAAGTTTTTATAACATCTTCTATTATTTTTCTAAGTATATAACTTTTTATTCAAAATGTTTATAGTGGAATGTTGTTTAGTCTTAGTTTAGTTTTTGTTTTGGAGCATTGGTAAATTTTGAAATTTTTCAAAAAAGATCTTTCAATTCTCCAATCAACATATATATTTGAAAAAGGAATGTTATGAGGTACAAAATGTAAGTTCACTTTTGTTACTTTTTAGTTTAGTGTGAAATCATAACTAAAAAATCTTTTCAATGAAATTTTTTATGAAAACAACAAGAAATAATTTATAAGTAATTAGATATTAGTCTAATATTATCTTCTGCATATCTGTAACAACTATTTGTAAAGCAATACCACCCCTTAAAGAAATTGATTATTTAAAAAGTTTCTAATTGTTCCAGTTTATTTATCATGAAATGTTCAGTAATTTCAATTGTTTTGTGGTCCAGATGTTGATATTTATAAATTGCTACAAAATAAGAATGAAACTTTGGTTTGTTTGATGAATTACTACAAAAACGTAAGCAGTTTGCACTAAGATCAAATAATAACGTCATTTTTATAGGCAAATTTCCATTAAAAATTGAGGAAACAAGGATCACAAGATGAGTCCTCCAAAAAATAGTCTTCTACTAAATCTTGCAAGGCATTAAGAGAGCAAAACGTTTAAGGAGAAAACAAACTAAAACAAATTAAAGTTAAATTTGGAGAGAAAAATTTAGTTCATCATTAATCTACTCAGTTCTTCAGAAAGATTACAAACGTTTGGATGATTAGGTATGAATTTTTATTATCAAATTTAAATTTATATCAGTTTATCATGCTATGTTTATTATGCTGAAGACTCAAATACTTACAGCAGATGCTGAGGGCTAACATTCTTCTAGCAGATGATGAGGACTCACTTACTTACAGAAGATTCTGAGGACTCACTTGCTTCTAGCAGATGTTGAGGACTCACTTGCTTACAGAAGATTCTGAGGACTCACTTGCTTCTAATAGATGCTCAGGACCCATATGCTTCTAGCAGATGCTAAGGAATCATTTTCTTCAAGTAGATGATGAGGATTTACTTGCATCTAACATATGCTGATGAGTAACTTGTTTCTAACAGATGCTGAGGACTCACTTGAATTCAAGCAGAAGCTGAGATCTCACTTGCTTCTCGCAGATTTTAAGGATTTACTTGCTGGTAGAAGTTGCTAAACACTCAGTTTTTTCAGCAGAACCTAGCGTCTCACTTGCTTCTAGCAGATGCTAACAACTTTCTAGCTTTTAGCAGATGGTAAGATCAAGTGAAGTATATCAAATGATAAATATCAAGTGATAAAGATTAGGTGGGGAAGATCAGAAGAAGAAGATCAAATGATAAAAATCAGCTGATTGGTAGTTAAATATTGTCTTATATGTGGCATTTTTGTTTTTGTATTTCAATAAATCGTTTGCAGCTGAAAGCTTTTCACAAAATTGTTTAATACTGCTGGAGACAATCCAATTTTATATTTACAAAATTTTTATTAATTAATTTCGGTGATAAGTCCTATTACTGATTATTTCATGTTGTTTTCATCAGTCGTAAAATTTCTCTAAAGTTTTAAATTAATTTGAAATCTTACAAACCAATTACTAATAAAGGTTTGTTGATTTATGATGAATTAAATAAATGAATATAATCAGCACATTCCAAATTAGTTTGCAATCTATAATAGTTTCGTCTTTGGATAAATAAAGATATTTTCGTTTGAAGAAGAATACAAATACAGAGATTATCTCAAATACACCATGTGTTATTTGTTTAATTATACTAATAAAACTTTTGTGAGTTAAGATTACTTGCAATTCTAACCTCGTTCCATAAACATTTTCGAAAGGAGTTTTGTATTCCCTTTTAATTCTGAAACAAACTATACCAATCGAGATTTAAAGGTTTTTGAAGTCGTGCTTTGTACTATTAGCATATCTGTCAAATTAAAATCAAGATGAGAATTGTTTTCAAAAATGACATTAGTTTTATATAAATGTTTTTTTAATAAATGAAGCATACGAGAAACAAACTAATGTTAAGTTTGAAAAGGGGCAAATACCTTATCTTATTTTAAGATAAAATTTATATAAAAAGTAAACGAAACTTTAGAAGTTTACATGTTTTTGAGCAGTAAAGGTAACTCTGATAAAATATAGATATCGAAATTACAAATTAGAATGATCGAATTCAATTTAAAAAGAAATTTCTGTAATAAACCTTTAAATGTTTAAAAAAAATGCATAAAGTTTTAAAAAACTTCTACTTCTCAAAAAAGCGCTATTTTCAAAATTTTTATCTTTTTACACAACAACTTCTCTCACACAACCTCTTTTGTCAGTATTCTGTTGATAAAAAATTGTTAAACAATTAATGATTGAAGGAAAATTAAAATAAAAAAAGATTAAAAATATTAAATAAATCTAATAAAGTAGGATAGAATTTTCTAGCATATTTGTTAACAATAGTAACCTTAAAACCACTCTTATTCAACTTGGCAGTTTCTGGTTTTTTCAAGCAACTCTATAACTAATCTCTTATGAAGCTATTTCTACATTTTAGATTAGTCTAAATATGAACAAATTAGTTGGTTTAGTCAAAGCAGTTAATGTAGAGGATTAAACATTCCGAAATTCATTTCTAAATACACAGTAATTCTATATATTTTTTTTTGTATTATCTAAGCAAACATCACAATCTATATCTGTAATGGCGTCGATTTTAAATGTTTTTTATCCAAAGAAATAGTAAACGATCAAAATATATTCAAATGCTTCTAAGCCTTCCTAAATTGAATTTATATCCAACCTTTTTCAAATGGACAAGTTCACGGCAGATTTTGTACAATACTCAATTAACATTTAACAAAAAAAGAGTTTTACAGTTTTTCTAAAATCAGGATACAAAGCTTATAATTCCATTTTATATGCTTTAGATAAGATTTATTTAAGCATGATATCCAAAATGAAATCCTAATTAATAAGATGATTAAATTTTTAGATACTTGATAAAACCTTTAAATGTAATGTTGTAATGAGAGGAAAAGAAGTTTTTTTTTCAAATTTTCTTTTATAACTGAAAACTTTAATTTTGTTATATTATTATGTAGATTTTGATCTAAATCTTCAAAAAACATTACCCCAAACTGTTCAAAACCATAATTTACCAGGATAAACTTGGACTTATTTTCAAAACACTCATGGAAATTTATTTTTACTTTGCTGAACTTGTTTATTTTATTTTATCTTTTAAATTTTTGAATATTTATTTACTGTTAGATTTTCAATATTTATTTAACCAAATTCATGTCTTATAGAAGTTAGTTAAACATTTTGTTTTATGTCTAGTTAACAGAAAACAATTTTTGTAATCAAATGATAATCTAAACAATTTTATTTATGTTGTCAAACATTAAAAAATGGCTTAATTAATAAATAAAAATTGTTTAACTTAATACTTTAAGATTTAAAATATGCTTGATCAATAAATTTATTAGAATAGTTCAAACCAAATAGAATTTAGTTATTTAGATATTTTTATAAAAATTTATTAACTTTTGAAATTATTATTTATCTTCATAATGAAAAGTTTATCTTTCATTATTATGGCAATATAACATATGTTTTCACTAACTATTTTTTATTATTTTTGCAACAAAATTACGAATTCTTTTTACTGGCTGTTGAAAAAAATATCATACTCTGGAAGCATTAAGTTATTTTCCTAAAATAAAAAAAAAATTTTAATTTTGAATTACAAATTAATTGAAATTTTTATTAACATCTCTTGTTTGTTTTTAGTATATAACTTTTTATTTAAAGTATTTATAGTTGAACCTTGGTAAATTTTGATATTTTTCAAAAAACATCTTTCTATTCTCCTTTCATCAAAATCTCTTTGAATAGAGGAATGTTATGAGGTACAAAAAGTAAGTTCACCTGTGTTTCTTTTTAGGTTAGTGTGAATTCATAACTTAAAGTTATAATTTTTCATGAAAACAATAGGAACTAATTTAAAAGTAATTAATTATTAGTCTAATATTTTATTTCTGTACAAAATAAGTGTAAACACTAATAACTTAAATAAATTACAAAAGTACTATTTAAAAATCTATTTCAAAAAAAACATAAGATAAGCTTTTGATATTTTGCTTACTAGGGTGTGATGGTTTTAACTTCTGTAGACTAAAGTTCATTGAATAGAAGATTTAGACCGTACCGTATTTATCAAGATAAAATTATCATTAATCAACTAAAGCTTAACAGAAAAAATATGCATTGCAACAAGAATTCATATTGGTATTTTGTTTACAAGATCTCAAATTTCTATAAATTGTCTTTTTATTTAGATACCCAAAATGATGATTGTATTTTTAGTTCAGACTAGCTACAAGAATCTAAAAATTTCTGTAAGTATTGAAAAACTTTGATATTTCTTAGGTTAGTTACATACTAATAAAACTTAATTAACCTATTTTAGTTTCTTTTATCTTTTAAAAGTTTAATTGAAGTGCTTATATATCTACTAACTTGTAAATTTGAAAAAATTAAAATATTCATTAATTGTAAGTCAGAACCAAACCACTTTTAACAATATCTATAACTAACAAACTTCTGTAAGTTTATTAAAATTGTTAATATTTTTATATTAAGCAAATTAAATCTTTTCAATGCTCCTAAACTACAATCTGTAAAGTAGTAGCACCTCTTGAAGAAATAAATTATTTATAATATTTTCATTTGTACCAGTTTATTTATCATGAAATGTTCAGCAATGTAAATTGTTTTGTGGTCCAGATGTTCATATTTATAAATTGCAACAAAATAAGAATGAAACTTTGGTTTGTTTGATGAATTACTACAAAAACGTAAGCAGTTTTCACTAAGATCAAATAATAACGTCATTTTTATAGGCAAATTTCTATTGAAAATTGAGGAAACAAGGATCACAAGATGAATCTTCCAAAAAATACTCATCTACTAAATCTTACAAGGCATTAAAAGAGCAAAACGTTTCAGGAGAAAACAAACTAAAACAAATTAAAGTTAAATTTGGAGAGAAAAATTTAGTTCATCATTAATCTACTCAGTTCTTCAGAAAGATTACAAACGTTTGGATGATTAGGTATGAATTTTTAATTTCAAATTTAAATTTATATCAGTTTATCATGCTATGTTTATTATGCTGAAGACTCAATTACTTACAGCAGATGCTGAGGGCTAACATTCTTCTAGCAGATGATGAGGACTCACTTACTTACAGAAGATTCTGAGGACTCACTTGCTTCTAGCAGATGTTGAGGACTCACTTGCTTACAGAAGATTCTGAGGACTCACTTGCTTCTAGAAGACACTCAGGACCCATATGCTTCTAGCAGATGCTAAGGAATCATTTTCTTCAAGTAGATGATGAGGATTTACTTGCATCTAACATATGCTGACGAGTAACTTGTTTCTAACAGATGCTGAGGACTCACTTGAATTCAAGCAGAAGATGAGATCTCACTTGCTTCTCGCAGATTTTAAGGATTTACTTGCTGCTAGAAATTGCTAAACACTCAGTTTTTCCAGCAGAACCTAACGTCTCACTTGCTTCTAGCAGATGCTAACAACTTTCTTGCTTTTAGCAGATGGTAAGATCAAGTGAAGTATATCAAATGATAAATATCAAGTGATAAAGATTAGGTGGGGAAGATCAGAAGAAGAAGATCAAATGATAAAAATCAGCTGATTGGTAGTTAAATATTGTCTTATATGTGGCATTTTTGTTTTTGTATTTCAATAAATCGTTTGCAGCTGAAAGCTTTTCACAAAATTGTTTAATACTGCTGGAGACAATCCAATTTTATATTTACAAAATTTCTATTAAATGATTTCTGTTAGTAGTCCCATTACTGATTATTTCATGTTGTTTTCATCAGTCGTAAAATTTCTCTAAAGTTTTAAATTAATTTGAAATCTTACAAACCAATTACTAATAAAGGTTTGTTGATTTATGATGAATTAAATAAATGAATATAATCAGCACATTCCAAATTAGTTTGCAATCTATAATAGTTTCGTCTTTGGATAACTAAAGATATTTTCGTTTGAAGAAGAATACAAATACAGAGATTATCTCAAATACACCATGTGTTATTTGTTTAATTATACTAATAAAACTTTTGTGAGTTAAGATTACTTGCAATTCTAACCTCGTTCCATAAACATTTTCGAAAGGAGTTTTGTAGTCCCTTTTAATTCTGAAACAAACTATACCAATCGAGATTTAAAGGTTTTTGAAGTCGTGCTTTGTACTATTAGCATATCTGTCAAATTAAAATCAAGATGAGAATTGTTTTCAAAAATGACATTAGTTTTATATAAATGTTTTTTTCATAAATGAAGCATACGAGAAACAAACTAATGTTAAGTTTGAAAAGGGGCAAATACCTTATCTTATTTTAAGATAAAATTTATATAAAAAGTAAACAAGACTTTAGAAGTTTACATGTTTTTGAGCAGTAAAGGTAACTCTGATAAAATATAGATATCGAAATTACAAGTTAGAATGATCGAATTCAATTTAAAAAGAAATTCATATAATAAACCTTTAAATGCTTAAAAAAAATGCATAAAGTTTTAAAAAACTTCTACTTCTCAAAAAAGCGCTATTTTCAAAATTTTTATCTTTTTACACAACAACTTCTCTCACACAACCTATTTGTCAGTATTCTGTTGATAAAAAATTGTTAAACAATTAATGATTGAAGGAAAACTAAAATAAAATAAGATTAAAAATATTAAATAAATCTAATAAAGTAGGATAGAATTTTGTAGCATATTTGTTAACAATAGTAACCTTAAAACCACTCTTATTCAACTTGGCAGTTTCTGGTTTTTTCAAGCAACTCTATAACTAATCTCTTATGAGGCTATTTCTACATTTTAGATTAGTCTAAATATGAACAAATTAGTTGGTTTAGTCAAAGCAGTTAATGTAGAGGATTAAACATTCCGAAATTCATTTCTAAATACACAGTAATTCTATATTTTTTTTTTGTATTATCTAAGCAAACATCACAATCTATATCTGTAATGGCGTCGATTTTAAATGGTTTTTTATCCAAAGAAATAGTAAACGATCAAAATATATTCAAATGCTTCTAAGCCTTCCTAAATTGAATTTATATCCAACCTTTTTCAAATGGACAAGTTCACGGCAGATTTTGTACAATACTCAATTAACATTTAACAAAAAAAGAGTTTTATAGTTTTTCTAAAATCAGGATACAAAGTTTATAATTCCATTTTAGATGCCGTAGATAATATTTATTTAGGCATGATATCCAAACAAAATTCTAATTAATAAGATGATTAAATTTTTAAATACTTGATAAAACCTTTAAATGTAATGTTGTAATGAGAGGAAAAGAATTTTTTCAAATTTTCTTTTATAACCGAAAACTTTAATTTTATAATATTATTATGTAGATTTTGATCTAAATCTTCAAAAAACAATTCCCCAAACTGTTCAAAAACCATAATTTACCATGAGAAACTTGGACTTATTTTCAAAACACTCATGGAAATTTGTTTTTACTTTGCTGAACTTGTTTATTTTATTTTATCTTTTAAATTTTTGAATATTTATTTATTGTTAAATTTTCAATATTTATTTAACCAAATTCATGTCCTATAGAAGTTAGTTAAACATTTTGTTTTATGTCTAGTTAACAGAAAACAATTTTTGTAATCAAATGATAATTTAAACAATTTTATTTATGTTGTCAAACATTAAAAAATGGCTTAATTAATAAATAAAAATTGTTTAAATTAATACTTTAAGATTTAAAATATGCTTGATCAATAAATTTGTTAGAATAGTTCAAACCAAATAGAATTTAGTTATTTAGATATTTTTATAAAAATTTATTAATTTTTGAAATTATTATTTATCTTCATAATGAAAAGTTTATCTTTCATTATTATGGCAATATAACATATGTTTTCACTAACTATTTTTTATTATTTTTGCAACAAAATTACGAATTCTTTTTACTGGCTGTTGAATAAAATATCATACTTTGGAAGCAGAAGTTATTTTCCTAAACTTAGAAAAAATTTTAAATTTGGGAATTACAAATTAATTGAAATTTCTATTAACATCTCTTGTTTGTTTTTAGTATATAACTTTTTATTTAAAGTATTTATAGTTGAACCTTGGTAAATTTTGATATTTTTCAAAAAACATCTTTCTATTCTCCTTTCATCAAAATCTCTTTGAATAGAGGAATGTTATGAGGTACAAAAAGTAAGTTCACTGATGTTTCTTTTTAGGTTAGTGTGAAACCATAACTTAAAATTCTAATTTTTCATGAAAACAATAGGAACTAATTTAAAAGTAATTAATTATTAGTCTAATATTTTCTTTTCTGTATAAAATAAGTGTAAACACTAATAACTTAAAGAAATTACAAAATTACTATATAAAAATATATTTAAAAAAAAATAGGATAAGCTTTTGATAATTTGCTTACTAGGGTGTGATGGTTTTAACTTCTGTAGACTAAAGTTCATTGAATAGAAGATTTAGACCATACCGTATTTATCTAGATAAAATTATCATTAATCAACTAAAGCTTAACAGAAAAAATATGCATTACAACAAGAATTCATATTGGTATTTTGTTTACAAGATCTCAATATTCATTAAAATGTCTTTTTATTTAGATACCCAAAATGATGATTGTATTTTTAGTTCAGACTAGCTATAAGAATCTAAAAATTTCTGTAAGTATTGAAAAACTTTGATATTTCTTAGGTTAGTTACATACTAATAAAACTTAATTAACCTATTTTAGTTTCTTTTATCTTTTAAAAGTTTAATTGAAGTGCTTATATATCTACTAACTTGTAAATTTGAAAAAATTAAAATATTCATTTATTGTAAGTCAGAACCAAACCACTTTTAACAATATCTATAACTAACAAACTTCTGTAAGTTTATTAAAATTGTTAATATTTTTATATTAAGCAAATTAAATCTTTTCAATGCTCCTAAACTACAATCTGTAAAGTAGTAGCACCTCTTGAAGAAATAAATTATTTATAAATTTTTCATTTGTACCAGTTTATTTATCATGAAATGTTCAGCAATGTAAATTGTTTTGTGGTCCAGATGTTCATATTTATAAATTGCAACAAAATAAGAATGAAACTTTGGTTTGTTTGATGAATTACTACAAAAACGTAAGCAGTTTGCACTAAGATCAAATAATAACGTCATTTTTATAGGCAAATTTCCATTGAAAATTGAGGAAACAAGGATCACAAGATGAGTTCTACAAAAAATAGTCTTCTACTAAATCTTACAAGGCATTAAGAGAGCAAAACGTTTAAGGAGAAAACAAACTAAAACAAATTAAAGATAAATTTGGCGAGAAAAATTTAGTTGATCATTAATCTGCTCAGTTCTTCAGAAAGATTACAAACGTTTGGATGATTAGGTATGAATTTTTAATTTCAAATTTAAATTTATATCAGTTTATCATGCTATGTTTATTATGCTGAAGACTCAAATACTTACAGCAGATGCTGAGGGCTAACATTCTTCTAGCAGATGATGAGGACTCACTTACTTACAGAAGATTCTGAGGACTCACTTGCTTCTAGCAGATGTTGAGGACTCACTTGCTTACAGAAGATTCTGAGGACTCACTTGCTTCTAATAGATGCTCAGGACCCATATGCTTCTAGCAGATGCTAAGGAATCATTTTCTTCAAGTAGATGATGAGGATTTACTTGCATCTAACATATGCTGACGAGTAACTTGTTTCTAACAGATGCTGAGGACTCACTTGAATTCAAGCAGAAGCTGAGATCTCACTTGCTTCTCGCAGATTTTAAGGATTTACTTGCTGGTAGAAGTTGCTAAACACTCAGTTTTTTCCAGCAGAACCTAGCGTCTCACTTGCTTCTAGCAGATGCTAACAACTTTCTTGCTTTTAGCAGATGGTAAGATCAAGTGAAGTATATCAAATGATAAATATCAAGTGATAAAGATTAGGTGGGGAAGATCAGAAGAAGAAGATCAAATGATAAAAATCAGCTGATTGGTAGTTAAATATTGTCTTATATGTGGCATTTTTGTTTTTGTATTTCAATAAATCGTTTGCAGCTGAAAGCTTTTCACAAAATTGTTTAATACTGCTGGAGACAATCCAATTTTATATTTACAAAATTTCTATTAAATGATTTCTGTTAGTAGTCCCATTACTGATTATTTCATGTTGTTTTCATCAGTCGTAAAATTTCTCTAAAGTTTTAAATTAATTTGAAATCTTACAAACCAATTACTAATAAAGGTTTGTTGAATTATGATGAATTAAATAAATGAATATAATCAGCACATTCCAAATTAGTTTGCAATCTATAATAGTTTCGTCTTTGGATAACTAAAGATATTTTCGTTTGAAGAAGAATACAAATACAGAGATTATCTCAAATACACCATGTGTTGTTTGTTTAATTATACTAATAAAACTTTTGTGAGCTAAGATTACTTGCAATTCTAACCTCGTTCCATAAACATTTTCGAAGGGAGTTTTGTAGTCCCTTTAAATTGTGAAACAAACTATACCAATTGAGCTTTAAATGTTTTTGAAGTCGTGCTTTGTACTATTAGCATATCTGTCAAATTAAAATCAAGATGAGAATTGTTTTCAAAAATGACATTAGTTTTATATAAATGTTTTTTTAATAAATGAAGCATACGAGAAACAAACTAATGTTAAGTTTGAAAAGGGGCAAATACCTTATCTTATTTTAAGATAAAATTTATATAAAAAGTAAACAAGACTTTAGAAGTTTACATGTTTTTGAGCAGTAAAGGTAACTCTGATAAAATATAGATATCGAAATTACAAGTTAGAATGATCGAATTCAATTTAAAAAGAAATTCATATAATAAACCTTTATATGCTTAAAAAAAATGCATAAAGTTTTAAAAAACTTCTACTTCTCAAAAAAGCGCTATTTTCAAAATTTTTATCTTTTTACACAACAACTTCTCTCACACAACCTATTTGTCAGTATTCTGTTGATAAAAAATTGTTAAACAATTAATGATTGAAGGAAAACTAAAATAAAAACAGATTAAAAATATTAAATAAATCTAATAAAGTAGGATAGAATTTTGTAGCATATTTGTTAACAATAGTAACCTTAAAACCACTCTTATTCAACTTGGCAGTTTCTGGTCTTTTCAAGCAACTCTATAACTAATCTCTTATGAGGCTATTTCTACATTTTAGATTAGTCTAAATATGAACAAATTAGTTGGTTTAGTCAAAGCAGTTAATGTAGAGGATTAAACATTCCGAAATTCATTTCTAAATACACAGTAATTCTATATATTTTTTTTTGTATTATCTAAGCAAACATCACAATCTATATCTGTAATGGCGTCGATTTTAAATGTTTTTTATCCAAAGAAATAGTAAACGATCAAAATATATTCAAATGCTTCTAAGCCTTCCTAAATTGAATTTATATCCAACCTTTTTCAAATGGACAAGTTCACGGCAGATTTTTTACAATACTCAATTAACATTTAACAAAAAAAGAGTTTTATAGTTTTTCTAAAATCAGGATACAAAGTTTATAATTCCATTTTAGATGCCGTAGATAATATTTATTTAGGCATGATATCCAAACAAAATTCTAATTAATAAGATGATTAAATTTTTAAATACTTGATAAAACCTTTAAATGTAATGTTGTAATGAGAGGAAAAGAATTTTTTTCAAATTTTCTTTTATAACCGAAAACTTTAATTTTATAATATTATTATGTAGATTTTGATCTAAATCTTCAAAAAACATTACCCCAAACTGTTCAAAAACCATAATTTACCAGGAGAAACTTGGACTTATTTTCAAAACACTCATGGAAATTTATTTTTACTTTGCTGAACTTGTTTATTTTATTTTTTCTTTTAAATTTTTGAAAATTTATTTATTGTTAGATTTTCAATATTTATTTAACCAAATTCATGTCTTATAAAAGTTAGTTAAACATTTTGTTTTATGTCTAGTTAACAGAAAACAATTTTTGTAATCAAATGATAATTTAAACAATTTTATTTATGTTGTCAAACATTAAAAAATGGCTTAATTAATAAATAAAAATTGTTTAACTTAATACTTTAAGATTTAAAATATGCTTGATCAATAAATTTATTAGAATAGTTCAAACCAAATAGAATTTAGTTATTTAGATATTTTTATAAAAATTTATTAATTTTTGAAATTATTATTTATCTTCATAATGAAAAGTTTATCTTTCATTATTATGGCAATATAACATATGTTTTCACTAACTATTTTTTATTATTTTGCAACAAAATTATGAATTCTTTTTACTGGATGTTGAAAAAAATATCATACTTTGGAAGCATTAAGTTATTTTCCTAAACTTAAAAAAAATTTGAATTACAAATTATATTAAAATTTTTATTAACATCTCTTGTTTGTTTTTAGTATATAACTTTTTATTTAAAGTATTTATAGTTGAACCTTGGTAAATTTTGATATTTTTCAAAAAACATCTTTCTATTCTCCTTTCATCAAAATCTCTTTGAATAGAGGAATGTTATGAGGTACAAAAAGTAAGTTCACCTGTGTTTCTTTTTAGGTTAGTGTGAATTCATAACTTAAAATTCTAATTTTTCATGAAAACAATAGGAACTAATTTAAAAGTAATTAATTATTAGTCTAATATTTTATTTCTGTACAAAATAAGTATAAACACTAATAACTTAAAGAAATTACAAAAGTACTATTTAAAAATCTATTTCAAAAAAAACATAAGATAAGCTTTTGATAATTTGCTTACTAGGGTGTGATGGTTTTAACTTCTGTAGACTAAAGTTCATTGAATAGAAGATTTAGACCGTACTGTATTTATCAAGATAATATTATCATTAATCAACTAAAGCTTAACAGAAAAAATATGCATTACAACAAGAATTCATATTGGTATTTTGTTTACAAAATCTCAAATTTCATTAAATTCTCTTTTTATTTAGATACCCAAAATGATGATTGTATTTTTAGTTCAGACTAGCTACAAGAATCTAAAAATTTCTGTAAGTATTGAAAAACTTTGATATTTTTTAGGTTAGTTACATACTAATAAAACTTAATTAACTTATTTTAGTTTCTTTTATCTTTTAAAAGTTTAATTGAAGTGCTTATTTATCTACCAACTTGTAAATTTGAAAAAATTAAAATATTCATTCATTGTAAGTCAGAACCAAACCACTTTAAACAATATCTATAACTAACAAACTTCTGTAAATTTATTAATATTGTTATTATTTTTATATTAGGCAAATCAAATCTTTTCAATGCAATTAAACTACCATTGTAAAGTAGTAGCACCTCTTGAAGAAATAAATTATTTATAAAGTTTTTATTTGTACCAGTTTATTTATCATGAAATGTTCAGCAATGTAAATGGTTTTATTGGTTCAGATGTCATAATTTATAAATTGCTACAAAATTAGAATGAAACGTTTGTTTGTTTGAGTAATTAAAACAAAAACGTAAGCAATTTTCACTAGGACCAAATAAATACTAATATCATTTTTATAGACAAATTTTCATTGAGAATTTAGGAACGAAAGATCAGATGATGAGTCTTCTAAAAAATGGTCAACTACTTAATCTTACAAGGTATTAAAAGAGCAAAATGTTTGAGGAGAAAACAAACTAAAACAAAGGAAAGTTAAATTTGGAGAGAAAAATTTAGTTCATCAATAATCTATTCAATTCTTCAGAGAGATTACAAACGTTTGGATGATTAGGTATGAATTTTGATTTCAAATTTAAATTTATGTCAGTTTATCATGCTATGTTTATTATGTTGAATTTATTATGTTTATTATGTTACTCAATTGCTTGCAGCAGATGATGAGGACTCACTTTTTTCTAGCTGATGCTGAGGACTTACTTGCTTCTACCATATTCTGAGGACTCACTTACTTTTAGCAGAACCTAACAACTTTGTTGCTTTTAGCAGATGCTAAGATCAGGTGAAGTAGATCAAATTATTAATATCAAGTAATAAAGATTACGTGATGAAAATAGAAATCGATATATAAAGATCAGGTGATGAAGATCGAGTGGAAAAGATCAGGTGATAATGGTTAGATGATGAAAATCAAATGATCAAAATGATCTGATGAACATAAGATTAGTCGTAAATGTTGTCTTGTTTATGGCATTTTTGTTTTTGCATATTGACAAATCGTTTGTAGCTGAACACTTTTAGATGAATTGCTAAAAAATAAGAATGAAACTTTGGTTTGTTTGATGAATTACTACAAAATCGTAAGCAGTTTTCACTAAGATCAAATAATAACATCATTTTTATAGGCAAATTTCCATGGAAAAAGGAGGAAACAAGGATCCCAAGATGAATCTTCCAAAAAATGGCCAGCTACTAAATATTACAAGGCATTAAAAGAGCAAAACGTTTGAAGAGAAAACAAATTAAAACAAATGAAAGTTAAATTTGGCGAGAAAAATTTAGTTCATCAATAATCTCTTCAATTCTTCTGAGAGATTATAAAATTTTGAATGATTAGGTACGAATTTTTTATTTCAATTTTATGTTTATATGAGTTTATCATGCTATGTTTATTATGCTGAAGACTCAATTACTTACAGCAGATGCTGAGGGCTCACATTCTTCTAGCAGATGATGAGGACTCACTTACTTACAGAAGATTCTGAAGACTCACTTGCTTCTAGCAGATGTTGAGGACTTACTTGCTTACAGAAGATTCTGAGAACTCACTTGCTTTTAAAAGATGCTCAGGACCCATATACTTCTAGCAGATGCTAAGGAATCATTTTCTTCAAGTAGATGATGAGGATTTACTTGCATCTAACATATGCTGACGAGTAACTTGTTTCTAACAGATACTAAGGACTCACTTGAATTCAAGCAGAAGCTGAGGTCTCACTTGCTTCTCGCAGATTTTAAGCATTTACTTGCTTCTAGAAGTTGCTGAACACTCAGTTTTTCCAGCAGAACCTAACGTCTCACTTGCTTCTAGCAGATGCTAACAACTTTCTTGCTTTTAGCATATGGTAAGATAAAATGAACTATATCAAATGATAAATATCAAGTGATAAAGATTAGGTGGGGAAGATCAGAAGAAGAAGATCAAATGATAAAAATCAGCTGATTGGTAGTTAATTATTGTCTTATATGTGGCATTTTTGTTTTTGTATTTCAATAAATCGTTTGCAGCTGAAAGCTTTTCACAAAATTGTTTAATACTGCTGGAGACAATCCAATTTTATATTTACAAAATTTCTATTAAATGATTTCTGTTAGTAGTCCCATTACTGATTATTTCATGTTGTTTTCATCAATCGTAAAATTTCTCTAAAGTTTTAAATTGATTTGAAGTCTTACAAACCAATTACTAATAAAGGTTTGTTGAATTATGATGAATTAAATAAATGAATATAATCAGCGCATTCCAAAATAGTTTGCAATCTATAAAAATTTCGTCTTTGGATAAATAAAGATATTCTCTTTCGAAGAAGAATACAAATACAGATATTATCTCAAATACACCATGTGTGGTGTGTTTAATTATACTAATATAACTTTTGTGAGTTAAGATTACTTGCAATTCTAACCTCGTTCCATAAACATTTTCGAAGGGAGTTTTGTAGTCCCTTTAAATTGTGAAACAAACTATACCAATTGAGCTTTAAATGTTTTTGAAGTCGTGCTTTGTACTGTTAGCATATCTTTCGATTTAAATTAAAGAGGAGAATTGTTTTCAAAAATGACATTAGTTTTATATAAATGTTTTTTTAATAATTGAAGCATACGAGAAACAAACTAATGTAAAGTTTAAAAAGGGGCAAATACCTTATCTTATTTTAAGATAAAATTTATATAAAAAGTAAACAAGACTTTAGAAGTTTACATGTTTTTGAACACTTAGGGTAACTCTGATAAAATATAGATATCGAAATTACAAGTTAGAATGATCGAAATCAATTTAATAAGAAATTCATATAATAAACCTTTAAATTTTTAAAAAAATGAATTAAGTTTTAAAAAACTTCTACTTCTCAAAAAAGCGCTATTTTCAAAATTTTTATCTTTTTACACAACAACTTCTCTCAAACAACCTCTTTTGTCAGTATTCTGTTGATAAAAAATTTCTAAACAATTAATGATTTAATGCAAATTAAATTAAAATAAGATTAAAAATATTAAATAAATCTAATAAAGTAGGATAGAATTTTCTAGCATATTTGTTAACAATAGTAACCTTAAAACCAATCTTATTCAACTTGGCAGTTTCTGGTCTTTTCAAGCAACTCTATAACTAATCTCTTATGAAGCTCTTTCTACATTTTAGATTGGTCTAAATATGAACAAATTAGTTGGTTTAGTCAAAGCAGTTAATGTAGAGGTTTAAACTTTCCGAAATTCATTTCTAAATACACAGTAATTCTATATATTTTTTTTTGTATTATCTAAGCAAACATCACAATCTATATCTGTAATGGCGTCGATTTTAAATGTTTTTTATCCAAAGAAATAGTAAACGATCAAAATATATTCAAATGCTTCTAAGCCTTCCTAAATTGAATTTATATCCAACCTTTTTCAAATGGACAAGTTCACGGCAGATTTTTTACAATACTCAATTAACATTTAACAAAAAAAGAGTTTTATAGTTTTTCTAAAATCAGGATACAAAGTTTATAATTCCATTTTAGATGCCGTAGATAATATTTATTTAGGCATGATATCCAAACAAAATTCTAATTAATAAGATGATTAACTTTTTAAATACTTGATAAAACCTTTAAATGGAATGTTGTAATGAGAGGAAAAGAATTTTTTTCAAATTTTCTTTTATAACCGAAAACTTTAATTTTATAATATTATTATGTAGATTTTGATCTAAATCTTCAAAAAACATTACCCCAAACTGTTCAAAAACCATAATTTACCATGAGAAACTTGGACTTATTTTCAAAACACTCATGGAAATTTATTTTTACTTTGCTGAACTTGTTTATTTTATTTTTTCTTTTAAATTTTTGAAAATTTATTTATTGTTAGATTTTCAATATTTATTTAACCAAATTCATGTCTTATAGAAGTTAGTTAAACATTTTGTTTTATGTCTAGTTAACAGAAAACAATTTTTGTAATCAAATGATAATTTAAACAATTTTATTTATGTTGTCAAACATTAAAAAATGGCTTAATTAATAAATAAAAATTGTTTAACTTAATACTTTAAGATTTAAAATATGCTTGATCAATAAATTTATTAGAATAGTTCAAACCAAATAGAATTTAGTTATTTAGATATTTTTATAAAAATTTATTAATTTTTGAAATTATTATTTATCTTCATAATGAAAAGTTTATCTTTCATTATTATGGCAATATAACATATGTTTTCACTAACTATTTTTTATTATTTTTGCAACAAAATTATGAATTCTTTTTATTGGTTGTTGAAAAATAAATTCATACTTTAGAAGTAGAAGTTATTTTCCTAAACATAAAAAAAATTTTAAATTTTGAATTACAAATTAATTGAAATTTTTATTAACATCTCTTGTTTGTTTTTAGTATATAACTTTTTATTTAAAGTATTTATAGTTGAACCTTGGTAAATTTTGATATTTTTCAAAAAACATCTTTCTATTCTCCTTTCATCAAAATATCTTTGAATAAAGGAATGTTATGAGGTACAAAAAGTAAGTTCACTGATGTTTCTTTTTAGGTTAGTGTGAATTCATAACTTAAAATTCTAATTTTTCATGAAAACAATAGGAACTAAATTAAAAGTAATTAATTATTAGTCTAATATTTTCTTTTCTGTATAAAATAAGTGTAAACACTAATAACTTAAAGAAATTACAAAAGTACTATATAAAAATATATTTAAAAAAAAATATAGGATAAGCTTTTGATAATTTGCTTACTAGGGTGTGATGGTTTTAACTTCTGTAGACTAAAGTTCATTGAATAGAAGATTTAGACCGTACCGTATTTATCAAGATAAAATTATCATTAATCAACTAAAGCTTAACAGAAAAAATATGCATTACAACAAGAATTCATATTGGTATTTTGTTTACAAGATCTCAAATTTCTATAAATTGTCTTTTTATTTAGATACCCAAAATGATGATTGTATTTTTAGTTCAGACTAGCTACAAGAATATAAAAATTTCTGTAAGTATTGAAAAACTTTGATATTTTTTAGGTTAGTTACATACTAATAAAACATAATTAACCTATTTTAGTTTCTTTTATCTTTTAAAAGTTTAATTGAAGTGCTTATTTATCTACCAACTTGTAAATTTGTAAAAATTAAAATATTCATTCATTGTAAGTCAGAACCAAACCACTTTAAACAATATCTATAACTAACAAACTTCTGTAAATTTATTAAAATTGTTATTAATTTTATATTAGGCAAATCAAATCTTTTCAATGCAATTAAACTACCATCTGTAAAGTAGTAGCACCTCTTGAAGAAATAAATTATTTATAATGTTCTCATTTGTACCAGTTTATTTATCATGAAATGTTCAGCAATGTAAATTGTTTTGTGGTCCAGATGTTGATATTTATAAATTGCTACAAAATAAGAATGAAACTTTGGTTTGTTTGATGAATTACTACAAAAACGTAATCAGTTTTCACTAAGATCAAATAATAAAGTCATTTTTATAGGCAAATTTCCATTGAAAGTTGAGGAAACAAGGATCACAAGATGAGTCCTCCAAAAAATAATCTTCTACTAAATCTTACAAGGCATTAAGAGAGCAAAACGTTTAAGGAGAAAACAAATTATAACAAATGAAATTCTGCAGAGAGATTACAAGCTGTAGGAAGATTAGGTACGAATTGTTGATTTCAAATTGTAGTTTAAATCAGTTTATCATGCTATGTTTATTATGCTGAGGAGTTAACTAAATCTAGCAGATCCTGAGTACTCACTTGCTTCTAGCAAATTCTGAGTACTCAGTTGCTTCTGGCAGATGCTCAGGACTCATTTGGTTGTAGCTGATGCTTAGGACTTACCTGCTTCTACCGTATTCTGAGGACTTACTTGCTTCTTGCAGAATCTAACGACTTTCTTTCTTTTAGCAGATGCTAAGATCAAATGAAGTAGATCAAATGATGAATATCAAGTAATAAAGTTTACATGACAAAGATCACATGAAGAAGATCGAGAAATGAAGATCAGGTGATGAAGATCGACTGGAAAACATCAGGTAATGAATATAAAGTTCCGTTAATGAAGCTCAGATGAAGATAATCTGATGATGAAAATCAGCTGATGAAGATCACATTAGTAGTTAAATGCTGTCTTGTATGTGACTTTTTGGTTCTTGCATTTGGACCAATTGTTTGTAGCTGAATGCTTTTCAGAGAATTTTCTAATATTGTTGGAGACTTTCCATTTTTATACCAAAAATTTCTCCTAAAAGATTTTAGTTGTTATTTTGATTACTGATTATTTCATCATGTTTTCATAAATCATAAAATTTTGCTAAAGTTTCACTTCGAATTGAAATCTTACAAACCTATTACTAATAGAGATTGGTTGAATTTTGATATATTAAATAAATGATTATAATTAGCACAATCCACATTAGTTTGATATCTATAATAATTTCGTTTTCGGAGATCTTAAGAGATTTTTTTTTCGAAGAAGAATGCAAATATAGATATTATCGCAAATTCACCATGTGTTATGTGTTTAATTATGCTAATAAAACTTTTGTGAGTTGAGATTACCTACAATTCTAACCTCGTTCAATAAATATTTTCGTAAGTAGTTTTGTAATCCCTCTTAGTTTTGAAACAAACTATACCAATTGAGCTTTAAATGTTTTTGAAGTCGTGGTTTGTACTCTTAGCATATCTCTTAATTGAATCTTATGATGAGAATTGTTTTCAAAAATGACTTTAGTTTTTTATAAATGTTTATGTGATAATTGAAGCATACGAGAAACAAACTAATGTAAAGTTTGAAAGTAGCAAATACTTCTTCTTTTTTAAGATAAGATTTTAATAAGAAGTAATAGAGAATTTAGAAATTTATAAGTTTTTGATCACTTAAGGTAACTGTGATAAATTAGAAATAGAAAATACAAATTAAAATGATCGAAATCAATTTGATAAGGCATTTATACAATAAACTTTTAAATGTGTGAAAAACAATAAATAAAATTTGAGAAAATTTCCACTTCTAAAATAAAGCGCTATTTTCAAAATTATTATCTTTTTTAACAACAACTTTTCACAGACAACCTCTTTTGTCAGTATTCTGTTGAAAAAAAATTATCAATCAATTAATGATTCAATGGAAACTGAAATAAAATAAGATTAAAAATAATAAATCAATATAATCAAGTAGGCTGGAATTTTGGAGCATACTTGTTAACAATATTAACATTATAACCACTTTTTCTCAACTTGGTTGTTTCTTGTCTTTTTAAACAACTTTATAACTAGTCTCTTATGAAACTCTGTATACTTTTAAGGTTGGTATAAATATTAATAAATTAGTTGATTTAGTCAAAGCAGTAAATGTAGCTACTTCATACCTTAAAACCTTGTAGGTACTTATTGGACCTTATTCAAATACACAAGTTCTCGGCAAATTTTTTTACAATACTCAGTCAACATTCTACAATAAAAGAGTTTTAAAGCTTTTGTCAAAACAGGATATACATTTTTATTTTTCCATTGTAGATGCTATGCATAATATTTGTTTGGGAAAAAATTTATAGGTTTCTAATGAAAAAGATGTTTAAATTTCTAATTAATCGATTCAACCTTGAAATGTACTGCAATATTGAGAGAAAAATATTTTTTGTTGTCAAATTTTCTTTGTTAAAAATAATTTCAATTTTGTTTCATTATTATTTACATTTTTATCTAAATCTTCAAAAAACAATTACCCAAACCGATCAAAAAGCCATAATTTACCACAAGTGACTTTGACTTGTTTTCAAAACATTCATGGAAATTTATTTTTAGTTAACTGAATTTGTTTATTGATTTTTATTTTTAAATTTATAATATTAAGTTATATTTAGATCTTCAATATTTATTTATCGAATTTCTTGTTTTAATTGAAGATAGCTAATAATTTTGTTTTATGTGTAGTTACCAGAAAACAATTTTTCTGATAAAATGATAATTTAAACAATTTATTTATGTTTGTGAACATTAAAATATGCCTTAATAAATAAGTAAAAATTGTTTAACTTGATACTTTAAGATTTAAAATATTCTTGATCAATAAATTTTTTAGAATAATTCAAAACAATTAAAATTTAGTTATACAGATTTCTTGGAAAAATTATCAACTTTTGAAGTTATTATTCATCTTCTTAATGAAAAGTTTATTTTTCATCATTATGGCAATATAACATATGTTTTCACTAACTATTTTTTATTATTTCTCTAACAAAATTATAAATTTTTTTTATTAGCTTTTGAAAACAAACATTCATGATTTTGAAGTATTAAGATATTTTCCTAAACTTTAAAAAAAGTTTTAAGTTTAGAATTACAATTTTTGTTGAAGAATTTATTAACATCTTTTTTTATTTTTTTTAGTATATAACTTTTTAGTCAAAGTATTGATAGTTCAATCTGGTAAATTTTGAATTTTTTTATAGAAGATCTTTCTATTCAACTATCATCAGAATATTGTTGAAAAAAGGAATGTTATGAAGTATAAAATATAAGTTCACTGTTGTTTCTTTTTAGGTTAGTTACAGATGTTGAGTACTCAGTTGCTTCTAGCAGATGCTAGGGAACTATGTTTCCTAGTAGATGAAGAGGATTCACTTGTTTCTAACATATGCTGACGAGTAACTTGCTTCTAGCAGAATCTAACGACTTTCTTGCTTTTAGCAGATGGTAAGATTAAATGAAGTTGATCAAATGATTTATATCAAGTAATAAAGATTACGTGATGAAGATCACATGAAGAAAATCGAAATATGAAGATCAGGCGATGAAAACCAAATGATGAAGATCAGGTAATAAATATAAAGTTCAGGCGACGAAGGTCAGATGAAGAAACTCAAATGATGAAAACCATCTGATGAAGATCTAATTAATAGTTAAATATTGTGTTATATGTGGCATTTTTGTTCTTGCATTTTGAGAAATTGTTGGTAGCTGAACGCCTTTCACAAACTTGTCTAATATTGTTCGAGACTTTCCATTTTTTTCTGAGAATTTTCTCTTAAAGGATTTTTGTTGTCATTACTATAACTGATTATTTCATGATGTTTTCATCAACCATAAAGTTTCGCTAAAGTTTTAAATCGAATTGAAATCTTACAAACCTGTTACTAATAGAGATTTTTTGAATTACGATGTATTAAATAAATGATTATCATGAGCACATTTAAAATTACTTTGTAGTCCATTAAAATTTCCTCTTTGGAATATTAAGAGATTTACTTCCAATTCTAACCTCGTTAAATAACGATTTTCAAAAAGAGTTTTGTAGTCCCTCATAATTTTGAAACTAACTATACCCATCGAGCTTTAAATGTTTTTGAAATCGTGCTTCGTACTGTTAGCATACCTTACAATTTAACCTAAAGATGAAAATTGTTTTAAAAATGACTATAGTACTTTATAAATGTTTATGTAATAATTGAAGCATACGAGAAAAAATCTAATGTAAAGTTTGAAAGTACTTGTCCTGCTTGGTGGCGAAGCGGTTACTACACCTAGCTACAATCTAGCTAGGAAGTACCGGGTTCGACCCCAGGTGGAGACATATAAAACTCCTGAGAAAAACCATAAAAAACTCCTGAGAATGTGTTTTAGTGAGATGTGCTCTCTTTAGGCATTCATATATATAAAAAATAAAATAAAAAAAGTAGCAAATACTTTTTTAAGATAAAGTTAAAATAAAAAGTTAAAGGGACTTTAGAAGCTTACAACTTTTGGTCACTTAAGTAACTGTAATAAAATATAAAAATGGAAAATACAAATTAGAATGATCGAAATCAATTTAATAAGATATTTATACAATAAAGCTTTAAATGTGTAAAAAAATGCATAATGTTTGAGAAAACATCCACTTCAAAAATTTAGGAAAGCTGTACAATCTTGTTTTGTAATTTGAATTTTGGAATTGGTTCATCTGTTTAAACTTTGGGATGCTCACACTCTTGGAAGATCGAAAGTTCCTAGATTTAAGCTTGTGGTTATACAGTTGATGTTATAGTAAATAAAACCGCTTTCACCATTGAAGAAGTTCTGTTAAGTTTTTCATATTGGTCAAAGATTTTTTGGTCACGTCAGAATATGAGAATTTCTCTTTTCTTTATTTCTCTTTTCTTATGAAGTCAAACTTTTAATTCAGCTCCTTAATTTATTGAAAATATAATTACTCCGTTTAATAAAATAAGATACTTTATTTCATTAGATAAATGTGCGCTTACCATAGAGGAAATTGAATTCAGATTTTACTTTTTTCAGTTTTCAACGTTTGAATATTTTCTGAGAGTGTTTCTAGCTACTAAACAGTAAGTTTAAGTAAACCAGTGAAATTAAAGCTTCAAGGTATAAAAAATCACTTTCTTAAAAATTAACTATTCAGTATGATTTTAATTGCTTTCTTATTAGCTCATTTTTATAGAAAAAATTTAAATTACGATTATGAAAACTATTTTTTCCTGGAAGAAAAGAACAAAGAAATATTATTTTAGCTATATATAAATAATCATTGAAAATAAGCTGAAATTAGGAGTATAAAAGAATTTTCTTTTTAACTTAACAAATACATAACGATTTAGTAATAAGGAACTACTTAAGAAATCTAATGAAGATAACGTACACCTGAAAGGAGCTTAAATACTACTTGTGGATGAAACAATTTTTACAATGAATGACTCAGATTGAATAGTTGCTATATTGATAATAAATTAAAAATTTAAAACAAATCAGTGTCGGTATACTAAGTATAAGTGGCATAAAACAAAACATTTCAAAATATTAAAAATATCATTTGATTTATTGTTAATAGAAATTAATTTTTAAAAATCAATGGTAAATTTATAATAAAAGACTATAATTAATTGTTAACAAACATTAAGTAAGTTGAAACTCATGATTTATTACTTCTAAATAAACTTTTCATGCTAGGCAATGTGTAGAATAAATTGAAACATTGGAAGTAGTCTTATATGAAAAATATATTTTAATGTCAAGAGATAGTTAGAACAAAATTATAACAAAAAAGTTTATAAATTTAGATTCTAGTTCCAGGATTTTTTATTTTTACTTTGTTTTTATTTGATTGAAACTTAACTTCGTTGATTAGGGATCAAAAAAGATTCTGGTTGCTGCATGAGGTGACCTACAGCTAAAAATAGGTTAGTAATTTCTTGCTTAAAATGATAAAAAGGATAAGCTGGTACATTTGGTGCTACTAACTTTTCATAAAAGAATTTAGAAGTCAGTAGACTGATCTTATATTCTTCTCCCACCAGACTAACTGTCACAACATCAAAAAACTCAAAAGATCTTGAGCTGTTAGTACCACAGATTGAGAGGGTAATTTCTTGAAGCTTTGTTTGACTAATTATATCAACAGAGAAAAACAGAATATCTCCACGTGGCTTTGGAAAGTCATGCAGGAAATGTATTATTTCTCTTTTAGTTTTCAGCTCAAATCTATTTTTTTCATCTCGTATTTCCCATACGCAGCTAATAGGGTTAAAAATCTCAATACATCTCGCTGGATTCATTTTCATTCGAAAATAAAACTCTGGAATGCACTTAAAAAAGTTATTTGCCAGTCTGATTTCATTCATGATTCTATGTTATTACAAGAAAGCTGAAAAGGTAATATATGGTTATGAAATGTGCCACAGACTTGTATAGCAGAACATGTAATACATCTTTGTTTAAATATTAAATTTGTTTATAAGCAATGAGAGATTAGATATAAAATTTAGTTTATTATTTAGCATAAAAAATATATATTATATTTGAAATATACTATCTAAAAGTTTTAAAGCCAAATGAATGTCAATCAATTTAAGACTTTAGACAAAATTTATAAAACAAATTATGAAATAATAATTGCAACAAATATTTTTTATTTAGCAAATAGAAAATAGAGTGACAATCTAAAACTGCTTTGTTTAGAAGTTGAAAAATAGACCTAAGTATAGTAAATTAGTTTTTCTTTTAGACAAATATATAAAATGCTATTTATATTAGAAGTTTAAAATTAAAAAAATATTTTTTAGACAATGATTTAATAGAATATTACGATGTTTACTACTAAATGATTTTATCATTTTATTCTAATATTTAGTCTAAGACAGATAAATATTTAAAAATACCAAGCTAAATATATAAAGTTAACTATCTTTTCTTAAACATCCTATAATATATTAAATAAAACAAAGCATCTTCTACAGTTCTTAGTAAATAATTTTCAACTTAATTATAAATAGTAGCCAATCAATATTAAAATAATAATCCTCAATCTTAATCATTTTCACTCTTTTTATTTAGTTGAAGTTAAATAATACTTGAAAATATAGACACATTTTTTCTAATTATAAAAAGACAATAATTTTTTTTAATAATTAGAAAAATGTCTAATACAACATTAAATTAAAAAAAAATAATTGAAAATACTAATTTCATCATTCACTTACCAGTAAACTATCATAGAACATAACAAACAAGCATAGCAAAAGTAAAAAAGAGAGTCTACCATAAAAAAATTACTTGACTAGGAATTAAGTTATATATAAAATTCAATAAGGATGTAATATACATTAGAATAAATTTTTTTTATTCTCTCATTCGTCACATTTTTGATAATAATTAAAAAAAAATTGTAGATAATGATAATTATTAATAATATTAATAAAAAACGAAGCAAAATTGTTTTTTCAAGATTCATGGATAATTTCAGAAATGTTTTTTCAAGTGTTTACTTGTAGACATTGCAGTCACGAAGTTATTAGATTAACTATGTTTGATGAAAAATTATTATATCTTGCAATTAGATCATACTGCTTTTTGAGAGCAAAAAAGTCTTATATAAATTTCTAATATTCTATATTTTTTTTCATCAATTAAACTTAACTGAAGTCTAATTTCAAAACAAAAACAAGCTTTGCGATTCTATATTATAGATAAAAGTTTTTTTCATTTCACTTATCTTTAAAAATCATTTCGCATTTAAAATCTCATTTCTAAAGAAGTAAGGCCTTATGTAATATAGATAGTAATCAAAATTTGATATTTGTAGTAAAGAATTTTACAGGAGTACATAAAATTAATAGGTTTATTTGTAAAACCAAAAGTAGTTTGCTGTATTCTGTGTAGGTAAGTACTTGCATTTACTTCTAGTTTCGACATTAGTTGTAGTACGTTTTTACAACAATTTTAATAAACTATTATAAATATTTTTATGTCTACAAAATAGTTTATCATTATATTGACAGATACACATACATCAGGCTATTTACATATACTTTATTTAACAATTTTAATATTTTAGAAACCATTTTTGGAACACCCACATTTAGAGATAGAACTATGCTTAAAAAAAAATATTGTGACTGTTAGGAAGCTAGAATTCCAGGAATCCTAGTGTAACAGTAGTTTTACTACAGCTTAGAGAAAAAAAACTCTTCTTGATAAGAGTTAAGAGTCATCCTATATTTGACGACAAGCTGGCATTCAAAGCCACGTGTAGAAGGCACAATGAGTTAGCTAAGCTCTTAAATATATCACTTCGCCACCTATCTTTATCAATAAAAAAGTAAAACTCTTATATAAATCTGTATTATTCTTTTTTTAAAGTAAGTATGCTAAAGAAATTATAGTTATCTCAAAAAAAGTCTATTTATAATTTTCTAAATAATTTTTTTAAACTATTTACTGTTTAAGACAACAGTCGAAAATATAAAACTGTTTTGAATTGATATTAATAGAATTGTATATGTTTACAAATAATTCACAAATTTAATATGTTTACGTTAAACAAAAGTTTGCAACTTCATTAAGATTTATATTATTTTTGAAGTTTATAAAAGTTTTATTTTTCATTCTCCACAATATACTGAAATCTCCTACAAATTTGTTGCTTAAGTTTAGTTTTTAGTCGCAATTATTGAGTTGTTCATATCACTTCTCAGTATGTTGAAGCCGGTCCAGACGTACAAGAACAACTCAACCATAACGTTCGAGCTTAATCCTTTGCTCATCTCGAAGCAATCAAATTACAGTGGCAGTGTTTACTGAACATCTAAAAAAATATATTCAATGCTACTTAGTTTGAGGTTAAATATACCACATAACAATATAAATATGTAATAATGTACCATAAGATACCAAATCTTTATCGAAAATATAGAACTTTAAACGATGCCTACAAATAATGATTGATTTAATCATTCTTAATGTAATTAACAAGAACTTTTAACTGACGTTTGTGTTGTGCCCGGAGTACTTACAAAGAAGCTATTTATAACTCTGTTAACCCCTCTTTATTAATCTTATCTATTTATTTGAAAACGATTGCAGTTTTATATCTCTACATGACTAAATGTTTCAAGTGTATTTATTTAAACTTTTTCACAGAATTTTGTTATATAAAAAAAATAATTCTACGAAATAATCCTCATAAGAGTAGTGTAATCATTCAGCAAACAAAAATTTACTGAAACAGAAAAAAATTTCTTAAATTCGTACAAGTATTTGTTTAATTATTTCTAAATATTTTCCATTTAGGTGATTAATATGTAAATAAATGGCAAAAAATTATTATGTTTTAAAATTTTATAATCCTCCAAAGATTTTTCAACAACAAAATGACTTTGAATATCAATTAGACAAGATTTTATATTTTAACAACAATGTTTTACTTTTTTATCTATTTCAATGATCTATAAACTAAATAAACGTTTTATTGTATATTTAAAAAAGAGTGTTTATATAGGAATAAGAATTGAAGTCAACGTTTAAATCAAGATCTATATTTTCTAACAATATTTAAAACTAAAATTTACAAAGCCTATACAATTGTTTTATAAAAATGTGATTTAGTTTTTATTCTACTGCATATTAAAATTGTTCATAAATTTATAGTTTAAGCTGCCTTCTTGGTTAAACAACCTTTTTTGATATACAACAAATATAAATGGAATCATAAAAAAACACGCAAAGTTGTTAGTCTTTTGTAAAGCATTTATTCATCAAAAAGATTACGATCCATAAAAACATTAGTGCAATAATAGAGTGACTTGTGAAAAGAATTTGGTATTTATCTATTTTTCTATTTATATAGATATATATTTTATTATTTAATTTTGAAATAGAGAAAGATCAATTTCACAGTCGTCGTGTGGAAGAACTCGCTCATCATAGTAACTAGGGAGCATTATCTCGTTAAAAGAGACATATTCCTCTAGTCCATGAAGTGGTTCATCGGGATCACCAGTTGGGAACGCATGTGTTATGCGTATCATTATTTTTTTTTCTTTTGTTGTTACAGTTTCTATAGAGACTAAACAGTCACTATAATAACTTTGAATCTCGTAATCGGAGATTAAGGCTGCTTCGTGCCAAACCAATGCTGGTTGGTTATTGACAATACGCAAGACCTTAAATTTAAGGAATAATGGCTGTTGATTCATCTTTTATTATAATTGATAGGCTAATAATTAAATTTACAAATTTGGTTCCTGAAAAAAAGTATAGAAATGTCAGATCATCAGCAATATTTATTTTGTGCAAAACGTAAATATCTATAAAACAAGCTCGCATAAATTGATAAACATCTTTATATTAGCTGCTAGTAACAAAAAAAATCGATTACTTAAAATAACAATCAACAGTCTTAACCTATCCTAGATTGATGCTTTTATATCTAGATCAAGATAATCAAATACAACTCGGTAACTAAAATGGCTTCTGAAAACTATATAGTGTTTCTAATTACTAATATCGAAAAATTATACATTTTTCGCTATTTTTTAAAAAATTAAGTTAAAAACATACTAAAACCTTGAATATTAGTTAATAATCTAAATTTTGTAAGATATATATTAAGTGAAAGAATTAATATGAATAAATATATAGTTGTTTGAATAATTCTAAAACTAGTGCAAATAAAAGTTAGTCTTTAAATTATTCTGTTCGAAAAAAAGCTCATTATATGGTTTTTATCAACACTTTGTGAAACAAAAACAGTTTGCTAACTAAAAACAAAGGTTAGTAATTGGACATGCTAATTTTCATTTGATGTTTACTGGATTTTACTTAAAAACTGGTAATACGCATATATCTTGAAATTTAGTTTCCAGATTTTTCACAGTGATACGGAATGTGACAGTGATGTAGAAGGCAGTGTTGTAGAATTAAGTTTTGCTTAACTTTGTCCATCCTTGAGAGAAATTTAGAACAATAATATATTTCAAATATTTTCAGATGAAAATGTTCAAGTTTTATTAGGCTTACATTTGAAAATTTTCTTTTACCGTGTAATAAAATCAAATTATAGAAATAATTAAAACTAAATGTATACAGCCTTAATTTTGCACTCTAAAATAAATTTGTTATACAAATGCCTAGTCTGAAACAAGGGAATCCTTAGTATGGCATATTTTGGCTTACAGCATGTTGTGAATATGAGAATTTACAGAGATTCACTTGTTGCCAATATAGTAAGATTTCACTGTCTACACTTTTAAGAAATGCAACAGAACAGAAGAAGTGATACAGCTACAGCTATTTAGTGTCGCAGGAATTACCAAAACAAGGCTAAGTACCATAAAACATTTCTTACAAAGATCCATATCCTAGTTTGGATTACTGGCTTTGTTTTCTTTAGAAGTATTACCATGAAACTGAGTTTCGACATTAATTGTATCAAACTATTATGAACTAATTTTAAGTTTACAAAAACGTTTATCAATATATTTATAAAAATACATACATCAGGCTAATACATATACTGTATTTAACAAGTTAAACAATTTAAACAACCTTTCTTTAATAACTACATTTAGAGATAAAACTATGATTGAAAAAATAATCTAACTGTTAGAAAGCTTAAATTCCAGCAACCATATTACAGCAGTAATTTTACTACAGCTAAGAGAAAATTTTCTTTTTCATAAGAGTTAAGAGTCACCGTATTTTCGACGACAAGCTGGCATTCAAAGCCACGTGTAGAAAGCACAATGAGTTAGTTAAGCTGTTAAATAATTCACTTTGCTACCTATTTTGTTCAGTAAAGAATTGAAACTCTTATATAAATCTGTTTTATTCATTTTTCCAAAGTATGTAAGCTAAAAAAATTATGGTTATCTCAGTAGAAGTCTATTTTAATTTTTTAACTAATCTTAAAAACTATTTACTGTTTAATACAACAATTGAAAGTATAAACTGGTATTGAATTGAAATTTATAGAATTATATATGTTTATGAAAATTTCACAAATTTAATATTTCTACAGTAAACAAAAATTTGCCAGGCCGTCTTCAGTAAGATTTAGTTTATTTTTTGAAGTTCATAAAAAGTTCTCTTTCATTTTCCACAATAGACTGAAATCTCTTACAAATTTGTTGCTTAAGTTTAGTTTTTAGTGGCATTTATTGAGTTGTTCACATCACTCCTCTGTATGTCGACGCCGGTCCAGACGTACTAGAACAACTCAACCGTAACATTTGAATCATTCCTTTTGTGATTGTTGAAGTGTATATTGTATCACAATGTTGCCACAGCTTCAGATTATCTTATTTTATTTTATGTAGGTTAATGTATGTTTTATAAGTTTTATAAAATTTTCAATAATAAAAACTTGTGCTAAATGTGTTCATTATACCATCTTCTTAATCACAAGACCTTGAAACTTGTTGCAGCTACATCATTATGTGCATCTTATCTCTGCACATTATTTCGCATACTTTCTTCCTGAGCTTAACCGTTTGCTCCTCCCGAAGCAATCAAAATAAAGTGACACTATTTACTCAACATCGGAAAAATTTTTTCTATGTTAGTTTATTTGTAGTTTGATATGCCACATAACAATATATATATAATAAGGTACCATAAGATACCAAATCAAGAACAAAACTGTAGAAGTTTAAAAGAAAAGTACAAAAAATGATTGATCTAATCATTTCTAATTAACTAACAAGAACTTTTAATTGACGTTAGCGTTATGCTTGGAGTACTTATACAGAAGCTATTTATAACTCTGCTAATGCCTCTTTACTAATAATTATATATATATACATATATAGTGTTTCTCTTTACTAATATCAAAAAATTTTTTTTTTTTACTATTGTTACCTATTTTTTCAGTAAAGAAGTGAAACTCTTAAATAAATCTGTTTTATTCATTTTTCTAAAGTAATTAAGCTAAAAAAGTTATGGTTATCTCAGTAAAAGTCAATTTTTATTTTTTAACTAATTTTTCAAAACTATTTACTGTTTAAGACAACAATTGAAAGTATAAACTGGTATTGAATTGATATTTATAGATTTGTATATGTTTATAAGAATTTCACAAATTTAATATTTCAACAGTAAACAAAAATTTGCAAGGCCGTCTTCAGTAAGATTAAGTTTATTTTTTGAAGTTTATAAAAATTTCTTTTTCATTCTTCACAATAGACTGAAATCTCTTACAAATATGTTGCTTAAATTTAGTTTTTAGTCGCAATTATTGAGTTGTTCATATGACTCCTCAGTATGTTGAAGCTTGTCCAGACGTACAAAAACAACTCAACCGTAACATTTGAGCTTAATCCTTTGCTCATCCCGAAGCGACCAAAATACAGTGGCAGTACTTTACTCAACATCTAAAAAGATTTGTTCTATGCTACATAGTTTAAGGTTAAATATACCACATAATACAAATATGTAATAATGTACCATAAGATACCAAATCTTTATCGAAAATGTAGAAACTTTAAACTATGCGTACAATGAATTATTGATCTAATCATTCCTAATACATCTTACAAAAATGTTTAATCGACGTTAGTGTTATGCTTGGAGTACTTACAATGAAGCTATTTATAACTCTGTTAATGACTCTTTACAAATCTTATCTGTTTATCTGAACAAAATTGATTTCTTACATCATTACAAGACTAAATTCTTCAAGTGTATTTCTTTGAACTGTATCACAGAAGTTTGCTATTTAAAAAAATAATTCTGAGACAAAATCCTCATAAATATAGCTAAACAATCAACGACCAAAAATTGACTGATAAAGAAAACAATTGGTTGTAGTAAATGCGTTCATGTATTTGTTTACTTATTTGTAAATCTTTTGAATAATATGTAAATAAACGGCATATACATTAATAATTGAAAAATTTATAATACCTCAAATATTTTTCAACTACAAAATGACTTTTAATATTAATCCAACAAGATTTTTTATATTAACAACAATGTTTTACTTTTTTTATCTATTTCAATGATCTATAAACTAAATAATCGTTTTAGTGTATATTTAAAGAGGAGTGTTTATAAAGGATAAAATTAGAAGTCAACGTTTAAATCTAGATCAACGGTCTCTAACTATATTTAAAACAAAAAGTTAAACTAATTTTGAAATAGAAAAAGATCAATTTATCAGTCGTCGTGTGGAAGAACTCGCTGATCATAATAACTAGGAAGTATGACCTAAATCTGTTCATAATTTGCCATTTTCTTCACAGAAAGTTCAGTTACCTCATACAAAATTATTACATTTCAGGCTAAAATTATCTCATCACTAAATAAAACAACTTATCATCACATATTCAACAATTCATACAAAAGGTCCGAGAAACAATGAACTTAACTATAGACTAGTTTTGCTGATTTCAGTTTTATGCAGAACTAAAGAAAACTTCATTCACAATCATAAGACTAGTCATTTGATGGAGTACCATCTAATATCTGATGACCAGCATAGCTTTGAGAAGCGGAGATCTTCCCTGACTCAACATCTCACTTTTTTCAATGAGCTGACAGCCCATTATGAAAGTAATACTCCTTCTGACATCATATACCTAGATTTTGCTAAAGCATTTGATTCTGTCCCGAACAACAAGCTAGTTACTATATTGAAAAACTTAAGAATAAACAGCTTTATCTTACAGTGGATTGAAGATTACTTATCAAGTAGAACCCAACAAACTCGTGCAGAAAGATCGTTATCTACTTCTAGTCAAATCACCAGTGTTGTTCTTCAGGGTTCCGTTCTGGGTCTACTATTCTTTTTAATTTTCATTGAAGACCTCATCAGAAGACTAGTAGCAGTAGATGATGTCAGTGTGTTGGTGTATGCAAATGACATCTTGTAATCCTTTAAAACTTTAAACTGCACTGACATTGTAGAAAACTGGTCTACGAATTGGCTGCTTAGAATCCAGTTAACAATGTCTGAACTTATTGGTTTTTTCTCCTAAAATGCTCGTAAAATGCCAGCTTTGCTCCAGAAGTGTTGTCACAAACAAAACAAATGAAATATAGAAGAATTGTATTCCAAAAACCTTATCTTAAATAAGAATTTTATCTGTTTCTTCAAATACATCTTAGACATAATCAAACTTTTATGATTAAGGTAATTTTATTCATTATAAAACTGGGTTAAAATATATAACAGTATTAGTAAACGCATCTTAGATCCAGATAAAAATAAAATCATGAAGTAGGATTCCAACAATCAGCTTGAAAAAACAATCAGCAAATGAATGATAAGAAATGTAAGTAGAAGAGAAGTAGAACATGAAGAGGAAGATAATGAAATATGAAATAAAGTACGATCTCTTAAATGTCAACTGTATCATAAACTGGAAGACTTTAGTCAGCCAATACACAGGCTATTAGTTAGTTTAGTATTATTATTAAAATATAGGCTATACGAGAAAGGTAGCAAAAAATTTCAAAATTAAATCTTGATTAATCATACTGATAGAAGTAAGAAGTTAGAAAAATAATTGAGCGACAAACATTTTGCTTTAAAATCACAAATATTTTTTAAATACTATAATCTTTTTTACAATACTAAAACCTTTTTTTCTATACACCCCTAAGAACAATAAAATACTTTAATTCATTAGATCATTAGATCCGTTAAATTCTTAAAAATAAGACTCTGAATATTTATGACACTTTCATTTAAAAGTTATAGAAAAATATAAATTTTTTCCAACTTCGTAATCCTTATTATAGCTTTTGTAAGTATGAAAGCCTGAGTTCAGATTTTATCAAGGTTTGATGCTGGAATTACTAGTTCCAGGTTGATATTCCTTATCTAAAATAAAAAAGAGAAAGATTTATAAAAATTTACCATATTTGACTATTTAAGTTTACCTTGATACTCATTTTCTTGCACCTCAGCATTTAAAGGAGTTTGGTTTTGAAACGTCGGAAAAGTATTTTTCGAGGACTCTCCAGTGTCATTTGCAGGAGAACGGGAAGATGAAGGAGGTTGCATTTTAAATTTTTTAGATATATTGAAGTGTGAGTACTTATTATCTTGCCCTTTTGGGGTCAAATGAATGAGTTTTATGAGCCTAACTTGTTGACCCACCAGTTTCCCTAGTTTTTCCATCATCATAGTTTGAAAAACTGTCTTCGTGGTACTTTTTAATAAATCAATATGTTGCTTTTGCAGCGACATAATGACTTTTTGCTGACTAGCAAGGATCTCGCAAAATTGATGTACTTCCATAGTGTGTTGCTTATGAACTTGATGCGAGTTTTTGACATTGTTACTTTGATCGCTAACTCGCTGCAAGTCGGCCAAACGATCTGAAAAATTTTAGTAAAATTCTATTCACTTCTAAAAAACTTAAGGTAACCTCTTATCTGTATTTTCATTTCAGGATTCAAAGGTTTTTTTGTAATACTTTTGCTAGATGATTGAGTTGCTTCGGACAACACAGAGCTTTCGGGAAAATAAGTCACATTAGATGCAGCAGTTGATTTCGTTTCAAAATTTGGTTTTGTTAACACTTTTGAACATTGAACCTTATCTAAAGAGGTTTCGAACATTTCAATAACGTCTTAATGTCAGAGTAATTGTTTCAATTGATTTATGTAATGGTTTATCAGTTCATAAAGAGTCTCTTATCAATTAACTTTATATTTATGATATAAAAGTCTTTATTACTAAGTTATATTTTATATAAGACGTTAAAACAGTATAAATTTATATCAATAGATTTGCAGTGAAATCAATTACCTTGTGTCTTCTCTGTACAAGTTTTTTGTAAACGTTGCCCAGATTTTTGAATAGTTTCAAAATTTCGTTTATTTTCTTCTGCTTTTTTCAATTCATTCAAAACAAAGTTTCCAGTTAATTCTTCTAAACTATTAAACTTTTTACCATCCAAACTTTCAAAAGTATGTTGTTGCTTAGAAGACTTAACAAACTTATTTCTTCCATTAGTTTCTCGATTTAAGAGCTGAGTTTTTTTTGGTAGCTGTTTTTCATTTTGACTGCTTGATCTGCTATTAGATAACTCTACATTTTCTACGCTGGTGTATATTGGTTTTCTAAAGGGGCTAGATGTTAAATCTTTAGTTGCTCGAATTTCCTTTGATTTTATTGTCGTCTTATTCGACTGATCGCTTGATCCTGTTGGTACATTGTATTTATAGATGTTTTCTTGCTGTAAGACTCTTGCAACTTCTTTAAACACTATAGAACTTTCTTTAGTTATGTTTTTTTGCAGCTGATCAAGGTATTTTTTGAGTCCATCGTTTTGAAAAAGACTTAATTCGTTCAATAAAGTTCCCTTAGGATGTTGGGAAGTGTTAAGCAATTGATCGTGGAGGAGGTTCAGATATTCAACAAAAAAAGGTTTCAATCTTTGCATTAGGTCTAGACTGAATACTATACTAAAAGTATTAAAATGGCTCAGCATCTTTTTATCTTGTCGTATTAGAGTACAGCACGCATTTTGTACGATTGCATCCACGCACATAGTGAGCAAGTATTGCTCTGCACTAACTTTAACTGAAGAATTGGATGAATGATGAGGATTACCCGAGATATTTTTATTAGGTCGTATTAACTTCTCATCAGTTGTTTCTTCTGCTGATAGATTTCTTTTATCATAGTAAGAGCTGATCGAGCAAGTAGGTTTAAAATGATTCGGGAGACTTAATGGTTTCCAAGGTTGTTGTCCCTTACTCGCTGAAAAATTATCTTGTTAAAGATGAATGAAAAATTAATCTTCAAATCATCAATAAATCATTCTTATTGCTTGTTATTTTTTCTTACCTTTTTCAAATTCACTCCTTGTTTGATTACTTGAGGATGTGGATGGACTATCGTCAGAATCCACGGTAGGTCGATTACTGCTCTCAGAAGTTTTCTGAACAGAATGAGTTGTTTTTACATTTTCTTTGCCTTTTTTCTTAATTTTCTTGTAAAATTGTTTGAATAAAATAATTTTCTAAAGTATAATTTAATTATCATATAAGCATTCAAACCTGTTTTGCCCCAACGTTATTTTGCTGTTGTTTATTTTCTGCACTTGAATTTTCCATGCTTATTCGAACTTCTAGAAGCTAGTAGTATTTATTGCATATCAAAAAAAATTATTAATAGTAACAATTATAATAAAAGGTTTACACAAAATTTATTGCAACCTGAAAGTTTGAAAATAAATTTACATCAATTGAAAAAATTGGTTTGAGTTTTTTTAAATTTGTTTAAACAGCAAATTTGCTTCATTTCAAAGATTAAACTTTAGTTACCTTTAAATACTTTATTATTATTTGTAGCTTAAAAAAAGATTTTACAGCTACTTAGCATTTGATTTAAGAATAATATTTTATACAAAAGTTAATTATATCAAATAAAGGTAAGTCTTAAAATCATTACATTAAGTTTAAATAAATAAAAATATTATTTTAGCAAAACAAGTAGTTAAAAACAAGTAAGACGTTTAGAAAGAAGACATGTAGATAGAAGATTCAAGAAAAAATAAGTTACATATTACTTAAACCAATTAAGCACTTTTGTTAAATTTAAACGCAGTATGTTGAAGGATAATTTCTAATTTGAAAAAAAAAAGCAATATTTTTCAATGAAGACAGAAAAATGTTTAAAGACTTGTGTGTTTTTAACTCTAGATAACTAAAATTACTCTACTTTATTGCAAATAAAATTATTTTTTACTAAATCAAAATCTTGACTTTCAATTTAAATAACTAATAACTAATCAATTTGATAACTAATTCATATATAATTTTCTAAAGAAAAATGTTTTTAAATCAAAGCTTGTTTTTGAAAATTTTCTTAGCTACTTGAAATTGATGATAAGAACAAATTTTGTTATACAAAAAAAGTTTAAAAAAATTTAATCAAAATTGGATAACAATAATAACATAAAAAATTTGTTTAAAAACGTGGCATTTTTGCACGTATTCCATATAATTTAAATATTTACAAACAGTTCTCACTCCGTATTTAGAAAGTGTTATTTGTTAGCTAACATTTCTTTTAATTTTAGAAATAACTTTAATTTAAATATAGATTGTTTATATTTCAAATATCTAAATTTATTATATGTCAACCAAATAAGGCAAAAAAATGTTCGTAAAATAATCATAAGAAAGATTTTTATCGAACTTTATCTGTCAACGCAAAACCCGGAAATAAAATTTTCTTATTATTAAGCTTTAGCCTAAACCTGAGAACTGAAAAATGTCAAGTGAAACTAAAATGAAACTTACAAATAAAAAATAAAATTAACTTTTGAACTAAGTTACTGTAATAATAATAAACATCTATTGTTTAATAGTTATTTAAGTGAAATAACTGCTTCAAAATAGTTATAGGATGTTCAAAACATCATAAACCCCTTCATGAAGTTAAAGATAAAACTTAAAACAGATTCAAATTACACGTTTTCATAAAATAGTCAAAATAAAATTTATAGAGTAAGTTGAAAATAATTGTAGTTATGCATAATTCGACTGTTGAACTAGTTTTAACACAAATTTCAAATGCTAAGGAATATAGATATTTAAACTTTAATTATTAATATAATGTTTTTAACTTTCGTTATCTTAATTTCTATGATCTACAAATACATTGTACATTGTCACTTTCTTTAACATTTTTGTGATTGCCCTTGGTCAACTAGATATTTTATCTGATCTATATTTTAGCTAAGACTTTTAGACTGAAATTTAAATTTTATTTTGTCAAAATTTCGTTCAAAATTTATAAATAATAATTGAATTATATAAACTAACCTTTTAACTAATTACAAAGCTGATAAACAAAGTAGTTATACCTCATATTATTACGTGAAAATTTATATAGAAACCAAAATTCTGGTCAATTAATCATACAGTAATAATAATAATCTAAATTCTAGGCGCTGCATTTTAATAAAATCTTTGCTAGTTCAAAACAAAAGCTTCTAAATAGGCCTTTCTACAATCTTAAAGCAGGAAAAGGAATAACGTAGGAACCTAAAAAAACTGCTAGTGTTTCCAAGCTGTTTTTTGCAAAAACTCTGAATAAATGAACTATTAAAATAAACGAGTTAACATAAGATAATAGTTGAACTCACTTCTTGCATTGCATAAAAATGTGTTTAATATTCTTTCGATCAACGTAGTACTGATAAGCAAAAAATCTAAAAAAAATGTTAAGCTTATAAATCCTCTGTTTTTCACTTCATGTACAATCAGCCTTGTACTATAATAAATAAAATCAAAACTTGTTTCCTTAAATCAAAGTTTATTGATAGAATTGAAAATTTGAAGTTTGCTGAGTTTGTTGAAATAAACTTTACAAGTTACAAGTACTTGTTATCATCTTAAAGTTTTTTGATTTTTTGGTTTTATTTATGGATCTTCTGGTTTTAACAGCTTTTGACGTATCCTAAACAGATAAAAACAGTTAAATTTTAACTTAGCAAATAATTTTTTTCGGAAATTTAATTTTATTGTAAATTGGTTATCAAATTTTAAACGTATATCTGATTGTTTAGAATAATGTGTTTCATCTCAACTCATAAGTTGCAAATGCAGTTGGGAATATCGTTTACTATTATCTACCTTCTCTATACTAAATCCTCTTCCTATCTTACAGTTTCAAAAACTTTTGGCTAGCTAACCTACTGCCAATTAGCTGTTAGTTTCATTCAAAGCTGGTACAACTATTAAAAAGATAATACTGTAATTAAAGTTAAGCTTAAAAACTTGACTACAAAAACTATCGTTTTTGCTTGAAACTATACAATGTAAAGTCTTGCCTGTAATAAGTAAATATTATTTACATCAAATAATTGAAGTGTTGTAGAATCTGAAGTTTCATTGTGAAACGAAAGAAGTTTTTACCAACGACTTAGATTTGTAACTAAACACCTTATATTTTTAAAACTTCGAAATGGTTTTGTTTTGACTTTAAAAATTTAATATGGTGCTGAAATGTCTATAATTTACCGTTAATAGCATAAATGAATAATGAAGTTCTTCAAATTATTTGAAGTACGAAAAGGTTAACCAAAAATAATCTAGAAATAAATTCATTTAATAAAAAGATACTTCTACATTTTTTAGTTTGTTTTTCCTGTAAAGTCAAACAGTATTATGACATAGTGTTTTAATAATTTTTACTTTTGTCTAAAAATCTTTGTCTTGTTTACTCTTTTCATGGCCAAATAAAAGCTATTTTAGCCAAATTTTCCTTACAGAATAGCGAACATTTTGAACAGCCAAATTATTTCATTTGAGCTATGATAAACAAAATATGGTCAGCAACAAAATGGTTTAAAAAAGAAATAAGAGTGAGTTTTATTACTAATTTTTACTTTTATATTTTCATTATTATGATTCAGAGTAATATTAACTTAATATTGAAATAATTCTAACAATTAAATTTTTGCCAACATATATTTTTATCAGCTTTTTTAAACTTAAATTAGAAACATATACCTTTAAAAATCTGTAATAGCTTTTGTAAGATATAGTCTGATTTATTTTCTTTGGTATTTGTTTACTTTTTTACATTGCTTTTTTGCACATAAATTGCAATTTTTGTAGTTTATATTCTTATAAAAATAGGTAATAAACTTTGTTAACTTGTTTTGAAGATCATAAACGATTTTATTTCGATTATACTAGTTTGAGACTAAATCTTCTTTCTATATCTCATTTTTGCTAGTTAGAATCATATTAAACATAATTTATTTTTTTTTAAGATTTAAACTTATTTAAGATTATATATAGTCAATGATTAATTAATGAAATTGATAACCAATTTTCAGTAGTGTGTCACTGTAAGCTTTTGTTTCACAAAACTTCTGTAACATTAAACAAGACTTCTAGGAGAAATGGGAGAGGATCAGAGTATTTGCTAACTAGTTAAAGTGTCTCAAACAGATATTGTGTCATAAGACCCTTCTACTTCTTCAGTAACTAATTTTTTAATAAAACTAGTTAGTGGTATAAACAATATAGAGCTTAGTTCTTCCTCTGCAGAGTTAATGATAGTTGTTAAAACTCAGTTATCAAAAGTCATTTTTGACACCATTCTAAGCTTTTTCAGTCATTCCATAATAAATTATTCAATTTTAGATATTCAAAAATTATCTTATACAAAAACTAATTACAGCTCATACATTGCTTCGACTATCAAGCTAAAATTAAATTAAATATTATGAAGAACTCTTATAAGTTACGGAAATGATCTTTAGGGATCGTAAGCAACCAAAAACTCGCATTTAAAAACGTTTAATGTGTAGGTTACAGCAGATTCAAAAAGATTGATAACACCAAAATAAATTTTAATTTATCTACTTTTGAAAAACCTGAAACTAACAATATTTGCAGCAAATAGAATTCAAAGTAAAAAAACCAAGTAATTAGCTTTAGAAACAATTATTTGTCTTAAAATTTATAAATCTTCATTAAATGTTTAACAATTGAACCTATTTTTCAACTCTACAAATCTAGCTATCTAAAATTGACCTAATTTGACTTTTAAAAGAATTCCTTAGTTGTATAATAATTGCAAATTTTTTTTACGAGTCTTTTAATGAAAAATCAAAAATTAAATACACAACAAATAAAAGTATGTTTAATTAAAGGACTAATAGTTTTTTTTAGTAATAATAATGTCTGCCGTTTATAATACCGAATGTATCATAGCCGGCAATCTTCATTTCGTGTGCTTGTAATTGTTCATTTCCAAATAAGTGATATCTCTATCAAAACAAAAAATCTAAATTAAATTCTAAATTGATTTAGAAGTTTATTGGTTTATAATTTAAATGGTTTAATAATTTAACACCAAATGGACTTTGAAAAAATATTAGAATTTAAGGGTATATACTTACATCACGAGCAGCAAAAAATACTCTTCCAGCCAAACTGCTATCACTACCAGCAGAATGTGCAGTACCGATCCGAGATACATTTAATTCATCAGCTAGTCTTTGTAATCCATACCCTTTACGCTAAGATTTTAACTAATTGTTAAGATCAGGATATATTTTGCAGACATCAGAAACTTACATTGTAATCATGTAAAAGTATGTACTTCAAATCATATATTTTTCCAAAAATAGAACGAATTAGGATTTGTGATTCTTCTCTACTAGCCGGAAGTGATCTTGCAATTGCTTTTAACAGAAAAAAGATGTCGTATTCACTGCCAAAGTGCGAAAATTTGTTTTGTAAGCTTAGATTTTCATGTAATTGACATAAGATTAAAGTAATTAGGAATAAATTAAATAAATCTTAATTCATATTAATATTGATAGACATACCCGTGAAACACTATAAAAGTGTTTCTAAAATTTTGGAAAAGACTTGACTCAAGTGCCAATCTTCGAAAATCTTCAAGATCAACTCCAAAACCTGGGAGCACGTCAAAATTTATTCCACCATTTCGTTGTAAAAACTCTATTGACTGTGGAGAGCTTGCATCATGTCTGTACTCGAATTACAAATTTTCAGAGATTTCATTGATGACAATACTTTTATTACAAAAATTTGCAAACTATTTCCTACATACCTGATGTTGAATCGGAAATTGAAGCTCCAACAACATACAGGTGTTGACAATTCACCCTTTTCGTCCATTAGTGTGATTCCAAGTTGAATCATTTTAACGGCATCAATATTTCTTTTGATATGAAGATACTTATCTTCAAGAGGTAGAAATCTAGGTTCCCTAAAAATGACACCAGGAAACTCAGTGTCCTAAAAATAACAACATTTATAGCAACTTTTAAGTCTTAACGGTTTTAAAATTAGAAATGTCTTTTAATAATTATAAACTTACAATTGAGATGAATTTGTATTTCATTAAAGCCAGCTTTATCTGGGCGAATGCTTCCTTTAAATTCATTTGATACACCTCAACAGTTTGACCTTGTTGAAAGACAGGTCTGTTAAAACTCATTTTCAGCTTTTTAAAATAAATAATTCTTTTGTAGAAAGATGATTTTTCAATTTATTAACATTAAATAATTACTGCAATAACTCTTTGTAGTGACCTCTATATACCTCGATAAATTTGTAATAAAAAGTATCTACAAAATAATAGAAAAAATTGAAGTTAATTAATTGCAATACATCTAAATAAATGTCATTTTAACAGCAGATAGACATGAAATAAAAACAATAACAGCTATATCTTTCTCAAAAACTTACATAACACAACAAATCAAACTGTAAGCTATTACTAAGTAGCTAAGCATTATATCCTTAACTAATACATTTTTTCATCTTCTTACTCATGTATTTACCTACTTTATTAAATTTATTCATTATTGAGTAGATAAGATTATGGTTTTAATGATCTCCCTACTTTAATATTGCTGTTTAACATCAAGCTTTTTGTTATAATGAAAACAAAAAAAATAACACTTAGGACTTTTATGACTTTTTAATCCTGTTTACAACGACTAATTAACTTCAAATAAATTTTTAGTTTTTTTTTTATAACCTAAGTGTAATGCAAAAACTAATGAAAATACATTAACAAAATTTATTTGAGATATAAATATATTCGAAATATAAAACATTATTTGAATATTTATCATTTTTAACTATATTAAGAACTATTGTTTATCTATAACATGACATTAAAGTATTACAAAGTCTTATATTTAGTAAAATATGATTTTACATTACTCTAATAGTCAAGCAAGGCTGTAATACAAACCAAAATAAACATAAATACTTACTGTAAATACTTTACCCATACGAACATTAGTGAATCTTTATTAAAATTTTGTTTAAAACAATCCTTAATCGAGAAATAATAATTGAATATATTCTTACATCAAAGTTATATTTTGCTAATTATTTGCACTTTTTTTTTCAAATTCTAGGACAGATTTTCCATTTGTGTTAATTTTGCATTATCTTCACAGAAAAAGTTCTTGTCTTTGCATTTTGTTAAATTAAAAATTTTCTAATCTAGTTAAAAATACTAAACATTTCCTCAATCTTTTAATTACTAATTCTAATAAAATAAATAAAAATATCAATGTAAGTTTTCATTGCTACAAACAAAATACTTGTACTTTAACTTGAGCCCTGAAACTTTATGCTTTTTATAGTTTCATCAATTTTTATCATCAATGATAAACTTGAATGGAATTAGACGTTCTTGCTTTGTCGGGAAAATACTTTCTAACAATATCATACATGTATTTCTTATTCCGTTAAATAACTACAAAATCACTTTTAATTTCACAGAAAATTAAAGATTTGCCGAATTAGTGGAACAATTGATAAATAATTGTTCTTGCCTTGATACTTAAAGACAAATGAGATAAATCAAACCAATTAAATAATAAAAAAAACAATCAAACTTCATCTAATAAATGTATCCTTATCAACACAATCAACAACATTTTCAATCTTTTGGTCATCATCTTCTAAGACCTCTTGGTTCTTATCTTCATTAGTCAAAGCTATCTGTTTGCTGAATGTCCCTCTAAATGGTTTTAAATATTTTATGAAAAAGTAGTGGGTATAACTTTGAATGTTAGCCTTAAAATAAACAGTCACTCGTGTTATTGGATAACCTTAGAATTTTAGTGTTATCTCTAATAAAAACTGGTTACTGGTTGTAAATAAGATTATTTGCTATTACTAAAGAGAGTAGAAGCATTGTAACTTCACAATAAACGTTGTTAACTTAACAAAAACAAATATACCCTTCAACTTTCTTCTTCTAAACTCAAGATGGTTTATAAAAATAAATCAATTAATATCTTTCAAATAATCTTTTAATACCTTTCAAACCTTTACAATAAACCATCAAACTTTAAAATATAATTCTTTTAATTTTATAAATTCATACCTTTTTAAAAATTAAAACTGATTTTAATTAAACACTAAAGATACTTGTAAGATGAATATGTGATTATTAAACTAATAAAATCTATAATCAAAATAAAAACTGGCACTTTCATGATTTGCTGAATTTCATAAGAAAACTTTAAATATTAAAACTTGTTTCATTTTTTAATAAAAAATACAAAATTTGTTTATGAAACGTTTAATAACTAGTTGAATGTAAGCATTCCATTAAATTTCTTTAAGTTTTATTTTGTGTCCTAACTATCATTCACAATCGAGATGGATTAGAATAAAACAATAAAATCAATCTACCACATGATCTTTCTAATTCAAATTTTTAACTGACAACTTTCAATATAAAAGAATTCATATCTAACTGGATTAAGGATTTAAAATTTATTTCATTTTTTATGACTTCATCTTACATAGCTAGAAAGTGAATAACAAAAAAAATTAAATGAAACTCAAAACAAAATACCTTTTTTTCTGAAAGAAATTATTCCAAAATAACTAGTTAAGTAAAACTTTTTCTACAAACTATTTTTAAAACTGTTTTTCTAAGTATACAAACAAACATTTTAAACACAACCACTTAACATAAAAAAGAAAATACAGATATTTACAGAAAATTGTAATGTAGGGTTTGTGTTTTTACAGGAATAAATGCATGCAGGTAAACGTTTTGAAATGGAAATAATAAAAATTTATTTAATTATATCACCTGTTTCTAAAATTTTTAATAATCACCATATATTAAGTTTAATAAATTAATTAAGTTAATTGAATAAATGTTTACTTAGTTTGCTTTTATTTATTTAAGTTTGACTCAGCTTATAACTTAAAAAAACCCTTTAAATCATTTTTTCTATTACAGTTATGTAGTTTTTATCCAAATAAAAGGGTTTACTTATTAAAAAATATAAAACATTTAATTGCAATATCTTTACAGCCATTTTTTTAAAACAAAAAATATTGTTTAATAAAAATATTTGGTTTCTATGGAAGCAAATTTATTATTTTTTTATGGATGACCAAGGCAACTTTTGTTTTCAAATGAGAAACAGCACTTTCTTATTAAATAACAAAAATTGAAATCAAAACATCTTTCTCAAAAGTCTTCCGTATATAGTTATTCCTTTCTTTATAATTTAAAACTGTCTCATAATATATAATTATCGAAAAAAAATATTAACTGAATTTCATATTTTTTCAATTAGTCTCGACGAACAATTACACTTAGTTTAATTTTCTTAATATTGTTCATAACTAATCTCACATCGCTTCATGTAAATCTGTTTACAAAAAAAAAACAATTTTAATTTCACCACAAAACATTTTCTTCAAAATTTAAGTATATAAAATTGAAGTCTAAAAATACAGAAATATGGCATCTTAATTATCTTAGCTATTGTTTTTATTTTACCATTTGTACTAATAAAGTCTGTATTTTATCTCAAGTTTTGAGCAAGTATTCAAAACATGTATTTATAAGACTATAGACCTTTGACTTACCAAAAAAGTTAATTTGATAATGACCCCTTTACATTTTGTAGTTTCAATTTCAGTCAAGTTAGAAAATATTCTTTGAAAAAATATTGATAGAAAATTTGTTTATTTAATAAATTATTTATTTCAATAAATACGAAAGAGGGTATATGAAAAGAGCACCTCTCGCTAACAACATTCTTACAAATAAAATCTTTTTAGCCAAAAATATAGAAAGTAAAATATGTAACACAAATGGTATTTCGATAGCACTTAAAGCATATAACAGTGAATAATTACATGGAATGTTAATATTATAAGAAAGAGAAACAAATCACAGTTTAGAATTGACAATGTTGGCAATATTATAAACCTGAGCATATTCGATCTTTTTGATATCACTAACTTGATATGGCATCCATGCACTAACATTGTATTCAATAATTGGACGTACGTACAATTTGAAAAGGTTAATAAAAAAGCATGGATAATAAAGAAATGAATAACATCAAACTTTTATTTGTCTCTCTTGCGCTAAGCATTAGTTGTAAATTTCTAATCATTTTTGGTTAGGGTTGTATAACTATTTTCCAAAAAAGTAATTCAAGAAGTTTTTTTTTCTACCATTTAAGCTATTTCTCAATTTATTCTCAATAAATATTACACAACTTTAGAAGTTAGAGTTCTATATAAAATACGATTTATTGTTAAGAATAAAGTCAGTTCAGGATGTTTTTGAAAATTTGGCAATCTTATTTAGACGGGACAATTTCATTAAATTACGTTTATTTAAATTCGTTTTTAGTCTAAGTCTGATATGCTAGTTGTAACTCAATCAATGTATGTTTGTACAGTTTTGCTAAATCATATATGATCAAGTAGTATTTATAAACAGAACATAAATTATCGTGACTTATATTCTTCGTTTTTATTGTTTGGTTCAATTTTTAATTCTTTCTATTTTGCTTCATTATTGTAATAGCTTTTAAAAGGCCGAAAGATGCCTGGACGTGTTCGTGGAATCTTAACAAAGGACAGATTTTGTGGACACAATGAAGATATTTTTCATATTTCTCCAGCTTCTTCATTTAATATTCCCAACAAGGACTTACAAGAAACTCCAATAAACGGACTCATTACAGCAGAGGTTTCTTTTTCTAGTGCAGAAGCTTTAAACAGTTTCACTGAAGGCGATGGCTTCAGAGGTTTATTCGAAATGATTTTATCTTGTTTACCAATTTATTTTTACAGATAATAACATTAAAAAACTGATGCAAGTGAGTAATACTTGGATAAAAGCATTCAATGTATATGGAAGCTTTACAGCAAAAATTTTCGGATCTGCGCTTGATGTTGATCACGCAATAACCAAAATAATAAGAGACAATAGTGACTGTAAATGTATCAAGTTAGCTTCAACCATTTCTAGCGTCTGGCTTTTGATTTACAAATGTTTAATTAATTTTAGGTACAGTCCATGGTCTGTGTACCTTCCAAACAGTGGAGCTACCATCACTTTTGCACTTCAGTTTATACCATTTCGATATCATTCTCAAATAGTAGGTGATGAGAAAAGTCATTTGGAAAAAATTGAAGAGTTATCAGGGACAAAAATAGCCACTACCGACAACCAAAACTTCTCTGTGATCATTAAAGGTTACTTCTAAGTTATTCTAATGATTAAACCCTGGTATTCTTAAACCACTTAAAATTTGCAGCTCTAAATGTTTATCAGTTTTCAAATCACTTAAATTTAGTAACGATAATCTTTGTATTGATTACAGGACATTATATTAAAATTCGTGAGGCTCAACGATTAATCACTGAGAAAATCATCAAGCTGATGTGCCCAACTTTCATCTAAGTACTTAATCAAGTAATTTATATTCAATAAAAGCTAAACAGATATTTTGTGAAAATTTGTTTGTTTAAAGTTTTGTGACCAATATTCTCAACCCTAAATGAAAGAATTTTTGGTGAATGTTATATCTGATTGAAGATTTTAAATGTTTTTATTGCTGCTCCTCAATAAAATGATATTAATTCTGAACTTTGAATTTAGTTTAAGAACGTTATTAAGGGTTCACCTTGATGATTGAAAATAATCTAGAGATTAATAAGAGAAATTATTAGTGATTACGTTTGAAATAACCTTTTTAAAAATTTAATAGAAATTCTTTAGATAAGAAACTGATTAAATCATTTTAAAATTTATTTGTTTCAAGTGGTAGATAGAAGCAACTGTTCTGCAAAAATAATCTTAAAACATTAAAGTATTAATTTTGAGTACAAGGTATAATGCAGAATATTGCTGGAATCGAGTTAAGTAAAGGAAAGCTGTAATAAAAACTACAAAAATTACTTCAGATTTATTTTCAGGTACAAGATTTCAATTTCAAGTTAGCTTTTGTTGGAAAATAGTGATATTTTAATGCTTTTAATAAAAGAAAATTTAAATTAAAACTCCAAAGTATTTTTGTTACAAAATCAACAACTTGAAACTAACCAGGCACATATAAGTAAATTTTAGATTTTGCATCATTTAGAAAATTAGTTTTCAAAGAAATCGAAGAAATAAAGATTCAGAATTTTCATTCATTTTATTTCAATCTAAGAGCACATCACTTTTTCAGTATTTGAATAAACAGAATTATCTTAATCTGCAAGAGCTATAAAATTATTTCAATGTTTTTACATGTTGATGAATCATTCCAAGTGTGGCATACAATAATATCAATACATTAGTAATTTGTTAACACAATCTGCTTCATTAATCTAATGATGACTAATACAACATTATAACTACTAAGTTCACGCTCTGTGTATTATTTTATGCTCAGCTTCATTAAAGGTACTTCTCGCCTTGTAATTGAAGGTACTGACATCTTTTACAAATGCTTGTTGCATTGACTCAGCGCATCTTTCACTTTTTAGCATATAAATTTCATTTCTAAGTTTTTCTAATTGGTTTTCTTTCTAAAATAGAACAATTTTATGATGATGAATGATTTTCTATAAACCAGATATTTATACTTACACATCTCAACCGATATTCACACTCTTCTACAATTTGAGTGGTAGCTTGATCATTCCAAGCCTTTTCAAATCTTTGTTTCCACTTTTTTTCAACAAATTTTCTCCAGTTCCTTATAGCTTTTGAAGCCAAGTTAAGCACATAATATTTTTCAGCTATTGTTTCTAAGAAATCCTGAAACAATTTTTTGATTATAGATAGCATAAATGACATACAAACCGTTTAATATATTATTATTATCCCTTAAAAGATTCAAAAGAAAATTTGTTTAAGATTAAAAAATTTTACAAGGAAAGCTAATATTTACCGATCCATTCTTTTTTACTACTAAGTAATTCCAGTTACTTAAAAGTTTGAGATTCTCCATCCTTGACTTTACTTTTTGTATAAACATTTTTAAGTCTTGTATGGTTTTCTGTTTAAGTATTATATACTTTTCTAATATGTTATTGAAATCCTTTACGCTTTGTATCTCTGCCTAAAATTTATATAAAAAGTTATTAGATTGAATATATTACACTGAACATTTTTATTGGAATAACATTATTCCAACAAAATGTCTAAGAAGTTCTACCTAATTCATCTAGAAGAGTAAATAAATTAATTAACAAACTTGTAATTCAGACTCTCTTCTTTTGTATGTGTCATCTTTTCTTTTCAATAAGATCAACAATTTATTGTTAAGTTCAGTTTTCATTGCTTCAATTTTTTCCTATTTACACAAATGTATAAGTTAATAAAGATAATATAACTTAACCAGAGTAATATTTTCATACAAGAAATCAAAAACTAGAAGAGCAATTGTTATAAATTTACAAAATTCTTATCATCTTCATCGGATCCAAGATTTTGATATGTAATTTCTTAGATATACTAAAAAGTTGATTTATCTATCTATTTTAGGTACACTCTACAACTAAAAAGAATCATCCGTGATAGGAGTCATTTAATCAATCTTCATCAAATTTTTATAGTAAGTTTAAAAACAAAAGTTTTTCGAATTGCGATTTAAGTGAGAAAGTAATTGATAAGCAATATTGATGTTACAACAGAGTCAGTAGTTAAACCTAAATGATAAAATTTGAAGTTACCATTATCAGTTGTTTATGACCAAGTCCAGACTGCTCAATGAAACATCTAAGATTTTCTTTGAGATCATCACATTGATGATTAACAGATTTTATGATTGCAGAATTTGAAGAACTTGGATGAGAAGATTGATGGCCAGGAGAAGAACTGCTATTACCACCCTCATCTCTAATCCCATCATCTTCATTACTCACTTTTACTTTGTCCTTAACTAATTCTTCTTTATAATTAAATAAAAATCTTCTTTCAACTTTGTTTTTTCGAAAAGGATTTTTAATATCAAGGTAAAAATTTGTTCTATCCACTTTGCTACAGTCTACAAAATATAAATACTAATTATGATTGTGTCTAAGATATATCGAATTTATGATATAGTAATAGTATAGTATTAAATGATATAATCAAAAAGAAAAGTTTATTTTATTTTCATCAACTTTGGTTATACTCTCAGAAAGATAACACTTGTTAAATCTATACTCAACTTCAAAATTCAACTTATACTTATGTACCATGAAGTATAATGCTTTTCACTGTTCACTAACCTGTATCAATTTGTAAATTGTTAAGACTAGATCCAGAGTTAGAGTTGTCCTTGGCGCCATTATATTTAGAGTAACTTCCATATTTAATTTTGTTATTTTTTGTTTCAATTTCAGTGGCAGCTGTGACTTTTCGTTTAGTTGTCTCATACGTTTCATAAAGTCTGTTCTTTTTTGTAAGATTGTTTTGAAAATATAGCTCCAAAACCGATTTTGGCTGCTTCTTATCATCTTCCTAGAAATATAAACATCAAGTATTTATTGCCATCTGATGAATGTAGAAGATTACAAGTGGTCGCTTTTTATCATTAAAAAGACTAATTTTTAGCCTTCTAAACATTTAAAGTATTTGTTAAGACCTTAGGAAGTATAAATCTCCAAAATAAATTTCTTACAAGCAAAGAAATTTAAAAGACTTATAAAATTTATTACCAGTCCTAAGCAATTGAGGTTTTCATAAGGTTATAAAACTTTTTACTGAAAGAAAGTCCTGAATAATAACATTTTAACTCTGTAAAGGTAATTTGAGACAATTATATCAAACAATTTTAATCATTTTCATAATAAACATCAATTAAAAATTACTTCAAATAATTCTTACAAAATTTTAAAACTTTTTTTATTATAAGATTTATAAGAGACTAATTTGTTGAATAAAACATATAATTTAATCAGTAATAAGTAAATATATATAATTCTTTATTAGTTTGAGTCTTTAAAAATTAAAAAAGTTTTTATTTCAACAAAAAGTATAAAAGTGTTATCCTTGTAAGTCAGATAATACCAACTTACTTGAAATAAAGAGCAAGTACTATGAGGTTGCTTCGTTAGCATAGGATCACCATCAGGTTCATCAGGTTCACTTGCATCGGAACCTATCATCCTAAGGTATGTAGTTTGATCTTTATTAAGTTATCTTATTATTAAAAAATAAAATATCAAATTTGATTCTGTTGAAAAAAAAAATTTTTTTAATCTTAATTTCATAAAATTGTATAATAGTTTTAAAGTATTTTTTACAATAATAATATATAAAAAAGTAAAATAAATAATAAAATTTTTTTAAAAATCCTTAATATCAAAGATGCTTCAATTTATTCTAAATTCAATTATAAATTTTTCAAGCCAGGAACATATTTACATTTGTCTTTTATTTTTAAAAACAACAATTGACCTAGAAAATTAATCATATTTAAATTTCACTTAACTTAACATTTTTATAATTTTTTCCAGGTATTCATAAAAAATTTATATTGCATACTTATAATTAAAATAGCATAAAAAACATAGCAAAAATATCATTTTTAATTATAAAACGTTGAAGAACTATTAATAGAATACAAAAGTTTCACATACTTTTGTAAACGAATAATAAATGAAACTATGCTGTATAAATAATTAAAATAATTCAACGTAGTATAAACTAGTTAATTTGAACTCAAGTTTGAGCGCAGTTGTTAATAAATACAACAAATAAATGTAAATATAAGTAAAAGTAAAATTTTGTTACTGAAAATGATATTACAACTATCTGTTGAACAATATGGCCTTTCGACATGATTCAATTGAGATATTGACGATTTAATTTTTACAGATTCAAATACACCATAAATAAGTGAACTGATAGTTCGACGTTTTATATCAACAAAATAGCAATAAGCATAGAAGTCTGAAAGTTACAAAAGGTTCAGAAATTCCTTTTAATCAGAATATTTTTTAAATTTTTTAGTTAAAGTATTAAATAGTTATAAGTTCACAGCTTGGTATAGAAAAAAAAGAACATTTAATAATTTTTAAATTGCTTAATTTTAATCACTATTTTAATATTTTAGAGTAAGCCATATTCAAAATTTTTCTTTTTCATTATGTATATTTTATAAGAGGCTTAAGGTCTGAAGTTGTTAATAGCATGTTCCGGGTCTCAATAAAAATACTACTTTGGTGTAAAATATACTAATTTAAAACTTTACTTGAAACGTGGCTTCTAACAGCTTCCAACCATATTAATATTATATAAAATCAGTTTATTATTTTTAAATTCCTTGTAACTTAATACATAAATATAAATTTTTCATATATACTTTGTGTCGTTATGATAGATTCTAACAAATTATAGCAGTAGAAAAAAAAACAATAAGTAAGACAGGAAACATACAACACTTTTTATATCGGTTATATCTGTTTTTATTATTTGTATTGCAAATAATTTAAAACTTTTTCCTTCAACAATAATTCAATCATGAATAGATAATTTAAAATGAGGAAAAGCGAAATGTGTATACGTTGTAGTATGAAATGAGTATGGTAGAGACCTACTGCAGATAAGGGTACAATCTTGCACCAAATATACACAATCTCTCTCGGATTTTTATGGGTCAAAGCTAGCTCACCGGAAACCACAAGAGCCGTGATGCTTTATGGATATAAGATTTGTTTAAGTTTTTTTAGAATACAATTTTTAGCTTTATTTAGATTAAAATACATGAATCGAAAACTGAAATTGGTCAACAGATGAAGTACGTTTACATGAGGTGGCAAAGTCCTTAAAATTGACAGATGGTCAGGATATACTTGATAACAATGGTTACCAAGTGCCATGGCTATCGCCAATTGCAATAGGAATAGATTTGAAAACACAAAACTAAAATAGTGGTGGTTGTTGGAAAGCACATCCCAGGAAACAGAGGTGTTTCAAAACAATCGTAGTAGTGTCATCTACTTTCATTTTATGATATCACGCTGAAAAACATTACAAAAGCAGAAATCGAAAAAATGAGTGTTATAAGATGAACCTGACTTTCGGAATCGAAAGATTGTTTTGTTGAATAACTTTCATGAAGAAATTAAATTTTAGTTGATTCAATTAAGATAGGAAACAAGAAAGTAGCTGATGATAAGGCATGAATAGAGTTACAAGAGATCAGATGTCACCTGTATTGTGGACTCAAATTGATGTTGTATAATATGTGTAGGTAGTGTTTGAGTTCTCATAATGTGATTACGGAGTAACTGGAACAAAGATAAAGTTTGTAACCCTTGAATATCCCATCTTCTATTTTCTTTACATCTACAAAACACATTGATGATAAAGAAGAAAAAAAAAGTAAGAGTAGCAAACAGACAAATTTTGTTTTAAATTTTGGTCAAAATACAAGTTTTAATAGGCAATCATACAGTTCATATATGAAAACAAGAAAACTATCTATGAAGATAGATGTATAAAAAAAATTTAAATGTAACGAAGTTAGGACAATGGATGAGACTTTCGGAAAACTGCTCTACTGTTTTAGAAGTTGCAAGATAAGGAAGTCCTCACCTATAACTGATACACAGTTAAGATGAAAAGGTGAAGGAATCCAATCTTCTGAACGTTAAACTAATTATTTCTGTCGACACCAAAGTGGTCTATATTAAGCGATTCAAACAGATTTGTGAATGAGGTGGTTACTTTATATGGATCTCAATTATCTATGAAAGTTTTATGTAAACATCAATTATCATTGAAACTAAAATGTGAACCTCAATTATCTTTGAAACTAAAATATGAACCTCAACTATGTTTGAAATTATAATTTTGACCTTAGCTGTTAATCCAACATGACCTTGTTTTTACAACATCTATTTTTTGATTAATAGCAAAAAAACATATAATAACTCTCATCAAGAATATTAATTATTTAAAGTGTTCTGTACTACACCTCAGATATTTTTTCTTTTGATAGTTAGATTCTCATCTATGTTCCATATCTCTATGTTTTATCTATTTACCAGATTCACTAAGAAGTCTAACAGAAAACAAACAATAATTTTTATATAGATTATACATATTTTTATTATTTACATCCTATTAAATTGTAAACTTTTCACTTCATCAATAAATCAATCTCAAAAAGATAATTTTAAACAAAGAAAAGCAAAACGAGTATAGGTTGAAACAATAGGATATATATGTAGATATGCGTGAGTGAAATGCTTGTTTATTTGTCGAGTACTTAAGATGCAGAAACTTCACTACTGGTGAAAATTTTTTGGTAAACATACATATAAATAAAAATAACTAGATTTACTTTGATGATCAATGCAAATGGAAACCCGGTATTCAAATTTGCTGTTTGAAAGCAAATTCAAACAGTTAATCCACGAACCAGATCAAACAATTATAAATTGTAATCATTAACGAATTGAAAAATTTTTTAAATATTACGTTAAATATAGAATAAACCAACATCAAGCTAAGAACAAAAGACCCTTAAACATCTCTAGATCCGTTAGTTTGTAGTACAAGCTATATTGATTTTATACTTTTAAATGGTATATGAATATGTAAAGATTATTTGTGAGAGTTTGTGTTATCAAAAAATTTTCTCTTAACGTTGTCTGATTTTCGTTTAAAAAATAAAAAAAATTGAGTTGATTCATTGTCGTATACTCTACTACTTCAATTATTGTACAACAGCAAAACCCTGGTTTAAAATTATCAAAAGTTGAAAGTCTTCAGCAAATTTAGTGATATTGTTAATATGGTTCAATATACTAACCACGATGAGTAAATTATTGAGAACAATAGTTAGAACTTGTACTTGTTAAGAAAATGATATCATTAAAACTATTAATTTAAATTCTTGCATTAAATAGTTAATTAGTAATAAATTCATGTCAGTAAATTGAAGTTACATTTAGAGCATATCATAAATTAGGCGACTTTTTCATTGACCAATAGGAACAAACATTGTTTTAGTTTACGATTTTGAAAGGATGCAATACCTATTTGATTCAACTTGTATTGAGATGAAAAGTTTAATTTTTGCAAATATTAATAGATTTTTAGCTGAAGAATAAATACAAAATAAGCGTTGACAACAGTACATAATATAATTTTTTTTATCTTTATTTGTATACTTTGCAGTAATCATAAAATTTGTAGAATCATAAAACAAAACTTAACCCACCGACATTGATTTTCTGAAAATTAGTATATTATAATTAATAATATATCGAGTAAACTAACAGAACAACGCAACTTTAGTAGAACATGACAGAGGCTGCATAGCTGACGATGAAGATAAGGGTGGTTTGTAAGACTATTGTTTATTTTAAGCATTAAATGGTAGTTTCAATTTACTAAAAAACAATGAAAACTCAAAGTTTGATTAATTCTTAGAATCTGCTATAAGTAAACAAATGTTTTTATTGTATTTTTCTTTAGTATTTGCTTTATTCTCAGTTTAAAACCCATAATGCAAGGGTTTTGTAAAGTTAACTATATAACCGTAGAAATCTAAATGCTGATTATTTAGTAGAAACATTTTTGAACAGACAATAATCTGAATTTTTATCTATCTTTATTTTTCTAAGCCAAATAACTGAAGGTTTGGTATTTATCAGAAAAGAAAAACAGTAAATATTTTTAAAGCATTTAAGAAATTAGTGACTAAAATAGTATAATTTACTTCATTTATTAATCTTCAGATACAAAAAATTTTATTATTCTTCTATAAAACAACCAATTGACAAAAGCTTGAAAAAAAATAAACTATATATTTATTTCAATCAACTTTTGGGCTATTTCTTCTCTAAAATCAACAGTTTCCAACAGCCGAGATCAAATCCATGCTTTGTTTTTAAGAAAATGTACTCCTTCCTTAGCGCTACCCTTATCGCTACTCTTTAACATGACTCTTAAGCGAGAAAGACTTCCACAAATTTGGAAGAATGCTATTATTACTCCAATTTATAAGAAGGGTCCCAGAAACACTGCACTTAGCTACAGACCAGTTTCGCTGACTTCGGTTATCTGCAGAACTCAAGAACATATCATTCACAACCATATAACTAGCCATTTGACGGAGCATCATCTAATATCTTATGTCCAGCATGGCTTTGTTAAGCAAAGATCTTCTTTGATTCAACATCTTACTTTTTTCAATGAGCTTACAGCTCATTACGAAAGTAATACTCCATGTGACATCATATACCTAGATTTTGCTAAAGCGTTTGATTGTGTTCCACAAAACAAGCTCATTACTGTATTGAAAAACATAAAAATCAGCAACTCTATCTTAAAATGGATTGAAGATTTCTTATCAGGTAGAGCCCAACGAACCCGTGTAGAAAGATCTTTATCTACTCCTAGTAAAGTCTCCAGCGGTGTTCCTCACGGTTCCGTTCTGGGTCCACTTCTCTTTTTGATTTTCATTGAAGACCTCATCAGAAGACTAATAACAGTAGACAATGTCAGTGTGTTTGTGTATGCAGATGACATCAAGCTATTATCTGGTTCTCACTCAAAACTCCAAACTGCACTAAACATTGTAGAAAACTGGTCTGCGAATTTGCAACTTAAAATCCAGCCAACAAAGTCTGAAGTTATAATATTCTCCCCTAAGCCAGCTGCCAACTTCAGCAACCAATACTACATCAATGGATCCATTCTTGAACGAGTATCCTCAGTCATAGACCTCGGCATTACTCTGACATCTGACTTCAAATGGCACAGTTATGTTTCCAGAATCTTTGGAAAATCTATCAAGCTTGTCCACCTCATCATAAAGACTTTTAATTCTAAAGATCCATGGTTTTTCGTCAACCTTTTCAAACTGTACATACGCCCTATTCTTGAATACAATATCAGTGCATGGATGCCATATCAAGTTGGTGATATCAGAAAAATCGAATCTGTTCAGGCAACATTTACGAGATTGGTTTGCAGGAAACTTAATATCAAATACGAGAGTTATAAGCATCGTCTCAGCTTCTTCAATCTAGATACTTTGGAAAAAGCGAAGAATTAAATACGACCTTATTCTGATTTTTGAAATTATTCACAAACTAATTGATCTTCAGTTTGATGACTTTTTCTCCATTATTCCCTCCCTCAAGTTATATCAACTTATAAGACATAAATTACATCTTAATAAGCTTACTCCACCAGCTACGTTAACCAGATTAAGTTTTTTCTCATACCGCACAATCAGTACATGGAACAATCTGCCATCAGAGATTGTCATGTCAAAATCACTTATGCTGTTCAAGAAAAAGCTGAATTGTTATAATATCGCCAACATTGCCATTTCTAAACTGTGAATTTTTTTCTTTTACAATACTATGATTCTGTGCAATTCTTCATTGTCATATGCTTTTTCGTTTACACGTCAAATAGAACTAATTTGTGAGAATGTGTGTTAGCGAGAGGTGCTCTTTTTAGGCACCCTCCTTCACATTTATTGTAATAAATAAATAAATAAAAAATGCTAAACACGAAGTTAATCTTTGTATAGTAATAATTATTAAAATATAAAAAAAATACTGCAACATCGTATCAAATAAAACAACTTTTATGCAACAATGGTTTAGTGTTCAGCACAATTTGGTAGAAAGTTTGGCGACTAAAAAATACGCAAGAGTATTTCATTATTTATTTCTTTCTGAACTTTGTATTTTATTTATAAAAAAGGATAATACTTTCTTAAATTAGGAAAACAACTAAATAAATAATTATTTTAATGTTATATTTTTTAATGAGATTAATAAGTACGGATATTTATATATATAAAATTGTACGTGTAATGTCGGTGGAAATGACTATTTAATACCAAATATCATAACGATTCTTACATCTAAATTTAAGACTAAATTTAATCTGTAGACGAAAACACTATAAATTATATAAATGATACAAGTTTTTCAAATGAAATGTGAGTATCAATTGTCTTTGAAATTGAAGTGTAATCATCAATTATCTTTGAAAATGAAATGTGAGTATCAAATATCATTGAAACTGAAATGTAAAAATCAATTATCATTGAAACTGAAGTGTAAACATCAATTATCATTGAAATTGAAGTGTAAACATCAATTATCTTTGAAAATGAAATGTGAGTATCAAATATCATTGAAAATGAAATGTAAACATCAAATATCATTGAAAATGAAATGTGAGTATCAAATATCATTGAAACTGAAATGTAATCATCAATTATTATTGAAATTGAAGTGTAAACATCAATTATCTTTGAAACCTCAATTTGAACCAAAAACTATCTTTGAAATTAAAATTTCGACCATACCGAATAATCCAACATAAAACTGTCTTTACAACGTTACTTTTCTGATTATAAGTAAGAAAATATAAAATAACTCTCATAAAGAATAGTAAGAATCTAAAGTACTACATATCAGCTATTATTCTTTCAATAGTTAGGTTTTCATTTATGTTCCATATCTCTATGTCTCATCTATGAATCAGATTCACTAAGAAGTCAAACAGAAAACAAACAGAAAACAAACAATAATTTTTATATAGATCATACATGTTTTTATTATTTACATCCCAATTAACAGTAAACTTTTCACTGCATCGATAAATGAATTATACATAGATAATTTTAAATAAAGTTTATTTATTTATTTATGTTTGTTACTGGTTCTAACAGTATCTTTTTCAGTCTTTACAATTTACAAGCTGTGACGATTTTCTGTTTGCTTTAAATTGTTTTTAAGGAGGAAATAGTAAAGCGAAAGCATCTTTCTTCCGAACTTATCAGATGACTGTTACAATTGTTGATGCCTTATCTGAGGAAAATGTTAAAATTTTAGATTTTCACTGCCAAAAAGGAACAATCAAAATTGTATTTATCTTTCTATGATATTTCTTTATGTTGCTTTTTTTTACTGTATGGTTGGTCCGATCTGTCGATTGGGGATGGTGGTGGGAACCTTTTTTATCGTAACTAATATTCTTGTTTATAAGCACTATTTGTTACAAAATGGGTTTTCTATTTTGTTGTTTAGATTTTAAAATCATTTTCTTTTGTCTGTCTAAGTGTTTACATTACTGTGAAAGTATTTTATAGTATTATTTATAATTGACTGTTTAATTTTTTTGCAATTTTTTTGAAGTATTCTGACAATTTATAAAATTTTACAAGTTTTGGTTGAAAAAATAAATAATTTTAATAAAAGAACTGTTCAATTTTACTTGGCTTTTAGAACTATAACTTATTCAGAGGTTAACAGTTAGCAATGTAAACTAAGCTTTAATCAATAATTTACTACATTACGTTGATTACACTAAAAGGTAACTTAACGAATCAAAACTTTCTTTTTGAAATACAGGCCACGAGTGCATATACAAGGTATATAAATATAAAGCAGTTATTTCTGAGAATCTGTTTATCAAAAATGTTTTTCCTAACGTTGTTTGAATTTAGTTCAATAAATTGATAAAATTAAAAAGACTTAGTTGATTCATTATAGTAAACTATACTACCTTAAATATTGTACAACAATAAAACCCTTGTTTAAAATAATCAAAAGTCGAAAGTGTTCAGCAATTTTATTGATATCGTTAATATGGTTCAATATACTAGCCACGATTAGTAAATTATTGAGAACAACAGTTAGACCTAGTAATTTTTAAGAAAATGATAACAATAAAACCCTTAATTTAAACTGTAGCTTTAAATAGTTAATTAGTAATAAATTCATATCAGTAAATTGAAGTTAGGTGTGGAGCATATCATAAATTAGGCGACTTTTTGTTTGACCAATAGGAACAAACATAGTTTTAGTTTATGATTTTGAAAAGAGAAAATACCTATTTGATTCAACTTGTAGTTAGATGGAAAGTTTAATTTTTGGAAAAACTATTAGATTTTTAGACAAAGGATAAATTCAATAAAAGCATTGACAACACTAGATAATATAATGTTTTTTATCTTCATTGGCATACTTAGTCGTGATCTTAAAATTTTTAAAATCATAAGCCAAAATTAAACCCATCGACTTTGAACGAGTGCAAATTAGTATATTGTAATTGATGATAAATGAAGTTAGCTGGCAGTACAATGCAACTTTAGAAGAACATGAAAGAGGCTGCACAGCTGACGGTGAAGATAAGGGTGGTTTGTAAAACTTTTGCTTAAACTTAGCATTAAATGGTAGTTTCAATTTTCCTAAAAAAATGAAAACTCAAAGTTTGATTAATACTTAGAATCTGTTATAACTAATACTAATTTTTTCAATGTATTTTCCATTAGTATTTGCATTAGTCTCAGTTTAAAAACCATAGAGCTAGAGTTTATTTAGATTAACTATTTAGGCTTTGTAATCTAAATGCTTATTATTTAGTGGAAGCATTTTTGAAAAGACATTAATTTAAAATTTTATCTATGTTTATTTTTCTAAGCTAAATAACTGAGGATTTATTATTTTTCAGAAAAGACAGACATTAAATATTTTCAAAGCATTTTCAAAATTAGTGATTAAGTTATGGGTGCGACCTTGCACCAAATAACACAATCTATCTCGGATTTTCATGGGTCAACACAAGTGCACCGGACACCATAAGAGTTTTAGTGATTTACAGAAATAAGATTTGTTTAAGTTTTTTTAGATTAAAATGTTTAACTTTGTTTAGATTAAAATAGGTATTTAGATAAAAATACATGAATCAAAACTTGAAATTGGTACAACAGATGAAGTACATTTACATAAGGTAGTAAAGTCCTTGAAATTGGCAGATGGTCAGGATATATTTGATAAGAATAGTAACCCAGAGCCATAGCTATAGCAATTAGCGATTGGAATCTATTTGAACGCTCAACGTGTTTTGAAAGCTGTACTCTAAGAGCAGCGGCTGAGAATTTTGATATAATATAGAAGCTAAAATGTAAGCAGCATCCATATGAGCAACAGATTGGGCTAACACAAGAAGATTATTTACACTACTAACATCAGTACCAGCTCTAGCTTCTTGATTTTTTTTAATCACCGCTTAACAAACGGGTTACTGTTTCTGGCGATTTCTGAAAATGAGAAATAAAGTATCAGTTTAATTTTAAGGAAAATAAAATTAACGTACATCAACTGAGAGAATGGTTTTGTTTCTTCCTCCTCGTGTTTTATTTATCCGGAAAACTGTTAAATGCAAATATGATTAGAGGCTATAAATCTTTGTTTCTACTAGCTCTTCTAGTTTATTCCCTTTTGCAGAGACTTCTTTAACCGGCAGTACTGGCAGCGTCTATGCACACGTGATGTTACGTCACAATTTCCTCTTTTTTTACAAGTGAATATTAGTTTCTCTTTCTACTAGCAGATGAAAAATCATTTGCAGCCTTCACAACATCGGACACCATAATGCCAACCGCTTTTGTGATGACTGCAGATACAGCAAGTAATATTCTTTTAACCTTGCTTCATTTTCTACAAGTAATTTGTAATAAAAATAACTGTGTAACCTGATACTAACTATGAGTTAAAAAAGATTACTCCAAGAAAAGGCAGATTTAGAAACACAAAAGCATTAAATTATAGTTACTGGTGTATGTTAACTTAAGCAATAAGGATAATTTCTTCAATTCTTATATAAAAATACAGTAGTATAGAAAAAATTTACTTTTTATGTTAAAAATTCTTACTACAAAAACTCTATGTAAAAATTTGTTGCTTCTACTAACGAGAAAACAAGTAGTCTAATCTCAATTATTTTAAAACTAAACATTTTCAACAAAAGCAAAAGTAAAATAAAAGCTTTTCAGTTTCTGATATATCTTCCAATTTATTTTTTGAAAATAATTTTTTTTTTTTTTTAATTTAAACGCTTCGAGTCTACGTCACTGAAATAGCTTTCAAATATAAATAAATAACTAAAAGAGAGTTCTCACTATATCTATTTACTTAAGTGATTCTTTTATTACAAACGTTTTTGCTGCAAACAATATATGATTGTTTTTATGCAGTTTTCTATAAATTTTTTAAAATTTACCTTTGAAAATCAACTTTCTTTGCAGTTGAAATATAAAGCTCAAATATCTTTAAATTTGGTTATAAACAAGCTTTAAAGATGAAATGTGAATTTCAACTATCTTGTAACTTTCTTATGGATCTGAATAATAGTTGAGACTGATTTCCGGACCTCAAGATAACTTTAAAACTGGAATATTGTTTAAAAAAATCTTTAAAACTAAAATGTGGATTTCAGCTACCATTGAAACTGAAATGTGGACCTCAACTATTTTTGAAGCTGAAATTTGGTCTTCAAATATCTTTGAAACTGAAATATGGATCTTAGGAAATGTAGAGCAGAAATGTTTCTGAAGTAAAATAGTATTTAAAATGAATTTAACTCACCATACCAAATTAGCTTTTAAAATTTTTGATGATTTAGTTTCAACAGCAATTAAACTTTTGATCGAGTATATTTATTTGATTTTAATTTCTAGAAAAGCAACTTGATATTCAAGGCTCACTCGGAATTATTATAAATTATATATATCTGAAAAACGTAATGATACCATAACACTCGTTAAATTGGCTAATTTATTTTTACCACTTGCTCAAAATTGTTTAAAATCACTGCCTAGATGTTACAGGGTTAACTTTTGCGTGACATTACAAATAGCATTGATTGATTTTCGGTTCTAAACGCTTTTGAATAATTTAAACAAAATCACAACAGTTATTGTATTATGACTCCTAATAGTTTTTATCTAAACAAAAATACTTAAAAAATAGAAAACTGTTAAATTATTGTAAAATTTTGGTTTGCTTTCCTTGTAAGTATTTTTAATTTACTTACTGACTAATAACTCAATCAACAATTTTCAATTTTCTAGTTTCTTATGCATTGTATTTAATAAAACTAGTATTTTTAAACTAATAAAAATCTTTGTAACGTTAATGCTAAGAAATAAACTTGATCAAAAAGATAATCTTTAAAAATCTAAATTTATTTACTATTTGATTTCTAAGGATTTAGGAAATACTCTAGGCCATCAGATGAAGTGAAATATTCTTTTGAATTAATTTAAAAGTTTGGCAACTTTATGTACAGTATATCAATGATTCAGTTATTTGTTTCATCTATTTATAATGCACAAAAAAAGTTAAAAATATTATAGTCGTAAATTGAAACTAGTAAAAGATAATGTTCTATAAAAATTGTTGCGTTTTAAAATATTTTCTAAGTTATTTAGCCAGTATACTTTGACTAATGACTACATTTTCAAATTGTTTAATTAAGTTTTTTCATTAAAAGCAAGTAACAATGATAAAAAACTGATTTTTTGCAGACTGAAAAATTTTATTTTTCTAAGAAATTTTTAGTCGCTGAAAAGAATCTTTCTTCAAACTTAAGTTCACTTAGTCATTACCTTACAATAACTGACAATAATATTTTGTTAACTTTTATAAATTAAATATTTAAAAGTAGACTTAAAAGAGTATTGAAGAACTGGTAGTTTCTTTCGTTTTTGTTTGTTGGTTCTACCAGACTTTACTTTTTGTAAAGGTTTATTTAAAATATGCTGGAAGTTTCTCATTCATATTAGCATTTAATTAATTGAAAAAATGTTTTTGAAGTTCTAGCTTAGTATAGTTTGTCGAGAATATTAGTTATTTTTAGTAGACATGTCATATAGTGCTGAGACATCCTTAGATATCGAAAGCTCTGTAATTTCTTGTTAGTCTCGTAAAGTTGATTTCACGATTTAGTAGGTTTCGGTATTTTATTTTATGATATGAACGTTTTGGGATGCAGTTGTAATGACATTATATTAAATTAAAGTCAAATTGTAAATCAAAATTTCAATCATAATTAATTTACTTATCTGAATGCTTTTTGATAAATATTAGTAACTTTTATCACTTACTTTAGTTAGGTAATTTTTTTGTAACAACTCGTATTGTTGCAAACAGTTTACAATTGTTTTTATCAAGTTTTTATAAATTTTCCTATATTTTAACTTTTAATATCAAATTTTTTTGCAACTGAAATATGAAGCTTAATTATTTTAAAATTGGAAACGTAGTTACTAACAAGCTTTGAGACTAAAACATGGATCTCAACTGTCTCTGAAACTGAAATGTGGGTCTCAACTATCTATGAAAGTGAAATATGGGTCTTAACTATCTTGTAAGTTTCTTATGGAACTGACAAATATTTGAGACTGATTTCTGGACCTCAATAATACTTTAAAACTTTAATATCGTTCACATATAATTTTGAAACTAAAATGTGGATTTCAACTATCATTGAAACTTAAATGTGAATTTCAATTATTTTTAAAACTAAAATGTGGAACTCAATTATCCTTGACAGTAAAAACCGAGGTCCAACTGTCTTTGAAACTAAAATTTAGACCTTAGCTACTAATCCAAGCTGACATCGTTTTTACTGCAATTATTTTGATAATTGTTAGCAAGCAAAGATGTAATAACTCTTACAAGGAAAAATGAAGATTTAATGGGTCTTATACTACGTATCAGCTATTTTTTCTTTTAATAATTACATTTTCCTTGGATTTTTAAGGATATAGTTTATTTAATAAAGTCATCATAAATTCTTCAACTTCTTAAAATTTTGTCGAAAAAAAGATAAATAAACAGTTACCAAATATGAAATGGAAATAATCAACTAAAAAGAACTAGATTAATAAGGAATTCAGACAGAGAACAGACAATACTTTATAGATAGATCATATCTGTTTTTATTATTTGCATTGCAATAACCTGTAAGCTTTGCAATACGCCAATAAATCAATCATGAGTAGATAATTCACAGTTACGAGAAGCAAAACGAGTATAAGTTGAAAGAATCGAAATAGATATGCGTGAGTGAAATGCTTGTGATTATTTGTCAAATACTTAAGACGGAGATAACATCACTAGAGCGAGAATTTGTTTAGTAAACAAACATATTAACAAAAGTAACTAAAATTAGATTTGAAGATCAATGCAAATGGAATATCTGGTTCTTGAATTAACTGTTTGTAAGCAAGTTCAAACAATTAATCCAAGATCCACATCAGCCAATGCTAAATTCTAATGATTACTCAATAAAAAAATATAAAATTGAATTTACTACGTGAAATAAATAACAAAGAAACATAGAGATAAGAACAAAACATAATTCAAATGTATTATCCACTAACGAAACATTATGTAGTCACATGTCAAAATTCAGAATTCTTAACAGTTAATAACTTAAATATCAGAAAAAGGTATGACATAAAAATAAGGTAGTTATAATTTATTTTAATAGAAACTTTCACTATACAAGTACTTGAGAAATTTATCAAACGTAAACTTAAAACTAAATACTTAGTTCTATTTTGAGGAAAGCAAGGAATTGGTTTAATTTTATTTTTCAGATTTTTTATTTTCAATTATTGTTTAAAAGTATTCAAAACAAAATATCAATTAAAACAAAAAATGAACCTTACAGATACCATAAGCAGCAAATAGGCTGAAACCTTAACAATAGAAGAAGACTTCAACTAAGCCGTCAAACTGCAGAATGGCCGACTGATTAGTAAATACTTCAAGGCAGGCAACCAGATGTAATGCTTTTATTCATGAGAATAACTGTAAAAAGTGTTTGCTTAATCGATTATTTCTCTTCTAGATATGATTTTACTCAAAATTAAGAAAATCAACTAAGATAAAAATAAAAAAAACAGATCTCAAAGCTGAGAGTTATTAAAATTATGTTGACAATCTTGAAAAATTTTAAATTTTTAATAATCTTTCTAATTGCACCAAGCATTAGATTAAATAATGTCAATAATTTTTCACTATAATTTTGTAATTGCAAAGATTAATTTTTTCTTTTCCAACAGATTCACTCATGTTTGTTAAAATGATTCGCAGATTTTGTTAATAGATGAATAACAAAATATGATATAAATTACAACCTACAAGCAAAACACTTCAACTTACATCTAGTAATGAACAAATAACATTCCAAAGATGATTTTCAATGATGGCTTTAATCAGTTCTTATATTCAGTAGTACATGTAATTTTATATGTAGAAGTAGTGTTAAATCTGTGACAAGAATTAATTAATTAATTTCAAGAATCAGTTAAACACTACAATGATACAATGCTGAATACTAAAAGTCAACAAGATTAATATGAAGTAATTTTCTTTAGTTTTAAATCTAACTTAATTACTTGTCGAATTTTGTTTCTAAATGGAAAATCATGTGTTCTTAGTTATATGGTAATGGGATTTACTATAAAAGTGTTAATTATAATAATTTTATTAATTTTCATTTTAATTAACTCTATAAATTAATGATTTAAAACTTAATAAATAAACAGTTTACACTTCTCACAAAGATCACAAGTGGAGACTCCAGATGCCGTCAAATAGCTCCTCATCAGCACATTATTAAATCCTACATCTAATGGTAGCTTTTCCATCTTCTTTTTTCAAACCTTACAACCATCTGTAAAATCTGCTTACATTATAACTAGAAAAATATGACATGTTAGTGAGACTTATACATATCTAAAATTGAAGATATTTAAATCATTAGCAGTTAAATTTTGTTCTTATTTCATCCATGAGTTAAATATAATAAATCAAAATATATCTCAAACTTTAACAAGAAAAAAAGTAATATTTATTAATTTTGGCTCAATTTGAAAAAAAAAACACTTATCTACCAAATTTAAACATCCCCCAAAGAAAATTAATTGATATTTCTGTCTTATCATAATTGATCTTTTTGTCCTAAAATAATCAGTAAAATTATTTACAAAACCTCAAAATTGAGACTAATAACTTGAAAAAATCTGTGCATAACTAATGTTTCAAGATTCTTAAAAAATATAATCCTTGATTGTTTGATTAGAAATAAAACCATCAAGCATGTTAAATTTGATTAAATAAATAATCAAACAAGAAACAGAACAAATCTAGAGTAAAACAAATATACTTAAGTTTTTATCAAAACTTTAATTTAATACTAATTATTTATATATATATATATAAATCAGAGTTGTTAAACAATTGAGTTTAAATAGAAAAAGAATCTTTCAAAAATATATTTAAGATATAAATCAGAATTTCAAAAGAATTTACTATCACAAGTGATTTATCATACATAAATTTAAAATTAAATATAAAAGAGACGAATTCAATACATTGAAAGAAATGAACTGTTTGAAGAATTATTAACAATCCCTACTTTAACATTTTCTCAAAAATTCATGTGAATAACTTACTTTTACATAAGCAGTAAGCCAGGTAAACATAGACTTATCTGTAGCTACAAATAGATCTACATTGCATGTATGTAGGATATTGTAGTAATTTAATATACACTTTTTAAAAGCTACATAAAATGAACAGTTTTCTTCATAACTTGATTTACTAATAAGTAAACACTAAGGAAAAATGGAGACTATTCAATTTGTTTTGTTGCATTCTATTACTACATCAACAGATTTTGATCTTTTTAGAAAAAATCAGTACTTACAATAATAAAAAATAAACATTTACAAATTCTATTTCATCTGGCAGTTTTAAATTTTTCTTTAACAAAAAAAAACTTTTTTATTAGAGTTAAAAAATATAAGTTGTTCTTAGTTAAATTAAATGAGTTTTAAACCTAAATAAATTTTTGTAGTTTTTCAAAACTATTAATTACTATTTAAAAATATTATCAACTTTATTAAATAAAACCATTGCAGTAAACAATATTGGTATTGTAATAACAAATACAAGACTAATTTCACTTTTACAACTCAACTTTGTGCTAAACAAATGTAGTTTATCATAAATATGACGAACTTATTTGTTAATAACAAATGCTCGCTATTCAGGAAAGACAATTTTTCTAAATAAAATGTTAATTTATGACAAGACTTCTCTGGTAATATTTTACATTAGAAAGTTGGTTACAATTAAAAGAACAATATATTTTACCATAATATAGATAGGATATAATGTAAGAATTACAACCGTTCGTTATGACAAACTGAATAATACCTGGCTAGCTTAATTTCGACCTCAGTTTATTGCTCAAAAAAAGTTATCAGTTAAAATTAAGATTTACCTATCGAAGTCATTCTTTATTTTTAATAACTTAAAATGATGGCTTTGTTAGTGCTACAATAAAATTTTCAAATGTAAAGCAAAAAAATTTCTGAAGTAAAATATTATTTGAATATAAGTTTAATTCACCAAACTCATTTAGTTATTTGAATTATTGATGATTTATTTTTTACAGTAATTAAACTTTTGATCCAGTATATTTTTTAGATTCTAATTTCTAGAAAAGCAACATGATATACAAGGCTCAACCAGATTTATATTATATTATATATTTATATGCAAATCATAATAATACCATAACACTCGATAAATTGGCTGATTTATTTGTACCACTGCCTCAAAATTGTTTAAAATAACTGCCTAGATGATTTAAGGTTGACTTTAGAGTGACATTACTAATAGCTTTGTTTGATTTTCGGTTTTAAATGTTTTTGAAAAAATTAAATAAAATCACAACATTTAATGTAATCTTACTCCTAACAGTTTTTATATTAAAAGAACCTGAAAAATAGAAAACTTCTAAAATATTGTTAAATTTTGATTTGCTTTCCTTTAAAGCGATTTTAGTTTACTTAATTATTCTTATATCAATCAACCGGTTTTCAATTTTTCTAATTTCTTATGCATTGTATTTAATAAAATTAGTATTTTTAAACTAATAAAGTTTATGTAATGTTAAACTTAATAAAAACGATGTTTCTTACAAAATTAAATTTATTTGTGATTCGATTTCGTTACAAGTAGGAAATACCTTAATCGATCAGATAAACTGAAATAATCTTTTGTATTATTTTAAAAGTTTGGCAACTTTATCTACAGTATATCAATGATTCAGTTTTGTTTCATTTCTTTAACATGCACAAACAAAGTTAAAATAATTAGAGTAGTAAAATGAAACTAGTAAGAGAAATGTTTTATGTTAATCACACCAACTTTCTTCATTTATTTATTACAATAAATGTGAAGGAGGATTCCTGAAAAAAGTACCCCTCGCTAACACACACTCTCACAAGTAAAATCTATTTAGTCAAAAGTATAGAAAGTAAAAGTTGTAATACATGGTATTGCGATAGCAATCTAATCTTATAACAGTGAACAATTACAAATAATGTTAGTAATATTAAAAAAGAGAAAAATACACAGTTTGTAAATGACAATGTTGGCAATATTATAACGGTTCATCTTCTGCTTAAACGAAGGGAGCGACTTCGACTTGACAATGTCTGATGGCAGCTTGTTCCATGTAATAATTGTATAGTATGAGAAAACATTTGCTCTGACCAATGTAACAGATGATAGAGACTTATTAAGATGTAAAGTGTGTCGTCTGGGCTGATATAACTTGAGTGTAGAACTAATGGAAAAGAAATCATCAAACTGAATGTCAATAAAATTGTGGATAATTTTATAAATAGGAATTAAGTCGTATTTAATCCGTCGAATATTCAAAGTATCTAAATTGAAGAAACTGAGACGATGCTTATAACTATCATATTTAATTATAATAATAATTACTATCATATTTAAGCCAGCTGCTAACTTCAGCAACATATACTACATCAATGGATCTTTTCTTGAACGAGTATCCTCAGTCATAGACCTCGGCATTACTGTGACATCTGACTTCAAATGGCACAGTTATATTTCCAGAATCTTTGGAAAATCTAACAGGCTTGTCCACCTCATCATATAGACTTTTAATTATAAAGATCCATGGTTTTACGTCAACCTTTTCAAACTGTACATACGCCCTATTCTTGATTACAATGTCAGTGCATGGATGCCATATCAAGTTGGTGATTTCAGAAAAATCGAATCTGTTCAGGCAACATTTACGAGATTGGTTTGCAGGAAACTTAATATCAAATACAAGAGTTATAAGCATCGTCTCAGCTTCTTCAATCTAGATACTTTGGAAAAAGCGAAGAATTAAATACGACCTTATTCTGATTTTTAAAATTATTCACAACCTAATTGATCTTCAGTTTGATGAATTATTCTCCATTAGTCCCTCCCTCAAGTTATATCAACTTAGAAGACATAAATTACATCTTAATAAGTCCACTCCACCAGCTACGTTAACCAGATTAAGTTTTTCTCATACCGCACAATCAGTACATGGAACAATCTGCCATCAGAGATTGTCATGTCAAAATCACTTATGCTGTTCAAGAAAAAGCTGAATTGTTATAATATCGCCAACATTGCCATTTCTAAACTGTGAATTTTTCTCTTTTACAATACTATGATTCTGTGCAATTCTTCATTGTCATATGCTTTTTCGTTTACACGTCAAATAGATCTAATTTGTGAGAATGTGTGTTAGCGAGAGGTGCTTTCCTTAGGCACCCTCCTTCACATTTATTGTAATAAATAAATAAATAAATAAATTTTGGAGAAGAAGTGCTCCACCTTGATGACAAATACTCAAAGAATTGATTGGAATTTGGTTTTACATGTAGGTGTGAATCTCTTTTCAGTAAAATGATTAAAATCAGAATCGATATCAAAACCTATTAACTGATGAACATCAAAATTTGTAGTTCATTTTACACAAGATTTGCAGACTACATCTTGTATAACAGCTGTTAACTTAATTGTCAATAATTATTATAAACGCCAAATTCCACAATGCAACAACATTTTTTAAACTTTAAGTCTAGAATTTATGAAGGTTTGTTTATCAGAAGATTTTGTTGTACTTTTACCAAATTTTAATATATAAATTTCTTTACTACCTCTAAGACTAAAAATTATCTTAAAGATTCAAAATTTGAGAATCCCTGATCTAGATTCTAGAAGATTTACAGCTGATAAAATACGCATCTTCTAGTTTTTTATCTGTCTGATAAACAATCAGTTCAACATGAAAAAGTTTTATTTCTTCAGTTTTTTGATTATTTATCATTTTAAGTAAAAAATGAAAATAAAATTAGTGTAATAAACTCAAATTGAAGTTAATTGTTTTTATATTAATTTGAAGTTTTTATTAAAACTTTCATCATAATTCGATTTTAATTTAAAAAAGAACTAACCTTCTTTAAAAACTTTAAAACTTTTTATAAGAGAACTTAATATATTTTAAATATTTCTGTCGTTTAGATTGGTTTTACATAAATTTAAAATTGAGAAAATTTTTCCTGCAGGTTACAGAAATAATTATTTCATAAATGTTCTACATCATGATGACGAATTTGAAGAGAAATGATTGGATTATCTTCTCACATATCAAAAATTTGATTAAAAAATTGATATCTTAAATAATAGAAAATAGAGCACAACAATTAGGTAAACGAGATGTTAATTATATGCCAAGTAACAAAGAGATCAAGGTCTTAGAGTTTTTCTATTTTGATATGAACAAAAATGCTAGAAGGAGACATTTGCTCTCCGCTGAAGGACTCTAAATAGATGTGGCGATAACCTGAAAAGTAAATTGAAATTTGAAACTAGTTTTATTATAAAAACGATTTAAATTTTTATCAATCATTTAGTTATCGTAGAAATAAGCTAATCTACATAAATAATTATTTATTCATTTGGTGAGTTTATATTATGAGGTAAAAGTTAGTTTTAAAAATTGACAAATTTAAAATAAACAATTTAAGATAATCTTTGACAAGTTTCCGATAAAACTCAGAAAAATATCAAAAAATTAGTTTAAATCTCATTTTTAATCTAAAATTATTAATATTTATCATTTACTTTGAAAGATTACATTTCAAATATTTATTCATCTGATTAATTTGTTTGTCTTTTAAATATTGCTCTCAACATTTCAGATTGAATTATTTTGACAAAAATACAAATTTACCAGAAGCTAAGCTGTCGACAGGGATTGAGTATCTTCCAACCTCATCATCATTCCCGACTGAGTCCTTATCCATGATGATAAAAGTCATGAAAGCAAGTGATGGATATTTGATATGAAATGAAAGAAACTTATCTACCCATTGTGGATTGTAACCATTGTTTGAAACATGACTTGTTTCTTCTGATTGCTGAAAATCGAAAAGAAATTTATTGAAGTTTCAGTGAAAGTTTTGATGAAAGACCTTATCAACCGAACAACCCTCAATATTGATCTTTACATAAGGATCAATGATGTCCTTATCTTTTGAGTCATTAGCATTTGGTAGTTGTTGTCCAGATAGAACCTTCGAAATTATTAATTGATGAAATATCAGAGTTAAGATAATTTACTTCAAATTGATTAGTTCTTCAAACAATTCAAGACCTGAACAACAATTTTTGTGGGATCAATAGTAGCAGCAGTGGTCTCATTTGGATTAAATGTTGGATCGAAAAGATGTTTGGGTTTGAGAAGAAATCCGCAGCCTTTATTTCGTCGGAAGTTGACCAGATTGATGTAAGTACATTCATCTTGTGATTGATAGTTGAGAGCAACTAACAATTTTGAAGATAAAGTGAGAATAATGAAACAAGTTGGTTTTCAAACGAAACTATTTTGAATATTCTAAAACTTTAGCTAGATTATTTTTTGGTGAGGCAACCAAATTCTTTGATTTCAGATTTAACAAAAATCTTTTAAAAATACAAATTCTGTTTTGATACAAAAATCTTAACTTAAATTTGAAAGAAAATAGAAATTCTAAAATCACCAAATACATTTTTGAAATTTTTTCGAACTAACTTAGTTTAATTTAAGATAAAAAATAAGTTAATATCTGATTCGGAAATTTATCTAAAAGCTGAATTTTGTATTTATAAATTTTAAAAGTTTTAATAACTTTTCAGAGTTTTATTTTTATAAAATTCAATCTTTTTACTAACCAACTTAAAAGTTATTTTCGGCTGTAAATCATCAAACAAGTTTTTTTAAATTAAATTATCTTACCAATTTGGCATCCAACATTCCACAATGGAATTGGATTATAATTACTTGAAGCTGTTCTTGTTCCTTTTGGATAAATGCGAACCAGTTGCCAGTTGTTATGTTTAATAAACTCATTAGTCTGTTTAAAAATAACAAAAATTATTTAAAAATTTTTTTGTTTTATTTATTTGAATAAAAAGTTTTAAAAATCAAAGATTTAAAAAAGTTGAAAAAAACTTTGAAGTTAGAATTACTTCTTCTTCTGCAAGATCAATTGCTTTTTCCTCTTTTAAAGAAGACATATTTTTAAATGTATATTTTTCTCGTGCATTTTCAAAACCATCAAAATGACAACTTTTCATGTAAATAATTGCGTCTGAAAGTTCTTTACAAATCTGAGTGTTCTGAAAGATCAGAAATTAAAACAAAAAGTTTTTAAAAGTTTCTTTCTTACTTCTGTTGAAATTTTTCCTTTTAATATGACTTTGTCTGAAAATCAAAAGTTGAAAAGTTGAATAAGTCAACGATCTAAGAGTTTACTTTTTAATTGAACAGGTGACGGAAGTTGATCTTCAGAAGAGCTAATTGGTTTCGTCAAAAGTTTATCCCCAAGCAATTTCTAAAAAATAATTTCAACAAAATTTGAAAATTAGCAAACCGTTTAACAAACACCAGCTGTTATCTCAAATATTGAAACAAGCAAATTCAAACAAACCTTCATAATTTGGATCATTCGTAACTGCTGACTAATTGAACAATGATTTTCTAACGACAATATCATTGGAAAGTCAGTTTTCTGTAAAGTTGTTTGATTAAAGTTAAAATAAAACTGAAAAGAATTTTTGTTTGTTGGGAAAACGTTTAATCAATTTTCAACAAGTTTACAGATTTTAGTAAAATTGTCAAATTGTTTAAAAATTATTATTTGAAATTAGATAATCATTAATTTTACAGTTGTACATCATAAGTACTGTTGTCTTCTTCAAACGATTTCAAAATATTTAAAATAAAAAATGAAATTGAAATCTTTTAGTAAAATCCTAAAATGAAAATTTTTAATTCAAATTTCGTTTCAAACCTGAAAAGAATAATCTCTAATCACTTCAATGACATGAACAAATTTGATGCTGGTTGTCAAAGTGTGTCCGTGGTAGATGATTGGCTCACCGTCATCTCCATCCCAGCAATCCAACTCAACACATCTACACCCTTGATCAATTGCTCTATGAAAGATGAAGTTCATCAAAAGATGATAAAATTAAAAAACTAAATTTATAATTAATTAAATATTAATAAATTAAAACTAAAATTAAAAGAAATCTTATTCAAATTTACTATTTAATCTGACAGCAAACAAGAAGATATCAAACCAACCGTTGGTAGTTGGAAATATTCGATTCTCCATATAGTTGATGATCACTTAAATAAGTGTTATGAGAAGAAGCTATAAAGTAATGAGATAAAGGTTGAGTCATATCCATGTGTAGCTGCGAATGAAGTTTGTTGAATATCTTTAAAGGGGTCGTCTTTATTCAAACCGTTTTTAGATGTTCTTGTTTGAAAGGTTCTCCCCATTCAGAAAGTAACAGTTTTGTGAAAGAGTTTAAATCTAATGTTTCTGATCCATTATTGAATTTAGAAATTAAATCTTTAACAATCTTTTCACTCACATCTTCCTTCTGAATATTTGTCAGAAAATTCATCAATTGCTGAAAAATATTCAAATTTATTTCTTCATTTGCAAAAGAGCAGAATGTATTTCAAAATTTATTTAAAGTTTGTCTACAAGAACACATCATTGGAATAAATCTATTACAAAAAAGTTGGTTTATTTATTTCTTGAAAATTAGGCAATGTTTAAATCAGCAGATAGTTTGGATAACAGGATTATGCAAATGTAGCGATTAGAACATAAACCAAGAAAGGTGGAAATTATTTTATGGTAGTAAGGGTTTAGCTAGATTGCGGGTAATATTAGAAGGTGAAAGTTAGCAATATTATTACAAAATTATTATTAATTATTATTAAAGTTTATTATTATTTATTTGAAATTGTTATTTTGAGTAAAAAGTTTCAACCAACATTTGCTGTCATGATTTCTGTTTCACTGAATTTTTCAAAGATATTTTTGATATCATTTCGTTTACTCATATCTTGAACAAATTCAATTAGTTCATGAAAATTGATGTGTCCATCACCAGATTGATCATATTCCTGAAAATCAACATCAATTTGATAAAAAAATCTTCTTTCAATTGATGAAGATTTACTTTTAGGATGTTCTTTACAATGTCTTCATGTAATGACATACTAATCTTAAACAAAAGTTTGTAGATTTCCTAAAAAAAAGAAGTTTTTTGATTAACAATAAATTTTTGAATTTTATTAAGACCTTGAAGTTGAGTTTATTGTCTTTGTTTTTATCAGCTTCTTCAAAATGTTTCCACAACCAACTAAAAAACATCAATATTCAGTTCTCAAATGTCAAAGTGAACTTCACTTACAAGTATTGTTGTTGATCAGGATTTAGATTTTCATATAAATGACACAAACCATTTAAACCACTGGTCCATTCCTCGCATTGTTTGGAAGTTATAGCAATAAGATTTTGATTTTTTTTTGACGCTTTCTCCATAACCTTAATTAAAGAATTTTAATTTGTTGAAATTTAAAGAATTTGTTTTGAAGATTAAATAATTTAATAATTTAAACTCACAATGCTAAAACAAAGCTTTTTATCAGGCAGATCTTTTTTAGATTGCTTCCAATAATTAGCGTCATGACCTTTTTGCAATTCTTTAATATCTTCTAATTTTACTGAAAAAAAAATTAATTTTTAAAATATCTTTTTTTATAAAAGTTATTATAAAAAAGATTTAAAAATTTAGCTGAAAAATTCAACGAGATTTACTTTTCTTTTTTTTATAGGGGCGGCACCCCTTAAAATTGATTATCAGGGTTCGATGATTACCAGATAAACGAACAAAACATGTCTTCTTTTTAGATCCAGCTATTACAAAGTGATCTCCACTTGTCATCAGCTCAATTACATCTTCTAAACAAATAATTGAGTTTTTTTTATCAGAAACTTTATTTTGGATTTAAAAATTTTAAAAATATCCAAAAAGACGTTACCTGATAAACCCATGTTGGTGAAGTCAATTGTTTTTACAAAGTAATCAAAAAAGGAAAGACCACGCTACAAAATAAACAAATAAATAGAATTAGTTGGTAAATATTAATGAAAATTCAACCTTCTCAAAATGATTGGTTTATATTTATTTGAAAATTAATTTAAAAGCAAAAAAATGAAAGTAGAAATATTTTTTAATTACTTTTCAAAATTGTCATTTTAAATTAAATTTGATAAAATTAAAAAGTTATTTTTATTTAATTTTGTAGAAAGTCAATTAAAGAAAAATTAAAATTAATTGTGAATTTAAACTTTTGAAACTCTTGAAAAATCAATTAAATATCCGATGAAATCAAAAACTTTTTTATGATGCAAATTATTTATTTTTTAATCAAATAATTAATTTGAAAGAAAACTTTTCAATCAAATATCGATTACAAGCTACCTGAACTTTTAAAAAGTAAAATTAAAGCTCAATTTGATATCAACAAAAACA